>JAMPIV010022521.1:0-163861 GCA_024509875.1 Oreohelix idahoensis | reverse complement strand
GTGGGGGGGGGGAGGGGGGGGTGGGGGTGGGGGGGGTGGTGGAAGGGGGGGGGGGGGGGGGGGTGTTGTAGGGGGGGGGGGGGGGGTAGAATGGGGTTGGTGGGGTGGGTAGGGGGATGGGTTGTGGTTGGTGGGGGGTAGATGGGGGTATGGTTTGGTGGGTAGTTTGGGATGGATGTTTTGTCTATAGTTTTTGAAATTTTATTGCAAAAACCTAATAATTTTAGTTGAGGGTAAGCTATAATGTCTGACAATTTAAGAAAAATTATATACTTATTGTTTCATTCACAAATCATCCGCGGGCATACAAATAAGCTAGCACCGTGTTAAGTACCTCTGATCTAGCGTATCCCAACCTTATTCTCAAATTTGTATTTTTTTCAGTGCAACTGGAAGATTGAACCCCAACCTAATATTGTAACAGCGCTGTATAACTAGGTGGCAGATGGCAGGCCTATTGATGTAATTCAAGTTTTACAAGTTCTCTTTTATCTATTTTCTAAGTATTTGAATATAGATATGTGTGTACTGGCCATCTCCGCCAGAGATGTTAATTCTTGGATGAAACACTTTTCCTTCCTCGTCAACCTCAAGATCCGTTCTATTCCTTCTTTGGTGTTACTAGTGACTTCGTATAGTGGTAGTTTTAAATAGACATGGCCTACACACAGCAACGATCAAAGGATGAAATCAAATCCATGCTTATCCTTCAAAAACACTTATTTACATGGTTCGAACACCCAGCAAGGCAAGTAATTCAAATAATAGAGCTCGCATATAATCATCTCAGAGGTGCTTCGTACATAAGCTCTATATCTCGTGAACATACATATTCTTCCTTTGACATTTTATCATCTCCAGTAGACTTTCTTAGTCTTCCCCAAAATCTGTTACTGTTTATTCGTATTTTCTATGCTCCGTATCAGCATTTCATACTCATTGCATATGTACTTATATTTCTCCCTGACAAACTTGTCAGACCTGTCTTTACTACAGTTCCTGAAAGCAAAATTCAACTCATGCATAACATATCAAGGTTCCCAGGCATATACTTAAATGCGAGAGCATGTTGGCGGTTCTCATATGGAAGTCAACCCTCATAGTCGCTTAAATGTCATATCTATTTCTGAATAGATCATACTTTGCTTATCGTAACTTCACGATGATACATATAGTTTTCTTCCTATAGTTCATAACCATCCATTTATTCATAATTAGTCGTAGTGTGCTTGACCAACTATTGCTTCTTAAATGGTCGCAATATCTTCATATCACCTGTTTCTTCACTTAGTCATAAAGTGCTCATAGCGACTTGTCGACATTGTGCTTCTGTGTTACCACTCCTGTATACAAAATTCTACCTCGTGTAAATTATAAATTCAGTCAATACTTACAGCCAAATCGCTGAATTCCTTATGAAATACACTTTCTACAACTCACTGCATTTATAAGTACCTTCTTAATCTTATAACACTGGCTAGTGATGGCGGAACTTCTGAATATCTCTATATACCTATTCTATATCTGTAAAACCACAGAAGGTACATCTCGTCAGCTCAGCGATCACACCTTCCTTCTTCAAGCACAAACTCAGGACTGCTCCAATGACCTCTGGTCATTTTTATGTGGTGTGTTTCTCTCGCCACTTCTGATTCGCTGCTCTAAATGGTTTCACTTAAATTTATTGGTCGAGCTTTTTATTTACAACTCACGACAATTACTCACTTTTAGTTAAAGCGAGCCGATTTGCTGAACTGTTGTCTGTTATTTTCATACATTATTTTCCTCCCTGTGAGCTGTCCTAAGCGTTTATCTGACCTTGCCAAAAGCATGAATAATGCTTGGGCAAACCCCACGGCGACAAAATCACCAGCGAGTACCAAGCACTTAGCATTTGTGCAAGGACCTAAAACAACACAAGTGTGCAGCGGAAACTAAACATAGAAATAAAACATGACTTAATCAACACAACGAAATTTCTGCTAGACATTGTATGTCCTTACGACTTTTGTTTGATATTACACAATTATGTATATATATAATTAATCGTTTTTGTTAGCTACTGCACTTACTTTATCTTTATATGATACAGTTTAGATTACGATGATACGGAACTCTTTACACAGCACTACAACAGGAGGAAGTCTGATCATCAGAAGCGTTCCCCTCGGACAAGTGTGTCGGTTCTTTATCTTCTTTACACTCTGGTTATGACACCCAAGTGTATGCTTCCTGTTGTTTTTCCCGCCTGCGCTGCGAATGGAACCCACTCCACCTTGGTTGCAACTTTTAACTTCACTCCTGATTTTATCCATGCAGTTAGCTGGAGGCAATTGTTAAAGTAACCATTTAATAAACAGTGCTGACGGTAAGGTACCTTTTTTCCAGCTAACCGACTATGGAGGTGAAGATTACAGAGGTAAATGAGAGAGGGTGCCATAAGCAAAAATAGGTTGAGCACAGTATATATGTGGAGAAATGGATATTGGATAGAAAATTAGAAAGTATGTTCCGGAAGTGGAGAAGAAAGCTAGCGAACCAGAGGTAGAGAAGGCACACGACAAGTCAGGTAGTTAACTGCACAGTTCTCGATGATAGTTGTAGAAGAGAACTGAAAGGTAAGTTAAGTTCTCGCTAGACCTATCCTATGCTCCATTGGTATTATATAAAAATGTGAGTACAGCTCGTATTTATTCCCTACCAATTTTAAATTATTAATATTTCTTTGACCACAAAACAAAATTATAACTGGAAATTTAAGTAATTCAAAACCTGCAGTTATAAACAAATGAGTGCACTTTATTGATTAATGATGTATAGTAACAAATTTGCACCTTGGTATATCAAAATCTTACAAGATTTTACACAATTTACAAAACGTATATTGTCACTGTTTAATCATTTTAATGATGTTCTTGGCTTGGGTGCCTTGGTTTGTGTTTTCATGATAAGTTGTACATAACTTGCTGACACGTTGCAGTATCCGACTTTCTTCGGTCGTTAAAACATCTGGACACTGCAGATGCTATGCTTATATCAGGAACATGGTTGGTCCACTGTTAAATAGTTCAAAATTTCCAAAATTGTGTCACGTTTTTCACCACTAGCTGAACCTGCAAAATATTACTAGGTTATGGCCTTTGTGATTTATAACCAAGACGCCCCTCTGATGCTGACTGACTACTATTGATCAATTTCTACAACACCGTCTTGAGGCTGTGGTTAAATCAGTCAAAAGGGGGTACGGCGTACAAACATTCAATACATTTAAGAGTTTTGACACCAGTTAAAGACATTTTCTAAACCAAGCCATGACTACTTCCCTTTGTCTTAGCATGTTGCCAAAGTTAGCAAAATTGTTTTCCTTATAATACATCGACAAAATGTACCGAAATAAAAGATAGAAAGAAAATGAGATGACGATTTCTTTGAGCACTGCACCCAAAAGCAAGACCCTAAAAGGAACTGTAAGCTGTTATTGCTAGCGTGTGTCAGTCTTAACAAGGACTTCTAGCTGCGCCAATGCTGTCCAAAATTGAGGTTATATAGTGATGGAAGCCATCTTTCTTCAGGGACAACGCAAGATAAAGACATGAGGATTTAGGTTAAGCATGACATTAATTTTAAATATTCATTAATTTTAAATGTACATTAATTCACTAAAATATTTTGTAAGCTTATAGACAACCCTCAAGACACAGCGGTACTCTCAAGTCCTCAAGATTCGCTCCCGTTGCTAGGCGGTGGGTGCCTTTCGGAAGGTCCTGGTTCGATCCCTGTAAGCCTATCACTTCTGTTGTTTTTCTGTTGTCTGGTCTTGTACTTCTTTGTATTTCTCACTGAGTGCCTGATAACTACCTTTGTGTGTTGTTTGTTTATTTATTTACTGTTTACAGGCCTCGGGTTTTCCCTTCTTATATATTTATAATTGTAACTCTGGCAACTCATTATTCTCCCCGTCCAGACACATTTTTCCCAGTTTAATACCCGGAAGAATATTGGTGATTTTTAATAATCTTCCCTGAGCTACAATGTGTACTCGGGAATTTACTTTTTCTGAGAGATTAACATTGGTGGATGGATAGCGAGAATGTGCCTGTTAATTGGCAGCCCAAAAGTGTACCTAGCAGAGGCATTTGTTTTTCTATTTTGTCTAAAAAAGTTCGTGGAACGAAGCTAGTCGTGAGTGAAACGCAGGGAATTAACACCAACCGCCTAAATAGGACAAGTTGTGTAGAGAAGAGCCCTCACCACCGAAGAACTGACGGAAAACGGCTGCAGTTAAGGGCTTATAAAAAGGCATCAGCAACCGGAGAAAATTTTCTGAACTATATCCTCATCCTAAATCTCCGTGAAGAGAAAATTTGATTCCAATATAAAATTCACTAGCATTTCCTTTATTTAAAACTGTTAATATTAATTGATTATTAAATTTGTTACCTGTTGTTTTAAAACAAAACAATAGTTTTTATTCAGTTATTACTGTATAAAAACAAACGTATGAGCATTACCATTAAATATATATATATATATATATATATATATATATATATATATATATATATATATATATATATATATATATATATATATATATATATATATATTGTCGCAGAGAGATTTATGATCAATAAATTTTCCCTGAAGCAGTGAATTCAAACCGTCTTTTTGGAACTGGGGTTCTCTTGGCCAAGTCTAACATTGCAGAGTCTGTATGTGCATGTCCTAAAAATTGTGTTTCCCGAAGTTGCTAGCAAAGCTGTAAATATGCATGAAAGCACGTGATCACGGCTGACTGAATAGAGTGAATGCAGGACTGAGTGATTCCTTTATTGTTGTATTTTGGCACCCATTTTGCTGTCTTAAATTTCTTTATGCAAGTTTGGTTTGTTGCTAACAATATTTTTCCTTAGTATAGATCAGAGTATCCAAGCCTGTTCATACCTTTAAAGGGAAATCTTAGACTAAATCATATGTATCCGTGACTCTTTGTGGCTATCACTTTTCTTCTAACAGGACTGTGGGCTATATATCGGGGGAAAAGGTCATACCAATGGGTCTATCATTCTTGTAGAAATTCATTGACTTTATGACTATTTGTATATGCTTAAATGTAAATTTTTTTATGTGTTGTGACGGAATTTTAGTCTGATAATTAAAAATTCAAATAAACTTAATCAGTGTGTTGGTCAGTTCGTTCCCACATGTCTATATTTTCCATTGTCATAGTTTTCACGTTTGTGCGTCTATTGTCGTCACTTATGTGTGTGGGTATGTGAGGTCCTTTATATATTAATATATTATATCAGATTTGTCTGACTAATCTAACTCTGATGTAGATGATAGGCTGACTGAGAGAAGCTACTCGAGTGTCAGAGACAGAATCTGATCTATTTCCCTCCATCTCACTCGTGAAATCTATTTCTATTTTATCACCTCCCACTGAGCTATCATTTATTTCTATGTCTATTCAGAAGGGACCAAACTAAGTCTTAATCACCTATCACAAATCTACGATATATATATATATATATATATATATATATATATATATATATATATATATATATATATATATATATATATATATATATATATATATATATATATATATATATATATATATATATATATATATATATATATATATATATATATATATATATATATATATATATATATATATATATATATATATATATATATATATATATAATGGAGCCGTAAAGACGCCCCCTTCATGTTCAAGGCATATTTATCGCCCATATATTTTCGATGTGCACGCAGTATGCTGGGATGTGAAAAGTCTGACGAGATAGAAGATATATTAGTTTAGGCCACAATAAAGCCTAAACTATAATTGTGTGTTATATATTGTTTTTATTTGATAGTCGATGTGTTTTTGTTATTTGCGCCATGTAAGTTGATTAGCCTAGAGCCTATATCGCCCTGTGTGGGTAGAACAGAGACATGACACATTACCAATCGAGCACAGGCTGGGTGTTTGTTTGGTGTTTGGTGTTTGGTTTGTTGGTTTATTTGTTTAATGTTTGCTTCGTGTGTTTAAATGTCACTGATAGGGTTGTAGAAATAAATACAGCCCCTGCCTCAAGAATCAGAGTTTTATTGTTGAATCAGGTCGGTAGCGAGTGTGCAAGAGAGTGATCACATATCACAGCGTCATCATCATCATCTCGCTTTCCCTATCACAATTGGCGTCGTCGTCAGGATAAGGCAGACAGTGACACCGAGCAAACAGCAAACGAACAAATAGTGTAAACACCCAGCAGTGCATTCTTGCAGCAAGATTGCCGCAAGGAGCACACGTGCTACGAGCAAAGGGGAGCATGAGGATGCAGATCCAACACAAGTGGTCGGTGCATCAGAGGTGCAAAGGGAGGGATCAGTAGCAGGTCCACGGCCCCAGCCAGAACACATACACTACATGTTGGTGCCCACCCTATCACAGGGTGGGCGAGATGATGATGATGATGGGATATTTGATCACTCTCTTGCTATATTTATTTTTACAACCCATTCAGTGACTAAGGGCACACTGAAGCAAACATTAAACAAATAAACCAACAAACAAAACACCAAACAAACATCCAGCCTGTGCTCGATTGCTAATCTGAAGAAGCAAACAAAGCAACGACTAGTTAAAATCATAGTTAAATAATTAGAAACACCATGCTCTCACCTGTCAAACTGTCCTTCCACACTGCGTGAAACTGAATATTCAACTATCATGCACACACACATGCATGTCATCTAGCGAGACTAGTATGGGGTTGTCCATGAGGCTGGCAATCTCACCGTGTAACATAGATTGCTACCGAAACCACTACTGCAAGAGCACACACACACTCAACTATCACACACACACACACATTCTTTAATGTAAGAATAATTGAGTGTATTTCATGATAATTGATCAAAATGCTACAGTAGCGGGTTACTTTGCGTGAGGTGAGAATACGTATTTAGATTTCTGGAGAGCGCAAGGCCACTCTTTGGTGCGTAAGGCACTTGGAGACAGAGGTGTTTCTCTGTTTGCTCCTAGCGGAGCATGGAAACACCAATGTGGCTGATGTCCGTTACAGGCCCACAAGAAGCATTGCTATGCTATTGCAGTGGTTGTTTCAGTAACGATGTGTTTTATATGATGAGTTTCCAATCTCATCAGGGGGTCATTTACGACACGCTTGTGACCAGGCGCACCAGTCGTCACTTACGACATGTTCAGAGTGCAGTGACGAATATTGAGATGGATCAGTTGCGAGGTGGTGGCTTATTCTCATTATTGAGAGTATTTGTTGTACATATAGTTGAATATTATTTTATGTCAATTTTATGATTATTTAATTATTGTTATGTGAAGAATGGTTTGTGAGAGCACGTGGGCTCATTTGGAGATATATATTTCTCTTCTCCGCTCCTGAGGGAGCATGGGGCCACCAGTGTGGTTTGCCTCCGCATGAAGCATTCAGATGCTCGTGCAGTAGTAGTTTCGGTAGCAATCTGTGTTACATGGTGAGATTGCCAGCCTCATGCACAACACCATACTAGTCTCACTGGACGACATGCATGAGTGTGTGTGTGTGATAGTTGAGTGTGTGTTTGCTCTTGCAGTAGTGGTTTCGGTAGCAATCTATGTTACACGGTGAGATTGCCAGCTTCATGCATAACACCATACTAGTCTCGCTAGACGACATGCATGTGTGTGTGCATGATAGTTGAATATTCAGTTTCACGCAGTGTGGAAGGACAGTTTGACAGGTGTTTCTGATTTCTTAACTATGATTTTAACTAGTCATTGCTTTGTTTGCTTCTTCAGATTAGCAATCGAGCACAGGCTGGGTGTTTGTTTGGAGTTTTGTTTGTTGGTTTATTTGTTTAATGTTTACTTTACTGTGCCCTTAATCACTGAATGGGTTGTAAAAATAAATACAGCCCCTGCCTTAAGAATCAGAGTTTATTGTTGATTAGGGTCGGTTGCGAGTGTGCAAGAGAGGGATCAAATATCACATCATCATCATCATCTCGCCCACCCTATCACAGTTGGCGTCGTCGGCAGGATAAGGCAGACAGTGACACCGAGCAAACAGCAAACGAACAAATAGTGTAAACACCCAGCAGTGCGGTCCTGCTGCAAGATGGCTTCGATCAATGCGCATATGAAGTTAGTGTACGTGGAGGTGCCGGAGGTAAAGCGATTTGGTGGAAAGGGAAGTCCCACTTGGCAAGAGTTTGTGGAAGATGTAGAGGCCGTGTGGATGATGGCGCCCTTTTGTGCGGAAGACAAAGTAGACGTAATCTGGAACAACGTTACACCAGTGGTCTCTAGGGAGTTGCGGATACGAGGCAGAGCCAAGGCCAGCCCTGAGCAGTTACTAAAGATAGTAGAGGAAGCCTACAGTGAGCGACCACTAGTCAGTGAGATGACTAGAAATTTCCAGGCCGTGAGTCAGGTGCCTAGGGAATGTGCTGCTTTATGTGAAGTAAAAAAGCCTGATACACTGGTGCAGGTAGCCAGTGTAGAAGCTCACAATGAAGAGGAGGCACTCAGAGCAGAATTATCCCTCCTAAAGTCCCAGCTGGCACAGATGTCAGAGACCAGTTCGCCAGTACAAGAGGTGCAGAGTAAGGAAGCACCTTGCCAACCGCGGGAACAGCCAAAGCACGACGAGGAGGTGCGTGAGCAGGAACCTCAACTAGATCTTCTTGTATGTGAGAGTCAGGCTGTTGACAACGAAAGATGTGAGCTGACAATACCCACAAACGCAGTTGCACCGACAAGGCGAAAAGGGGTGTTGTAAAAGACTTGTAAAGGTCTGTTTACTGTCTGTCTAAGGCTGGAGACGTAGAGATAAAACGTTCTATTCGCTCCAGATTTATAACTGCCCGTTTGTGTTCGTGTGTTGTAAAGATGGCAGAGTGGGCGTGTCACAATGATGCGGTGTAATCTAGGTATCAGACTACATGTAAATACAGACGTGTAGTGCTTGTATAAGACTGTGGTTGATCGTGTAGGTGAGTGAATAGTAGTGCTGACAACACGAAGGTCGTATAGGCTCTTGGACGACTTCACATAGACTCACACAACCACAAGTAGAAGTCAGTGAAGTAGGGAATGCTGCTGACGATTACAATATTTATTCATGACGTACGATAATATGATGATGGACGAAACAGTCAATAGTACAAGATCATGGACATTATATGTGTAGTTATGAAGGTTGACATCAGGCATCACAGATCCCGAACAGCTTAGACATGTAACAATGTCTTGACCAATTAACTACTGTTCATGCAATAGCTCTAATCCCTGACTGAGCCCCGTCAGGTAAGCCCTAGCAAATATATTGCCTAGTACGGGCGATATCAGTTATTTAACAAAGTCAATGCTATTGTCCTACAACTAGCAAAAGACTTCATTCTGGCCTCACATGCCAGGTACTTCATTCTGGTGAAGAAGATTGGCCGTAAACACGGACCAATATAATGATGACGAAATCAGGCCGCGGGTCGCGGGCCTCGATAATCAGGTGACTCTCAGTTTACATAAACTTCTGAGAATAAATATATTTCTGCCAAACAATATTCCGCCTGCATTGCGGATCCATTAAGTTGATTCTTAGCTTATATGTATAACAGGTCACCTTAGACCTAGTCTTACAAATATGTAGCCATACTGGGGTACAGTATATTAACTCCTCGTGAGCTTCGCTCACTATGTCGCCATCAGCGGTAAATGTACCTTTAAGATCTAATCGAGACGAAAAAAGATCGAATATTGTTTCAGTTACCTTTTCAAAGAATCCTTACACTCTAAAGTAACACAACATAAAGAATCACTCATGGAAGGAAGAATGACAAAACAGTCATTCCCAGAATTTCCATATCCTTATCGAAACTTGGCAGAGAGAAATCTACGGATCGGTACATCCGTTCTAAGCCTTAGGTACACTCTGCTTGAATCCTCAGTCTCTCGGTCTTTGCGCCAAGACCTGCGCATGCCCAAAGAGCATAGACCAGATCGAGGCTAAACCAGACCAGGCGTTTCCGCCCAAACGGGTGGTAAAGATAGTTCGTATATGGTCCTATAAATAGACTTAAGACATGTCAACTATAAGACATTGCCTGAGACAGGACAACATAAGACAGGGGAAGATAATTACCAGTCAAACCTGTCACAGAAAGATAATAAACAGTTATCTCTCTTTGATCACATTAAACCAAACATAAATTAGGTTGGTGTTTTTCTCACCGTCAAAAATGACAGCAACATATTACCACACCTCCCGGGGAAAAAAATGGCACTTTTTTTTTAAAATATATCTATGAGCCAAGTGCATTAAGCTCATAACGCATGAGTAATGCGCCGATGAAAGGATCACCGTAAATGTAACATCATAATGTCAGATCCAATCGACTCACAGTAGAGCGTCTGGTGAGAACAAAAAATCTCACTAGATAGGGGAAACTATTTTCTCAAAGAAAATATATCCGGGAGGTGTTACCAACCAACTCAAAGGTGCATGTAATATTACAACAATTATATTAAGAAAAAATTCATATCAATATGTGTATAAATGGTGAATGACAATTTCTATTAAGAAATTACACCAACATCGAAATCTCACGACTTATAATGCCTATATAACCATAAATTCAAATGGTCAATCATTACCAACATTTCTAAAGTTTCTTTACAAACATATGATTATAAATGTGTATAGTATAACTAATAGGTGATGACGTCAGAAGAACAAGACGATGATCTATCCCGGAGATGTCTTGTAAGCAAGATCCTCAAGGAACATCAGGTCGTCGATAGTAGTCACCGTAGTTCTACCGCGTTCCAAGATATCACACCAGTTTGCTGAGAACAATACAAATAGCACAATTCTTAGAATGTTATAATGTACCATAGTCACTTAATATATATCTAAACTATAAATGTGCCCGAATTAATTTTTTTGACCTTTATTTCATGTTAAACAAAACCTTCCTCTGTTTTACCAAAGATGGTAACAGAGAAAGCAAGTAATCAATACATAACCTTGAGTTTAAACAAAGTGACAACAAGTGTTATAGAAGCATGATATAGTAAGAATAGATCATAACTTTAGATATTTAACAGTAGATCTAGACAAAAGAGCTAAGTAGCTTCATGTGGGCATCGCGACAATATGTCTGCCATCACATTATCCGAACCACGGATAGCTCGTACCGTGAAATGAAAAGGTTAAAGAGCAATAGCATATCGAGTGGATCTCGAACTCTTCAAATCTTTACTCTGCATAGCTATGAGAGCTTTTTGGTCAGTTTCTACTATAAAATGCGCGCCGAGAAGGAATCTTTGGAGTTTAAGAATTGCCCAGACCATAGCTAGCAATTCTCGGTCTAGAACAGAATAATTCCTTTCTGCCGCATTAAGTTTTCTCGAGACATACATTACAGGATGCAGAGTCTAGGAAAACTCTTGCATCAGTGCCGCCCCGATCCCTATTGATGAGGCGTCACTACGAAGGACAAACGTCTTATCGGCTGTAGGTAGTCTTAAAATAGGAGGAGACGGAAATAATGACTTAATCTGATCCAATGAAGATTGGCATACTTGGGACCAACGCACCATATTAGGAGACCCTTTCTTCAATAGGGTTGAGAGTTGTGCCGTAATAGAAGAAAGATTCGGAATGAATCTTCCGTAGAACTGTATTAGGCCCAAGAGACTACGGATCTGTTTCTTAGTCTTAGGAATAGTGATGTTCAGTATCTTAGAAGTGTTGTAGTCTTCTGTCTTCAAGAGACCATGACCAACACGATGACCAAGAAAAGAAATCTCACTAAACCCAACATAGCCTTTAGAGGGTTTAGCTGTCAAATTATGCTCACGTAGAGTAGACAACAGTTCATATAATCTTAGATAGTGATCTTCCCAAGAATCGCTGAAAAGACAGATATCGTCCAAGTATGCAATCACATCAGAACGATGTGAAAGAATTCGACGCATCATGCGTACGAATGTAGCTGGGGCATTCATAAGGCCAAAAGGCATAAAGTTCCATTGGAACAAACCCCTAGGTGTGGAGAAAGCAGTGAAAGGTTTGGCTTGTTCGGTTAGAGGAACTTGCCAGTAACTTTTAGACAAGTCAAGCTCTGTAAAGAAACGAGAGTTGGAAAGTCTAGTAACTCATCCAACAGAGGCATAGGTTCAGCATCGAACTTCGTTACTTGATTTAGTTTACGGTAATCGACGCAAATGCGTATGTTATTGTCTTTCTTTCGGACAATAACCATAGACGACGAGTATGCCGGATTGGATGGTTCAATTATTCCTAACTTTATCATTTCATCCAACTCTTTCGCGACCTGAGTTTGGAAGTGGATAGGAATAGGATACGGTCTGACCCTGATAGGAGTATGGTCAGTCAATACTATGTCATGCTCAATGACTGTAGTGTGTCCAGGAATGTCCGTGAGAACATCCTGAAATGTTTGTAACATGGAAGAGATTTGTGATTGTTCCTCAGTTGACAATTTAGGTGAAATTGCAACATTTTTTCATGATTCCGTAGAATGCAGTGGAATCATTGGAAGAGGAAGGTTAACGTCAGAGAAAGTAGATTCCTCATCCTGTATGACAGACAGAGATGAGTAATGACCACGAGCGACTGTAGCGTCGTCCGTCGCTTGAAAGATAGGTTGTAAGTACTCTGGAAGTTCATAAAATTCCGTAAGCATATTTATGTGAAAAGTTGTATGCTTTCCGTCAATATCGACGACATAGTCGACATCTGAAATTTTTGATACAATCACAAAAGGACCTTTCCAACCAATAAGAAGTCTATTTTCCCAGGAAGGAAGTAATACAAATGCCTTGTCTCCAGGACAAAGTTGACGTAGGCATCTATTTTTATTTGCGAACTGCCTTGCCTTTGCTTCAGCAAATTCAGATGCGGAAGTTGCTAATTTGCAAGCTTCAATGATTTTCTGCCTGAGAGCAATGACATATCCATAGGAAGATTGTGTGTCATCACTGATATCATCGGCAGCTATTAGATCATGAAGCAAGGACATTTGGCCGCGCGGACGCGCGCCAAAGACGAGCTCGAAAGGAGAAAACCCGATATGTTCATTAGGAACCTCTCTATACGCAAAGAGAGCAGCGGGTTAGACTCTGTCCCAATCCTGAGGATGATCCTCAGTTATTTTCCCAAGTAAATTTTTGAGAGTTCTATTGAGACGTTCGACTAGTCCATTCGATATATGATGATAAATACTAATCAGTGACCTCTTAATATTAAGAGTAGACATCACTTGCGACATTGTCTCAGATATCAGTTGAATGCCATGGTCTGACAAGATTTCCCTAGGGAATCCCAACGCGAAAATATCAGCCAAAGAGCGTCTGCAATATCGGCAGTCGAAATGCTCTTCAGAGGTATAGCCTCTGGCCATCGAGTACACATGTCAACACATGTAAGAATAAATTTATGTCCTCTGGCTGATTTTATTTTGAAAGGACCAATGATATCTATCGCCATTTTCTGAAATGGACGGATAGGAACGTCCGCAGCCTGGATAGGTGCTGCATGGCGAGGACCTTTCGATTTTACTTCTTGACATACTTTACACTAGCGACAATAAAGAGTATGTCTCTGTTTACGAATGGCCAAAAGAAAGCCGCAAGAACTCTCGACTTCGTACGTGAAAATCACATATGACCAGCGCATTGGGAGTCGTGAGCATTTTGCAGTATTCAAACTCTCATGTCTTTCGGAACATAAATTTGTGAATGTATAGACATTTCTGAGTGTTGTACCATACGCACTAGTACGCCAGTAGTAATCTGTGTTCTTATTTGGGTCACCATTTTTAACCAGAACGAAGAATTTTTTTAACAAAGGGTCTTCTTGTTGATTTTTAATAAAAGAATCACCTGAAATCACATCATGATCATCTTGATCACGTACCTCATCACCTTCGGTCGATGAAGTCTGAGGCATATTCTGTGCCTGTGCTCTCGTGATAACTGCATTAGCAGCTTCCAAGTTATGTTCTTCCCAAGCAATAATCTGCTGCGGGGTACACTCCTTAACCCCGTGTATACGTCTGACGATAAGATCCGCAATAGGATTCGGAAGCAGACACGCTTGGATCTCTCTCGTAAAGAAGGGAGTAGCCATACGGATGATAGCAGTAGAATATTTTTCCACTGTGCCACCAAATGTTACACATTTGATCACTCTTCCAGTGGCACAGGAAGGATCTACAAGAGATTTCTAACCCCAATAGTGGTACATCGAGAATCAAAGAGGACTGAGACTGGATCATTATTCACTAGACCCCTATGTAGAATAAGAGATCCTCTCCCGTCATGCGCCGCTGCGGCAGGAAGAGCGGGCAGAGGATGACCGCAACTCAAGGTGGATATAGTAGACGGTTCAAATAAAGTGATGCACTGTGGGCAATGAGATGCTCTCCCAAAATCAAAGGCAGAACAAGTAACAGCTCTAGCGTTAGGTTTACTACTGTTTTGTTCATTACTAACTCCTTGTGACTCTTGTTCAGCACAGTTAGCATGATGACATGATCTATTATTATTGTGCTGCCATCTACCTCGATTATTATTTCCTTTGGAATTATGGCAATTACCCCTATTGCTAATATTATTTTGGTTTAAACCGCAGTTTTCATAATTGTGATTGTGATTTACACCTTGATGAGAATATCTATCAGACTGATATTGCTGTCTTCCTGAAGAATTATGGCGAGGATAGTTTTTATTGTGGCTACCTCTTCGAAAGTTACGAAATTTGTTGGAACCATAATTATGAGGGCTAGCAGATCGCCTCCAATTCCTAGAAGACGAGCCTCTATGGGATGAATCACCTTGATCCTGTCCGAAGTTACGCTTACTTTTCTTATCAAAGTTGCGCTGAGTACCTTTAACTTTACCTCCGAAATTAGAAATGTATGGAGTCGCAAAAGCCACGGGTAAACCTTCTTTAATCTTAGTATTGCTAATCGTTTGTTGTGGATGAGCAGTGACATATTGGCAACAATATTGTTCCATTTCTTTTATGTCCCTAGGTTTACGTTCGTGTATAAAGGCAAGAAAGGACTCATTAACATATGACATTACTTTGTCTCTAAGTAACAAGTCCATAAATGCTTCATAAGTATGTTCAGTCTTAGACAACTCAATCCATCTAGTGAAAGTAAGACGTATCTTTGTAATAAATTCTGAGAATTCTACACTAGCTTCTGGTAACATAGTCTTAAAACGAAGACGGTAATCATCTTCTTTAAGCTGATATCTTTTCAATAAGGCTGCTCTGACAACTTCATAGTTAGTCCTATCATGTTCTTCTATTGCCATTATAATATTTAATTGTTCACCTGTAAGTACATTCAACAGTTGTCTAACATATTGTGCCTTATCTATTTTATGTGTTGAGCAATTAAGTTCTAGTCTATCTAGATAGAACGTTAAGTCTTCTTTTGTAGGATTAAAAGGAGGAAGTTTGACGTTATAGTCATGACCTTTTGCGTTCGAAGAAGTTGCTTGAGAACTACCCATATTCGTCACTTTTAATTTCTCTATCTCCAAAGCCAAGAGTCTTTCTTCATATTCAATTTTCTGTTTTTCTTTCCTCTCTTCAGCTTCTCTTATTAACTTCTTCTCCTCAAATTCTCTCTCTTGCTGAATCTTTCTCTCTTCAGCTTCTCTTTGTGACTTTTTCTCCTCAAATTCTCTCTCTTGCTGAATCTTTCTCTCTTCAGCTTCTCTTTGTGACTTTTTCTCCTCAAATTCTCTGTCTAGCTGTGCTTGAATCTTTTTCTCTTCAAATTCTCTGTCTAGCTGCGCTTAAATCTTTTTCTCTTTAGCTTCTCTGTCTAGCTGCACTTAAATGTTTTCAGCCTTTTGTGCTTTGGCAAATTGAGCAAGCGCAAAGTCCTCCACTTTCTCCTCAGTTTTTCCAAGGGCTATCCCTTGCGCGATAAAGTAATCTAATGTAGACATCCTGTCTACAAATGTGCTGTCAATATCTCTGAAATAGCAACACAAGTTATCCCAATCTCAGTGGGAGATAAGACTTTTACAAAGAGTAAGTACAATTACCTTGTTTATAAAGTCACCATTAATCAGCTCAGTATATATTTTGCATCATATAATAACAGTACATGATCAGGTATACATGAAGACTGTATATATCAACAATATCACGATAACTAAACAAAGACAAGCATATAAACAAACGAAAACATTCGCAGAGGTCAAAAGAAAATAACGCTTAACTAAATCAAATATTGCAAAAAATTACAATGATAACTGCGAAAAATTCACAATAATACAATGACAACACAGTGTATAAACAAAAGGGTGTATAGAAATAAACAATAGAAAAGAGAAGGCAGACAAATACAAACAAAACGAATCAAAAACTAAAGTACGGAGAAAAAATAACGAAAACAACACTAACACATCTCGTCACAGCTAAGAAAAAAAAATAAATAGCAACAAAAGTCGCTTGCAATTTCCACTGTGGGAAATATGCACAATCCCTATAGAACGCTTACAGTAACCCTCGGTTGAGTGGGATATTTACTGTAAGACCATCGTGCTGATAAGATCTTGTGGAATGACATGGGTGTTGTGCAAGAACTATCAACCATAACGTGACCACGAAGACTTGCTGTATGGGTCCACGGATAACAGCATATTTATTCAGACGTAGCACAAAATAATGTTCATGGCAAAGCGGAGTTACATACATATATTGAGTCTCCTACAGTCCGTGATACGTCGTCTCATACCTGGCCTATTTACTAGAGGTGCCGATAACGGTTATCACCCAAGTATCGAAAACCAGAATATGGAGATAACTATTATTGATTGCTCCCTTAAAGATTCCTCTGCATAAAAACTCATCGAACTTGAATACTTAAGTTCGGTATCTTCTTGAATATCAGTGGCGACCTTCGCAATTCCTTAAGCCACGTAGGAGAACTGTTAAAACTTCATAAAAACTTGGGAGCTATAGCATCAACGTCTTACTCTGACGGATTCTTACAACGAAAGTCATCGATTAATGGTCTGCATAAATTACTGCAGAACATACTATGTCATAATCACCTAGTGACGTAAATCTAATATCGCGTTCACTTATAATTAAAAATGGTGCTAAATGCATCATGTTGGCTCCAGATAGAATTGTTACCGCGTAGATTAAACTGCTAACAAAACTAAGTGTGGTCAATATGTAAAATACATTTTAATCTGCCTTAACACTAAGTCCATGATGTACACTCACAATACTCAATACTATTTATGACACTGCTTCTTTAACTATAGATACACACGCTGCAACTACTCAATACCATGTACTATAAACCACCACGCTTATAACTACAGATACCTCTCTGCTTACAAAGTATACAGTAGTGATGTGCTCAAAATACAAACATTTGCATGTAAATTTAATCCACTTCACTCCTCAATGTACATATAATTCACTTCATCCCTCACTTCATAATGTAATCCACTTTACTCCTCAATTAGCCTCTTGGTTAATGTCTCTTCACATTCTATGTTTTGGTCCTTCCGACCACTTAGTCTCTGTGATACAACTTAACAGACCTTTACTCTAGTCGAAAATTGTATTTCCCTACCTGATACTACCTCTTGGTGCTATACCAACACTCTCCAAAGTTGTTTGACAATAAATCAGCTTTTAAACTACAGTATCTCACTAGCACCCATCATGGTGTTGTACTCTGACAGTATTTCAATTCTTTATATTCTACTGAATACCAAAAGTTTACAGCTGGCAAAAATGAACACTCTACAGATGAAAAGACACACACCAAACACTACGATAAATACCAGTCACAAAGAATAAGATGACAGACAAGTTTGAGCAGAGATAGACTGATATATCCAATGCGTGACTGACACGACCGAAAACAAGGGATACCTGTTAACGTGTTTAAAAAATAGCAAGAAGAAACAAGAGATCACACCACTTAAACACAACAATAGAATTACTGAATGTACACGACAACATAAATGCAAACTCCACCAGCACGCCTAACGAATACTGAGCTTGGAATGTTAAGTAGGGCAGTCGCAGGAAAACCTTCTGCCTGACTCCACCACTAAACATACACAGCCACACCCTAAAAGAAATCAGTCTAATCCAATCTTTTCCCACAAGTAAGAAAAGGAAGAATTAAACTCGCCACCGGTCCACACTTGAACACACGATTATAATAATAAACACAGCAGACTAAACAACATCAACACTTAACAATTGAAGTATTAAGGGCTATCTCCTTCACTAGCTACCAACTAAATCGCACTAATCAAAATAAACTAAATAACATATAAGCAATAATATCACTATAACATATCCAAGATTTACTATGTATATAATTTCAGTGACCCCAAGTGATAGGAAATAGAGTGAAAGATCCCCCCTAACTGCCTAACCCCATATAAAGACACAGACTGAGTTTCTACAAAGAAAGCGAGGACAAAGAACAAAACACAAGGAACGAAAAACAATAACAAACCAATAAGAGAACCTCAAGAAACAAACGTTGAATAGAACAAAGCTTATTGCTTATAGTAACTTAACACAACCCTAACAGAAAGATCCCACTAATCTGGAAACCCAGACTATACGATAAGTTGTAACAGGCGGATGGACAGAAAAGAAAATTTTGAAGGAAGAAAACAGATTTCATAGGAAAAAAAAACATAAATACAACAGATCATACACATATATTCAAACAATAACTTAACTGACGATCCAGCGAAGCTCCTCGACGTAGCTCCTCAGAAACCGACGATGGTAAATGAAAACTGCTAGAACAAAACTTCACTGACTTGAAGACAGCAAAACGAAAATAATGTTCCACACGGTGTTATCTCAGCACTGTCCACAGCAGCAAAAACAACCGTATCCGTAATAATGTCCAGATAACAAGACTTCTTCCCAAGTCTATGTGCCCGATAATAACGATAATGTCTTTTGGCACGGTGATGCGTATAATATCCCCGCAAAGTTCACTTCAGGTATACAGTAGTCCTCAGCACAGTGTATTCCAGGACCACTCAGAATAGCAGGCTTTGGTAACCGGTATCCCTTCAAGCGGTACTAGGGCCACGACAGGGGCATGGGTAGGCTCCCACTGGAAAGGCACATCCGTAAGGTATGATCACGACAGAACTTGGCAGGAACGCAGGGATATAATGTTCCCCAGGTAGGTAGAGAAGTACGAGCAATGTCACTACTGCAGGTTGGCTACGTACCAAACAATGACACACACAGTCAAGCACTCGAGCTCAAATATTACCAACCAATATTGACGAATTCTTCCATCCTGACGACACCACAGCCAGTCACTAGGGCCCAAATATTACCGACAAATATCGACAAACTGTTCCCTCCTGATGACACCATAGTCAGTCACTCGGGCCCAAATTTTACCGACAAATATTGAATAACTTTTCTACTCTACCTCGCTTATGACCCAACTGCCAAAACCTGTCACACTAACCTCCGCTGCTCCGACTGGACCACTCCCTTCCTAGCACTAAGCTACAAAGTGCACCTTGTAATATGTCAAATTGTAATACCAAACGCCAGCGGCAACTTTACTCTACCCTTGTGACACTTCTCATAACAATAATTCAACACCCTAGCACAACATTAACTTTCCAGAACAGCATCGAACACAATAAATGTCAAATATTCTCTGTACTGACAACCCTTACCTTTCACTGTGGCCCATTTCCAATCTAGGTCAACTCCCGCGAGCGGGTCACTACTAGAACGTCAACAGTTCACCGCTACTGTTTATCCACAAACTAAAACACACTACCGAGAAGACCTGGAAAACATGAAGACGTGAACACTTGCTGCTTTAACTTCTCATATGTGTGCATAATAACTTCTAGCCTTTATAATTAAAAGATAGGCCCAACGGCCTTTAAAGAATCGGACAAGAGCTCCCCAGTTGTCAAAGAACACTTATCGTGGATAACACTCCACTGTGTTGCACCACTGCAGTGTGGATTTAAAATAACAATAATAAGCTCGCTCCTCTAGGAGTATGTATACACAACAATGGCTGACATAAGTAATCAACACCTTTAACAGGAATTTCCCTTTATTACTAAACACAACACACTCAGGCCTCACACGGCCAACAAACGCATGAAATACAATAATGAAATGCCAATGTAACTTGCCTCAATAACTCAATCTATCAGTCTCATACACAACAGTACGACTTATGCTGATAAAACACTGCAATGACTATCGCTCACCATGAGCGGCAAAACTAAGACAATGGTACACTCAACTCATTGACAACTTATAAATCTCCGGCCTGTAACAAATACAATCTAGACACTACACTGTACTAGAATAACAACTTAATAATCCATCAGACCCGGAATATGGCAAGCACTTATAACAAATAGTCCATAACATGAACTTCACAGCTAATTTGCTGCCAAAAGGGAAAATATTTGGATCTGATCTGGACGCTGGCTAGATTCTCACTGACCACTTTCGCACCTGATTTTCCGGCTTCCGGTAGTCACCTGACTCGCCGGTTTTGCCATACCCAGCGTTGCCCGTCTGACTTTTCGAACAACAGATGCACTGCGAAATAGCGCCGTGACAATTACCTTTTGCTTTTAGTTCTCTTTAAGAAACTAGCAATAAAGCAATCACCAGCTCGTGCAATGGTGGTTCATGAATCATCATTCTATACGCTGAGGTTGCCAGCCTCAACTGACTGGGACATCCACTAGCAATATACGTATATATGTTAGTTCACACGTTAGTAATGAGAAATATAGATAAATAAAAAAGACTTGAATCGGCCTCTTACACGCGTCGTTAATTTAATAAGTTCCCTCTCTGGCTTTGTGTATTTCCTTC
Source organism: Oreohelix idahoensis (assembly GCA_024509875.1). Lineage (NCBI taxonomy): Eukaryota > Metazoa > Mollusca > Gastropoda > Stylommatophora > Oreohelicidae > Oreohelix > Oreohelix idahoensis. The sequence goes on along the minus strand of JAMPIV010022521.1, from coordinate 142,889 downwards.
AGGTTCCTCAGACAGCGCCTTTTTTCTTAAAAATTATAGATTTCCTGGGCTGTTTTTGTAGGTCCTGATAAATACTAAAATAAAAGGTGTCCGGTCTGATAAAATGGAATTCTGAATTCTAGGCTTCACTCTAGCGAGGTCTGATGTCTTCGCAAGTGATCTTCACAGTTTTTGACTGACTAAAGCGTCATGTTATATTCACTGCCTTCCCACGCATCTGTTTGTTATGCGGTCTAACCAAAAGCTTTAATCATTTTCAAACAAGCGGGTTAGGGTGTAGTACTTTCCAAATATTCCACGTGAAACAATGTGCGTAAAGTAAAAAGTCACGTATTACCATATATTGCAATAAGACATACGATGCCTTGCGTACAGACTCGCGAACATGTCGTTAACCTCATATGACAACGTTTGTCAGATGTAACACTTATTACTTTCGCTAAAGTAATGTCTTATCTCTTGCTTGAGCATATACATAATCCGCCTCTTTACAACCTTCGCGGAGACGCACCCGTGCCTTATCAGTGATTAAGAAGATTGCGCTGGTTCGATGTACGTGTTAATCTGTGTACTGATATCTGCCATGCCTGCGATTAAACAGCTTGGTTGTCGATAATGTTCTCTCAGTCGCTCCTGCAAATGTTTAGTATTATTATCCACGAGGATTGTCAGATAAACAGACAAGACACAATATACTGAAGGTAGCGAAAGAATGTAGATACAAAATATCTGCTACCTAGCAGAGAAAGAAAGAAAGAAAGTGCGACAATTCAAAGCACGCAATAAAATCTGTACCACTGTTAAGGAATAAAGTTAATATGTCATGGTATATTGCCAAACGCAGGCATATAGCCATTGTTATTTGAGGAGATATGTCTATTTGTGGTAATGCATGTTTTGCACGATCTTTAACTTTTATTGAACGCTTTATACTTTGATACGTCACCGGTTGTCAATGGCGTAACTCTGTCGCACTAATTTATTCTAACGGCTAATATTCTGGGCCTTTCGTATACTTCATTCATCTAAGCTAGACGTATTTTTTGAGCTCCCGGAGTTGTGGAGGAATTTGGTACCTTTATGTGACATTAACATTTTTTCGACGGACGCCACTTGTTTTTTTCAACGATCGTTAAGATGGTCCGAACTTATGAAGAAGTTCCGCACCTTATATAGAAGTATTTATTCAATAAAAAATAAATTCACGTTTCGGGTTTGCATTACTTGGATGTCCGTGGTTGACACGCACCTACTAGTACAAGGGTGTCCGAACGAGAGTAGGTAGATTTGAATTGCCCGCCATTTCTGTGGATTTTGTTTCTGTCACTTCATTTTTGGCAGACGTCAAGTAGAGACGTGGCAAATTCATTATGGAGAGGTACAGGTATGAATAACGCGTTTCAATAGTTAAAACTTATTAACAAAATCAGTGTTCAATTGCGGTGACTCGGCGTTAATTCCGTGAAATTTTGAGTCGTAATCATGTGCTTGCAGGATGCACAATTCAGCTTTTAGTGGCGGTATTTGAAGAAACTGGTTCGGTGGTGAATCTCTCAAGGCCTCCAGCACCTCGGAGCGCTCGTTCATTGAAAAACATTGCTGCTGTGCATGAAAGTGTAGCGGAAATGCCGGGCACCTCTATCAGACACCGTTCACAAGAACTTGGCCTATCTCGGTAATCTTTACACACAATTTTGCGTATAGATTTACACCTGCACACATATAAGATCCAGCTGGCGCAAGCTCTTCAACCTGCAGACCACGAAAGGCGTCGTAATTACAGTAATTGGATGTTATAAGCCATTGAAAATGACCCTGAAGTTTGGAAGAAAATCATCATGCGTGATGAGGCTCACTTCCACCTCAGTGGCTTCGTAAACAATCAAAATAGCCGTATTTGGGGAAGCGAAAATCCACGAGAGATACACGAGAAGCCTCTACATCCTCGGCGAGTGACAGTCTGGTGCGCTATGTGGGCTGGAGGTGGGATTGGTCCATACTTTTTTGAGAACGCTCATGGAAATGCTGTTACGGTCAATGGCGAACGCTATCGGGACATGATTAACAACTTTTTCGGTCCGCAATTGGAGGATTTGGACCTACGTAACATGTGGTTTCAACAAGATGGCGCCACGTCGCACATAGCACGCGACACAAGAGAAATTTTGAATAGGATGTTTCCGGACAAATTAATTTCGAAATTTGGCGACAACGACTGGCCTTTAAGATCGCCAGATTTAACTCCATTAGACTTTTTTTTATGGGGTTTTTTGAAAAGGAAGATCTATACCAGGGGTCGGCAAACTTTTAGTAGTGTCGTGCCGAAGTAATGTTGCAAAGTCACTCAGCGTGCCAACCTAAGTCCTCCATATTTTTATATACAACAATTATTGAAACAATTTAAAAATGATCTTGTATTAACATGTTTCCGATACATTAAATAATTATTCTATTCTTTGTAGATTATTCAATATTTTAATATAAATAGGAACAAATATCAATACAAATATTATGTTTTGCAAAATTTAAGTTCTGAACACATTAGTTTGAAATTTTATAATAAAATTGCCTTATGTATATTTTGTTAAGACAGAAAGTCCAATAGTTTGAAGAACAAAACAATTAAATAAACCAAACATAAAACACGTCATTAAACTGAGTAATCATTGAATATTATTGATCTGAGTCATTAATCAATTAATGGAACCCGTGTCCTTGCTTCTCATTGGTTAATTTTCAATATCAGGTGTGTATTTTGTCAATTTCGAGACATGGAGAACAACAAAGACAACAACCAAAAAGCTACAGACTTTCATAAATGGGTGCTTGCGTAGAATAGAGGGATTAAAATGGTATGACAAGGTTACCAACGTGGAACTGATGACAAGAACTAGACAAGTGCCAGTGGAACAAGAAATGAGAAGAAGACGATGGCGATGGATAGGACACACACTGAGGAAACCTGTTGATAGCATTACAAGGCAGTCCTTGTTCTGGAACCCCCAGGGCAAGAGAGGCAGAGGAAGACCAAGAAGTACATGGAGAAGAGAGTTGGAAACAGAGGTGAAAATGATGAGGAGAACATGGAAAGAACTTGAGATGATGGCACGTGACAGGAGGACTTGGCATGTGTTTGTTGAAGGCCTATGCTCCTTTGGGAGTGGAGGGTTATGAATGAATGAATGAATTTTGTCAATTTCAGCTTCACACAGGTTTATGAATGCACAGGTGTAGGCGACTTCTCTGTGGACTTAAAACAGCTTTCATGTGTGAGAAAATTTGTTCACATGTATAAGTTGACCCAAAAGCCGAAAGTAGAGCAAATGCAACTTTCTTCAAACAGGTGAACGCTTCAGGCAGGGATGTCCAGCAGTTGAGGATGGCAGCTGACTTTTCCAAGCAGCTTCCTTCAAGAGTTTTTCGCAATTCTACAAATTTTATCGTCCATAACTCTGATGCCTTGAATTCGATGTGTTGCATTTCAAAATTGTCAACATCCATCCACTCGAAAAGAGATAGGTCAAATGGGATGTTAGTATGATCAATTAAGTCGGGCTTGATGAGGTAAGAAAACATGGGCCCGTGAATTTTAAAGTCTTGACCTCGTTTAGCAAACTCTCCTTTGAGCGCTTCAACGTACTTCTGAAGCTCATCTCTGTTGACAGTAAATCGATTTGAATGAGCCTTTACGTTTGGAAAGTACTTGTATGTGTTAGTGGTAATATCTCTGCAAAATGTGTCTAATTTTGACGCAAATCCTTTCCAGTGCTCAAAAAGATCAAATACTGTTTGACCCTGCCCTTGTAAACGCAAGTTTAATTCATTCAGATTTGTAGTTATGTCAGCCAGAACATCAGCTTGCACAGTCAGTCCTCGTCATTCAATTCCGGGAAATGTTGTTCTTTTTCATCAAGAAACACCTTGATTGCTTCTAGACATGATACAGATCTGTTCAAAACATTACCTCGACTAAGCCAACGAACATTGCTGTACAGAGGGAGGTCGGCATATGCGCTCTCCATTTCTTGTAGAAGAGACTTGAATTGCGAGAAACTATGAAGTTATTTATCTTGACCACAGTTTCCATTACAGAGTTCAAGGATAGTGACGAAATCTTCGCACACAAACTCTCCTGATGTATAATGCAATGGAATCTCAATACTTGACGTCCAATACGATCCTCAAGAAGTTTAACAAATCATTTATTCTTTCCGACAAATGCAGGGGCGGCATCAGTAGTAACACAGAATATTTTATTCATGTTAATGTTCTGATTTTCGAAATAGCTTATAAATGCAGTTATAATGTCCTCTCCATTGGCTGTACCATCAAAAGGTATCAATCAGCACAGTTCTTCATAAATACGGTCGTTGTCACAATATCGCGCAACTATAGCTAGGCACGCCACGTCATTCACATCGACACTTTCGTCAAGAATGACACTAAATACAACAGCTTGTTGTAACCTGGTTGTTTGTTTTGCCGTTACATTTTCAGCCGTATCAGTTATGCGCCTCTCGATTGATCTCGCAGAAGCCGGTATTTCTCGAATCCGAGACAGTATTGTTTCTTTATTTGGTAAATCACTAAACAAAATTTCAGCACTGCTCAAAAAAGTTTCCTTGGTGTATTCTCCATCTGTGAAAGATTTGCCCTTCGAAGCCACACACTGTGCAATTTTGTAACTACATTCGGTAGCTTTATTTTTGGTTCCAATTACTTGACTAAAAATACTACTTTGTTTTTTGTAGCCAGAAACAGCCATTTTTATGGCTTCACTTTTCTCCTTAGAGTTTTTAAACATGGACTGATGTTTGGTTTGATAGTGTCTTTGTACACTTGACGTACGGCACACGACACTTTCACAACATAAAGCACAAACAGCACGATCCTTTTGTTGAATGAATCCATATTCGTTAGTCCAATTGTCTTGAAACGAGCGTATATCAAGTTTTTGTCTTTTTTGAGTCATTTTAACGGCACCGTATTACTTAAGAACAACACCAACTTTTGTGCTGCGGTCAACGGACTGTACGGGCATGAGTATGCGACAGCCGAGAGAACTGTAGAGGTGGTGGTGGTCGGGAGAGAGGGGAAGGACAGGACGGAAATATAACTTCGTCGAGGTCAGTCATTGTTGCTCCAAACTCACACTGGGAGTCAAAAACTGCGAGCGAAAACGAAATAAATACGCTCGTCCAGGCGCTAGCCAGACACTATTGCGTAATTATGATATTACGTCTCCGCTTGCCCGTCAAAATTCGCTTGGGATTCTTTTCAAGAATCTCATCCTGCAAACTACGGTAGCAGGTAGACGCCAGATTAGAGGGCGCCGCAAATTATAACCACTCCCCTTGAAATTCGTTGAAGAATGTTTGTTCTCGGAAGCGGTCAGATCGCACATTCTTACCTCCAATGTCTAAAAACTTTCGTTTTGAAAGGTTGTAAAAACAGGTATAGCTTTAAAATATGCTTCTATTTAATTAAAGATTCAATTTTTTTAAAATGAGATCATATACTGTACAGTATTTTACTTCACTCAGCGTGCCATTGAAAATCGTTCCACGTGCCACGCTTGGCACGCGTGCGGTAGGTTGCCGACCCCTGGTCTATACCAACAAGCCACAGACTATTGAGCAACTCAAATTCAATATTCGAGAGGATATCGCCGCTATACAAGTTGAAACATGCGAAAATCTTATGCAAAATGTGCTCCAAAGAGCGCGCCTCTGTATGGCTAGCAGAGGCGGCCATTTAAATGATATAGTGTTCCACACATAACTGCCAGGTCTAAATAAAACATACGTAACATAAAATTGACAATTGTTTCACTTTTAGCTCTTTCAGTCCCAAGCAAAAAAGTGGGTTTGGCCCAAGCAAAAACGGCCACTCCAGTGCGTTTTTATTGTTGTTTTTTGGAAATAATTTTTTAAAATGTTCATATGCATAAATAACTTTGTTGTTGTATATGAAACTGAAGGTAATTGGATGTACTTTATTCCTGTGCTACAAGTATAAAAGCTTTCATTGAAAAATGATTAGTTATTCACGGTAAAATGGAGTACAAATGAAGAAGCCGGTGCAAAATTAGAGGAAAAGTATTCATTAAAATTCTTCTACAATTATTCCTCTTGAGAATATCCAAGTGTAAAGTTTCTAAATGTAACAAACAGAAGTATTCTAGCAAAGTACAATCAGTTCTTAATCAATAAACACTCAGAAGATTGTTAATTTCACAAATTACAACAACAGGTAAAAAAGAGGAAATTGTCAACCCTGTGTGTTTTTATTGTTGTTGTTTGGAAATAATTTTTAAAAATGTTCAAATGTATAAATAACTTTGTTGTTGTAAATGAAACTGAAGGTAATTGGATGTACTTTACTCTTGTGCTACAAGTATAACAGCTTTCATTGAAAACAGCTCTAGAAAGGATCAAGAGATACGAAAGCAGTATACTGTTGATTGGGCGAAATGCATCTAGGAGGAGAGTGTCGTAGATTTTTGATAGGAGAATTAAGACTTGGGTTGGTCCCTTCTGAATAGATTAGAATAAGTGATAGTTACAGTGAGAGATAATAATAGAAATAGATTTTCACGAGTGATATGGTAGAATGTGATAGAGGCTGTCTCTGAGATCGAGGAATCTTCTCTCTCTCACCTATCTTCTACGACAGATTTAGAGAAGTCAGACAGTCTAATACCTATACATTAAATATATATATATATATATATATATATATATATATATATATATATATATATAACCACTCACGTGCACACACACAATTGACGACAGTGAGCCACACAGACGTGGGAGAACTATAACACTGATTATATAGATAATTTAGAACGAGCTGACCAACACGCTGATTAAATTTTAAGTGCAGTTTAATTATCAATATAAACTTCCACCACCACAACATCCAAAAAATACATCATATATATATATATATATATATATATATATATATATATATATATATATATATATATATATATATATATATATATATATATATATATATATATATATATATATATATATATATATAAGCATCAAGTCAATGAATTGCTACAAAAAAGGATATAGTCCCACTGGTATGATCTTCCCTCGATGTTTAGCCCACAGTCCCGTTAGGAGAAAGATGATAGCACCAAAGAGTCACAGATACATATGATTGGGTCTAATATTTTCCCTGTTAAAAATATGAACAGACATGGATATGAGTATGATCTATCCTAAGGAAAATATAGTTAGCAACAAATATTGCATAAGGAAAGTTACAAAGTGGGTGAATCAAACAACGAACATTCCTCAGTCTACTTTAACTCAGCTCTTTCATCAGGGACCTGACTCACACAACCTTACCTACAATCGTGCTGTTGCTCGCCGTCTGGCGCACACCTTAGTGTACACTTCGTTTAATCTGTCTATCTTTTGATGAAGTTGATACCCAGCTCTGCAGTTCTTGGTTTCATTCACCGTGTCCGGGGAGCGTCCTCTTCATCGATCATTATTTCTTTACAGATTTAAGTTAATGTCACTTAGTCACGAGGTAAGAGTTAGGTTTCAGCGGGCACACAGTATCAGAACACGAGGTTTCCCTTAATTAGGACGAGGTCCTGTGGACAACTTCTCTCAACAGATAGTCTTGGTTCACCACCCACTTGGTCAAAAAATGTCGGAAAAGTTAATGTTTTTTTCTGTAATTATTCTCGCCACAAGGCAGCATGTACATTAGAGTTTGTGAAGAAATATGATCTGGCTCAAAGGCCCGGTATAAACATTTAGTCTTTAAAAACCCGTTAGTGGGATTGGTATTCTGTCTATCTCTGAAGGCACACGCACTGTCAGACAGGTGTTACTTGAAAACCCACGTGGTAAAAGATAAGAAAATGTCTATGTTTCTCACAGGTATGTCTCTGTACTAAACGCTGGCAAAGTTTGGGTTAACCCCAGTTTTCACTGCATAGGGAAGAAAAACCACATATAAAATACTTATACATACTATGTACTCGGATTATAACTTACAATTTAAACTGCAAGCGTACAGCTTGACTTAACGTTTAACACTTCCCGTGAAATAAGTTATATCATTAAAATCAGTCATCATGAATTAGAAATACATATAAATATATTTCGTCAATACTCATGAGGCATCAGTGCATTTACTAGTTAGTTTAAAAATATTTACGTCTGATTACACTAGTCAACAACCAAAATGTACCAGAAATGAAAATAGCTGATCTTCACTAATTTTGGTGTGCTGAAAACGAAAATGACATTAAAAAATGTTGATTGGCTCTAGTTTTCAAGATATATGCTACTAGTTTATTTAAGTACGGTCAATTTATATATATGACGCAACTGTTGTGGGCGATTGCATAATTTTTTCTAATGACCAATAAAGATGTAACTAGAAGTTGATGATGCAATCCTACCTATGATTACATCACCTTTGTGTATAAATATATTATCTCTGATAAAATTTTGCCATTAGTTAGTGCATTTGTCCTTATCAAAAGTATCGTAGTTAGAAATGTCTAGGACACGTGTGAACAATGCTATAATTTCTGTTATATATGTGGTGAGGTGACATTTCTATTACAAAAACGAAATATAACTAAAGTGATTAAGAAGGGGTACAGTTTGTATTTTGGCTGCAGAATAGGAGATCAAGATAAGAGCTGGGCGCAACACATGTGCTGCAATACATGTGCAGCACATCTTAAACTGTGATTGACTGGCAAAAGGCAAGCTATGCCTTTTGCAGTCCCAATGATTTGGAGAGAGCCCACTGATCATCTCAACAACTGTTACTTTTGCATGGTCCCTCCGATTGGGAAAGGCATATCAAAGAAGAAAAAATGGACTCTGGAATATCCAAACATCCCCTCTGCAATACGTCCGGTACCACATGGCGATGACCTACCAGTTCCCAAAGTGCCAGAATCATTTTCAGATGCTTCCACTGATGAAGAAGAGGACATTGGTGGTCCTGAACCATCAACCTCAAGCGACCCAGATTTTGAGCAAACTACATCCACTAAACCACACTTAATAACCCAAGGTGAACTGAATAATCTTGTAAGAGATCTGAATTTACCGAAGAACAAGGCGGAGCTTTTGGGTTCCAGATTGCAACAGTGGAATCTCGTGGCAGAAGATGTTACAATTTCTGTGTATAGGAACCGCCAGAAGCCGCTTATTACATTCTTTTTCAGAGAGGGTGACCTTTCTGCGTGCCACAACATTTCTGGTTTTATGGCAGCCCTCAAAATCAATTACATACCGGAAGAGTGGAGGCTTTTCATTGATTCATCCAAGACGAGTCTTAAAACTGTTTTGTTCAATAATGGTAATGTGTTATCGTCAATTCCAGTTGGTCACGCAGTTCATATGAAAGAAACTTATGAAAACATTAAGCAGCTTTTGAAGTTTATACACTACGATCATCATCATTGGTCACTTTGCGGTGACTTAAAAGTGGTCGCTCTTTTGCTTGGACTACAGGGTGGATACACCAAGTACTGTTGCTCTCTCTGTGAGTGGGATAGCCGTGCACGAAGTGACCATTACATCAGAAGACATTGGCCAATCAGGCAGTCATTGCAGCCTGGCAGTAAGAACGCTGAGAACCCAGCACTTGTCGACACCAGCAAGATTTTGTTGCCACCCTTGCACATTAAGCTGGGTCTCATGAAAAACTTTGTCAAGGCATTGGAGAAAACAGATGAGGCTTTCAAATGCCTCATCAGAAAATTTCCAAGACTGAGTGAAGCTAAAATAAGTGAGGGAGTATTTGTTGGGCCGCAAATTCGAAAACTTCGTCATGATGACGAGTTTCTTTGCGTGTTGCATGGCAAGGGCAAAGCAACATGGCTAGCATTTAAGTCAGTGGTGGACAATTTTCTTGGAAACAACAGATCTGACAATTACAATGAAATTGTAGAAAATCTCCTTCTGAAGTATAAGAGTCTTGGCTGCAACATGTCTTTGAAAATTCATTTTCTGGATTCTCATCTGGATTTCTTTACGTCAAACTGTGGAGCGGTCAGTGATGAGCATGGTGAACGATTTCACCAGGACTTTGCTGCTATGGAGACAAGGTATCAAGGCAATTGGAGCCCTTCAATGCTTGCTGATTACTGTTGGACCGTGACAAGAGACACCTCATCGATTGACTACAAGAAGCAAGCAAAGAGAGCTAGAACAACGACTGAATAATGACGGAATGGGTTCAAATGTGCCTTTTTAAAACATAATATGTGAACTTTAAATAATGTTTTTATTTTTTCTATCATTTTATGTTGAAATATCAATTAATTGAGTATGTAACCACAATTTTTATAATGCTAAAGTAGAAAGACTAGCTGTTCACCCCAGAGAACTAAACAAGCATACATTATTTGTATTACTGTAATGTAAATTCATCATTTAAAAAAAAAACCAGAGCCAATTGGTGAATTTCATTATGATATATGAAATCAGCATGTCAAAATCAATAAGAAATGGTATATTTAATTTCTGGTACAAATAACTTTTGAAAATTTGTTGACTAGTGTTATTAGCAGTTATATTTAATTCCTTAAGGCTACCTGGTTTTAAGCTAGAAATTATAATTTATTCTGCTTTCCACTGAAACACGTCACTAGAAAATAATACAGACTATATTTTAATTTAATCACTCTGCACAAAAGAACTAGTGAACAATAGGCGATTCAACCCTTAATCACTCACAAAATATTAGATACTTAATATAATATTTCCCTCAACACAGAACTACGGTATCACAACGAAACTAAGAGTTTTACTTATAAGTTTAAGTATCTAGAACGAAGTGACCACGTCTACTGCAAATGGAGAATGAGTGAAAATCTAGTTTCAAACTCTGGTTAATATCTTAAACCAGACAAGGGATGTGCGCTATTTCCAACCCCTCGTCTCCCCCTCTTTTAATACCTACGTTACCTTAGACGCATGCCGTAACTGCCAACAGTGCGTCTTCACACCTCACTACGACCATGGCCCTATTTCTGAGCGAGGCTTAAGTGTCATGACAGAGGAAAATACCAGACAAATGTCTCTTTCTGCGCCGTGCAGATGTCGGTTATCACACCTCATGCCGGAGAAACGTTCGTGTCAGGTGAAAATGCTAGACCAAAAGTCTGCTCCTATGTTTGAGTATGAAACATAATCACACATCTCGTCTGACTGCAGCGACTGACACGTTATATAATAACATGCGTGTGCGTTTCTAAATGAGAAAAGAAACAGGCGAAAGTTTGAATGGGAAAATAGTAATGTTTATAGTCGCAAACGTACGAATGCGAAAAACACAGGAAAAGAATAAAAGAGCGATAATAAAGTGGAGGACACGGGTAGAAAAAGAAAGGAAATATAGAAAATTTATTGATCATAATCTCTATGCGACAGAGAGCCAGCATACTGGCTCGTGGGGGTTAAAGAGTTAGACTAGTTATTCAAAAACAAAATCTACCTGTTCTCGTTCGGACACCCTTTACAACGGCAAGAGCTGAATAGCTGAGACGAATATATTTATGATATATCAACATGCATGCTTACATACTTATGGACTGACCGTGCATTTTATTTGAGGAGATAGATGTTCAAGATTCTCCATTTTTTGCCATAGCTTGAAATTTGTGAAGAACTAAATAAAAATTGTAACACGTGAATCGTGGACCCATTACCAGGCGACTTATGTTCTTCTGCCAGTTTTCATGTGCTGTGGTGACAATGCCCTTATGCATTCGTGTTGTCAGTACGATGTACTCAAATTAGTAGACCTACTACAAATAGAAACAAACAACAGTCGTTACAACCACAAATGTACCGATTACTGCCGTAGTAAAAGATTAGGAAGAAAAATGGGTCGCCCCAATCCATTCTGTGACAAGCATGGAGTCAATACTGTAGTTAGTCCCGCAGGAAGCCTGCATCAAGTCACCACTGTAGCTAGTCCTGCAGGTAGCCTACACCAAGTCACCACTGTAGTTAGTCCCACAAGAAGCCTACATCACGTCACACTGTAGTAAGTCCCACAGGAAGCCTACACCAAGTCACCACTGCAGTTACTCCCACAGGAAGCCTGCACAAAGCCACCACTGTAGTTAGCACCGCAGGAAGCCTACACCAAGTCACCATTGTAGTTAGTCCCACAGGAAGCCTACACCAAGTCACCAGTGTAGTTATTCTCATTGGAAGCCTTCACCAAGTCACCACTGCAGTTATTCCGGCAGGAAGCCTACACCACGTCACCACTGTTGTTAGTTCCAAAGGAAGCCTGCTCCAAGTCACCACTGTAGTTAGTCCCGCAGGAAGCCTACATCAAGACACCACTGTAGTTAGTTTTGCAGGAGGCCTGCACCAAGTCATCACTATTTTGGTAGTCCCGCAGGAAGCCTGCACCACGTCACCACAGTAGTTAGTCCCGCAGGAAGCTGGCACCAAGTCACCACTGTAGTTAGTCCCGCAGGACGCCTAAATCAAGTCAGACTGTAATTAGTCCCACAGGAAGACTACACCAAGTCACCACTGTAGTTAACTCTTTAAGTCCCAATCGACTTTATAAAGGCTCAGGGGTTAGACGCGCTTGGCCCAATCGACTTTAAAAAGCCTTTAGTATATGTGCCTATGTTTGAGACTGTTTCTAATTATAACTACCCACAAAGTCATTTCCGACTGCAAGTACATTCTTTTAAATAACGCACGTGTTTAAGAGTGAACGTGTTTCTGTTTTGAGATATTTATTTTAGATTTTTAAAGCGTTTTTTTAAGCGCATATCCTCCATTTTACCTTGAATAAACTAATCATTTTTTTAAGCGCATATCCTCCATTTTACCTTGAATAACTAATCATTTTTCAAGGAAAGCTTTTATACTTGTAGCACAAGAGTAAAGTACATCCAATTACCTTCAGTTTCATATACAACAACAAAGTTATTTATGCATATGAACATTTTAATAAATTATTTCCAAACAACAACAATAAAAACGCACTGGGGTGGCCATTTTTGCTTGGGCCAAACCCACTTTTTTGCTTGGGACTGAAAGAGTTCATCCGACAAGAAGCCTACACCAAGTCTCCACTGCAGTTAGTACCACAGGAAGCCTACACCAAGTCACCACTGAAGTTAGTCCTATAGGACACCTACATCAAGTTACATTGTTGTTAGTCCCACAGGAAAACTACACCAAGTCATCACTGTAGTTAGTCCCGCAGGAAGCCTGCACCAAGTCACCACTGTAGTTAGTCCCGCATGAAGCCTGCAACAAGTCACCACTGTAGTTAGTCCCGCATGAAGCCTGCAACAAGTCACCACTGTAGGTATTCCCGCATGAAGCCTGCAACAAGTCACCACTGTAGTTAGTCCCGCATGAAGCATGCAACAAGTCACCACTGTAGTTAGTCCCGCATGAAGCCTGCAACAAGTCACCACTGTAGTTAGTCCCGCATGAAGCCTGCAACAAGTCACCATTGTAGTTAATCCCGCATGAAGCCTGCGACAAGTCACCACTGTAGTTAGTCCCGCATGAAGCCTTCAACAAGTCACCACTGTAGTTAGTCCCGCATGAAGCCTGCAACAAGTCACCACTATAATTAGTCCTGCAGGAAGCCTGCACCAAGTACCACTGTAGTTAGTCCAGCAGGAAGCTTGCAACAAGTCACCACTGTAGTTAGACCCACTGGAAGCCTGCACGAGGCAGTTACATGCTCTCACAACAGCGGTTTATGTAGTAATTTGTTTTATATAAGGAGTTTGCCATCTCCATTCATGACCTTGTAGTAGGCGCATTGAATGTCATGTCTGAATGTACAATAGTCTTTTTTCTTTCGTGGTCTCTTCAAAGACCCCTAGGAACTATACGACATGTGACCTAAATAGTTAGACACGTGATTATACAGAGTGTCTGAAAAGTTGCTTGCTATTTTCACGATTGTATTTCTTCATTTATCCACTTACTTTATACGAAACAAACGTCACAATACAGAGAATTACTTGTTATTTTATTACATCAAATGATGTGTCACATGTTGATGTCTGATCTGATTTTTGATATCTTTTTTAATTTTTGATTTATTTTAAATAATATTGTAAAACTACATCGCATGGGGGAGATCAGGCACGTGACGTCATAGTGGGCAATAATGTTTAGTCTCTCTTGTTACGTTGATTTTATTGGCCATTTTAGAATTTAGTTTATTTTGTTTTGTTTCTGTTTAAAAAAATTACAACGTACAAGGGGATTGACATAAGTCTTGGGCCTGACCATGAAGGAGTCACAGGAGGAAGATGAAACTTGGCAAATTTAAAGTTCATCATATTTGCACTGAATGTGTAAAGTACGCGTTTGTTTCTTCAATGGGTTTTCCCGCTACAGTGCACGGCGCAATGTACCCTATTGACCTGGTCTGCTGCTCCAAAGATTTGACAAAACAATGGAAAAGAAGGAGGCCAGAGATGTGATAACATTTCTGATGTTTCAGGGGAAAACACCTACAGAAATACACAGGGAGATGGAACCAGTGTTTCGTGATTCTTGTCCTTCATATACTTCGGTAAAAAAAACTGGTGTCAACAGTTTAAGTGCGGCCGCTCAAATGTTGCTGATCTGCCAAGATCTGGTAGACCAGCCTCAGAGTGAAACGATGAAAATGCAACAAAAGGGAAGAAAATCATTGACCAGGATCGAAAAATGACAATTGTGGAGATAGCTAGTAGAGTAAAACTGAATGAAAGAACAGTTTATAGAATTTTACACAACAGACTGAACATGAGAAAAGTGTGTGCACGCTGGATCCGCGACTGTTGACACGTGAACAGAAGCAAACGAGGGTAGATTGCTGTCAACAGTTGCTCAAAAAGTGTCAGTGAAAAAATTTTTTGGAGACCATGTTGACAGTAGATGAGACTTGGGTACACTATTATGACCCCGAATCCAAAATTCCCAGCATGCAATGGAAAACCCTGGGCTCCCCAACACCTGTCAAGCCGAGAGGGCAGAAATCTGCAGCAAAAGTGATGCTGACTGTTTTTTGGGACGGCAAAGGTGTCCTTTTGAAAGATTATCTGCCTCGTGGCAACACAGTTAATGGACAGTACTATGCAGATCTTCTCACCAAACTAAGAAAGGTTGTGACCAGGAATCGAGGGATAACGCTCACTCAAAATCTTCTTTTGCTTCAAGACAACGCGCCCTCTCACAAAGCACGGCTTGTGCAGCTAGCAGCCAACGATTTGAATATTGAAATTCTTCCACACCCACCATATTCTCCAGATTTGGCTAGATCAGACTTTTTTATATTCCCAAATCTTAAAAAAACAGCTAAAAGGAAATCATTTTGACAGCGATGAAGAGGTTATTCTGGCATGTGATGACTGGTTTAGTTTGAAAAATAGGGTGTTCTACTCCCAAGGTCTTTTCAAGGTCAAGCAGAGATGGCAGAAGTGTGTCAATTCAGACGGTGGCTACATTGAAAAGGAATAAACACTATACAAAATTTCAGCTCTCTGTGACATGTCCTTCATGGTCTGGCCCAAGACTTATGTCAATCCCCTTGTATTTGTCAAATGTCAAATGGCCGTAATTGCTCCTTGAATTGATATACAAGTATGTCTCATGTTTATTAAGTAAGTTTAAGTGCTGAAAAAAAAATCATTTGCAAAAGAAGAGATTCACTTGTCAGTCACTCTGTAGAAATATTAGATCTTATACTGATCATATGATCATCCTTGACATTTTATGGCTGGAGTCCCGCTTGGGTCATGGCTCTCAAGTGGTATCCTTCTCTTGACATTTAGGCCTCCGATTCGAACTGAACCCATTTCGTTAAGGGGCATCAATATCATGGCTATTTGCACCTGATATTGTAAGAACATCTTTTCGCATACACTTAGGGATCAACTCGACATCTCCGTCCTCCCATAATCCTGGACTTTACTCTTCGTGTATCTCTTGCGCATATCTTCAAACTTCAGCTGGGGTTGCCTTTTTGTTTCGGCAAGAGCGCAGTCTTGGGATCAACATTAAATGTAATCCTGTTGAGTGATATTTAGCACTTTCTTATAACTCATGTACAACAAGCAGGTAAAGACACTGACTTTTATCTAACTTTCTGTATTTCATAGACAGCCAGACCTTGACGCTGGGAACTCATATCAATTTTCCACCATCACATTTTCCCCCTCATACTGTTTCGTTAAAAAACAATTATAAGTTTAATCAAAGGGACATAATTTTTATTATCAAGGGACGCAATGTGTAAAAGAAGAAAACTCATAACATTCAAAACATTAAGTAGTTATTGATTCAAATCGTTTCCAAAAACATTTGCAACAAAGACAGTAATAAAAATGAATTTAAAATCCCATAGAGAATATTTCTGGCAATAGTTACTATTATAGAAATTTGCATTTATATATTTTAAGGGATAAATAAATGTACATTAGGCTCAAGTTCGCGTCTGTAAATATGTATAACACAAATTTTTTTTAAATACAGACCTGTTTTAAACCCTAATCTGCATTTTTGACCGGCACATAGTGCTGCCTAAACTAAAGTTGTGATGATGTGTTTGACAAGCACCCTTGTGAACTCAATCACGACTATAACTCCCTACCCACCGCCTCCACCACACATTAATATATGATGTAACAAAAGGATCTTACATATTGCATAGTGGCATGTATGGACATTACAATACATCGAGTTCACCACAAATATAACAATCTCTCAACTCACACATTTAGTCTCATTGTATGGCTCTGAGACATAAATAACAACAAAGGGTCTTTTATATTTGGACATGTGCCCTAATATAACCGACTATGTTGAACGGGACGCGCCTCGCCAAAACGAGGCAAAACTTTATTTTAAAAAAAAAAACAACTACAAAGGCTTTAAAATCCGCAGTGGTTGAATCACACGTGACCTTAAGTTTCCATTGATAAGCCGTCCGATTCGCTTTCACTGTGTCACGTTATAGCCAAACCATACATTCTTACGTGCAATCCCTAACCGTTATCACGGTAAATTTTGGTTACTGTTTAAAAAATATAAGTTCTGATAATACTCTTCAGCTCTACAAATACAGCTTGTGACGTGAGAGACTTGAGCCGTGGATGCAAGTTAATAATATTACAAAGTTCTTCGTTTTATGACCAAAAAAAAAAAAATACAGAGACAGACTCAAAAAATAGAGGCAGACCCAAAAAATAATAATACGCTTTAAAAAAATACCACATTATAGACAGTGTCTCAAAAATTAGAGGCACCCCCAAAATTAGCAGAGCGTCCTTTCACGATGTACTGTCTCAGCAAGGCGATGGCGCCGTTAGGTTGGTCCTAGGTTCGACTCCCGGTAAGCCTATCACTTATATTTTCTTTTCTGTTGTCTAATGTCATCCGACGTGAGAAATTCTCGCAACATCGTTTTATTACAATATCTATTTTATAACGCAAGGGCAACAACTGCTTGAAATTTATAGTCACTTTTCTCGGCAAGCATTTGTCTTCTCGCGTTGGTATTGAATGCAGTTAAGTTTTGAGCTGTGGTCATTTTGCGCTGGACTGCGCATGACTGGTCTTGCTTCTTGGTCGATCGATTTCCGCCCACCAGTGGAGTGAGCGATTTGAATGGCGAGAAAGATGCCTCGCTGAAAGAGGATCTCCGCTATTTTTTGTTCTGTCAGGAATGTGAAAGTCCTCTTATGGATATTTCGTTTATTCGAGATAATACCTCTAGTGTATTTGCACATGCCGGGAGGCATAATATTTCTGTGTATTTCCTGAAGGCAAGGTAAATTGACTTTCCATTAACTCTATCGATTTTTGGTCGTGAGCGATTTCGATTCATAGCCTGTCTTCGAAAGTCGTCGTCACGAGATGTTTTCCCAGCTCACATGTCGCTGTATTGTACTGCATCGGTTGATGCATGTCCCAAGGACCATTACTTGCTACTTTGTTAAATGAACTAGGCTTGGAAAACCTTTGTTAACTAGAGGATATTTTTGAGGACATTATTTATACTTCGGCAGACGTGTCTGTCTTGCTGAAGTCAGATTAAGGAGAGTGAACTGATCTCATACATCTGGTTACCTACTGGCTAAGATAGAAAGGGATGGAGAATTTTCCCGACTACATTACAGCCTTATAATGTATTGACATGTCTGTGAATCACCTTTATTATGATGCTGTCTACCGTCCATTGCTATACTGACATTGTTGCTGTGATAATGACTGTCTGATGTACCTACATATTCGCGTATACATTTTGTCACTGTGGCGTCCACAATAAATGATACAGAAAAACGTCTAGCTGTTACAAGCATCATTGACTTTATACGTCGTGAGTTTACTGACGTCCTATGTGGATTGCCCTGTTATTTTGTATGAACATTGTTTGATTGAACACATCTGCACACTACACAAAACCAGACATGCGGATACCATCCATCATCATATGGCATCACGCATCATACATAATTGTGTAATATCAAACAAAAGTCGTAAATACATAATATGTCTAGCAGCAGCATAAGGCCGGCAAACAGAAAAGATTCTAATAATCAGTACTTTATTTAAGTTAAGTTTGAGTGGCCCCCTCAGAAACTTATTGTCACCCCCTAGAAATATGACACTTACTGTGTCCCCCTACAAATATGGCATGGTTCACGTTGAGAACCACTGATACACACAACAGTTAACCATACAGCCAATCAGAAATGAGAACATAAATTCGTTGTTTTATTTCTATTTTTAGTTTCCGCTGCACACTTGTGTTATTTTAGGTCCTTGCACAAACGCTAGGTGCTTGGTACTCGCTGGTGATATTAGGTTGGGGTTCAATCTTCCCGTTCCACTGAAACAAAAAATACAAGTTTGAGAATAAGGTTGGGATACGCTAGATCAGAGGTAGTCAATACGGTGTCTGTAGGCACCATTTTGCCCGTCAAGGCTTATTTATATGCCCGCGGATGATATGTGAATGAAACTATAAATATATAATTTTTCTTGCATTGTAAGACATTATAGCTTACCCTCAACTAAAATTATTAGGTCTTTGCAATAAAGTGTCAAAAACTCTACCAATAGACATTACTAACTATGAACAGTTGATCAGTGACATGCAGTGCCAGAGATCACACTAATTATACGTTTGACTCAAATATTTTAAAGATGATTATTATTATTTTTTAAATCTTGAATATTTTCTATGTCATTAAATGTGTTTATTTGGCCTTATATAAGTGTTTTGTAAATTTTGTTGTAAAAATGAGTCAATATGTGAATCGCGATATTTGGTTGGTGCCCAACACCCTCTCTATAAATCTAAAATGTGCCTGCGGTGCACAAAAAGTTTGAGGACCCCTGGTCTAGATCATCTATACTAGAGACATATATATAGAATCGCACGTCCGCACATAACACAAGCGATACATTTTGTACCCTTAAGCTGACCAATGAGCACGGGCGGACTGACAGTGCTCCGGCTCCTGAGCAAAACAGGGTCATTGGCCTCTGAATACTAATTCCACATTAATAAATCATGCATTGTAAGATAACTACGGTTGCGGGCCCGCGGGCAGCGCCAGAAAAGTCCAGTGATCAGTCCGCCTCTACCAAGGAGCATATTAAAAAAAAGGTAAAGGAACCCGCTACATGCCCATTGAGGCATATTGGGAATATGGTGTTAGGCCCATATTATCTTGACCGTCGGCACACTAGGGGTGATGGGATCGGCATCACGCCGGCCACCTTAACCTTCCGAGAGGTACTCTGGTACCCATTTGGGGCTGGGTGGACCCAGGAGCCGTTTGTGGCCTAAAAAATTCCCGCCTCATCTGGGTTTCGAACCATAGACCACTGCGCTAGGAAGCCATTGCACTAACCACTATGCTACCGCGGCTCCCCAAAAGGAGCATATTGTGACAGACAAACTCAGCTGACCCTGAATTATTGGATGATATGGTACGACCCTTCGTAACGACCCCTTCGGATAACATCAGTGCCCCCGAGTATTTTGGTAACTTTTCGTCAAACGGGAATGCTTCCGCGTGGACTCATTAGCTATGCACAACAGAAACGTGGAACTCCACCTGGGCTCATTAATATGGGTCTGAGCAGAGGAGACTTGTCAACACGTTTGCTGATTAATATGTGGACAGTTATCTACCGTACATTCTGGTCATCGCATTGATTTAAGGAGAGGTTAAATCACGCCCACGGATATCTCTTGAGCAATCATATGCAGTTATTTTCATTAACTTGGTCAGTACGCCGGCCCAGTGGGTGGGGGGGGGGGGCGGCGTTGCCAGAATCAAAATGAAAGTAGCGTCACACGATCAAAGTAGCACTGAGAGATCTCAGGAAAGACTAGCGGTATGCTATCAAAGGCAGTAGTGGTCCCTGAAACGAACGACGCAAGTTTCTTGCCGGCATTTCGCATCTCTGTCTTAACCAAAAAACCGATCGCAGTGGACGCGAACGGGAAAGCCGAAGCGGACGCAGCGAACGGAGATACGGAAAACCAGGGGCGGCATCTCTCCTTAGTCAGGCGGTCAGAACCCCAAAAGTCTCCTGAGATCTAAAAAGGTGTCAAATTCTAACATGTCCCCCCCATCTTGCATTCCAGTTAAATATATACAGACCACGAAGAAAGCCATTTTATCATTCGTTCGCCAGAGATTTAAGATTCACTAGCTATAGTAGAATTTTGCTAGATTTCCATCTGAATTGGTGGCTACATTGGAGTGATTTATTTTTCTGTGCACGGTATAATATATTTGTTAAAGTGATCAGTGGCCTATTGCTTTCATTTTATTTCACTGGATTTTGTGTTTAGTTAAATCTATTCAATCTCAAAAGTTCCAGTGGTAAAGTTAATGATATATCTATTATATTATTTCCAAAAATAATAGATGCTTAAATGCTAAAGTAACTTTTAAAGTCGCGAAGGAATTTATAATTAATAAATTTAGTTAAGTCCTATATATATAGATGTGTGTTTTAACCATAGAACTCGCGCAGTGTTTTATTAAATCATCATCATCATCTCAACCCATAACCCGTCATGGGTCGTAGGGGTGCCATGGTGGAAGCATCAGCAGACAGGGTCCTCCACTGCTCTCTATTCTCAGCAATGCGTACAAGTGTGGAGAAACCGGGTCCTGTCCATTCTTTGATGTTATCAGCCCAGGATTTTCTTTGCCTTCCTTTTCTCCGTTTACCTTCGACTGTTCCCTGGAGGATCGTTTTCGAAAGGGAGTCATGACGAGTTACATGCCCAAACCAGGCAAGCTTTCGACGTTTCACTATTGACAAAAGTGGTTCTTGGTGGCCTGCATAGGTGTTTATCTTCTCTCTAACATAGACATTTGTTTTGTGCTCTTTATAGCAAATGCGCAAAATTCTTCTATAACATGTATGTTCGAAAGCCTGAATCCTTTGCTCCGTATCTGCAGTTAAATTATCTGCAATTAAATACATAATTAAATACGCGAGTGTATATAATAGTCTTAACGGTAAATTTATCGCGCGTTAGAATATTATTTGATTTTTGCGGTATGATTATGTTGTCATGGTTTTTCTATCTTTTTCTATAGAATGATCACCTTTGCGATCCCAGCACTAAAGAAATCATAGAGAGTCTTCCAGACTCGGTTCTTAAACTTCCAGATATATTGATGAAACATTTTAAATATAATCTTGTGGCGGTCCGATGCGGCCTAGCTATCATAATTACACGAAAGAAAGCATACCCAAGAACATTTAAATAAACCATCAAATTAAATTACAATCTGTAAGATAAACTGGAAGAGGAACAGTTGCCAGTAGCAATATTTTATTTACTGCTCTGTTGTGAGAGAGTACCTATTTACCTGAACTGTGACTGGGCCTAGTTTTTCCTCACTGAATTTAAAACTTACCGGTCAGTTGCTATCATCACGCCTTGAGGGAATTTTACCTCCAGCAGCGAAATTAAGGAGACCACTCCATCCTCACCCCTGTATTTAACTGTGTCAGTGCCATCCCATAGACTCCTTTTCATATAATAAAACGCAAAAACTCTTAGGCTTCAAGTCCGGCGATAAGTGGGAATATTTGCTATCAGCCAACCTCGCTACATCTGGGGGCTGGACATCAAAGTACTAGACATTTTTATATGTCAAGAGTGTAATTGCTGTTTATATAATTCTATGGAGTTCCTGATGCTGCAATCGGTAAGTGTGTGTGAGTATATGAGTGTGTGCCCTCACAAGCGTGCATGAATGACACAAGATTTAATTTTTGCAAACCATTTGTTAACTTGCCTACCGGGTAATACATTATCTGTATACCCTGCATTGTTCCTTTAAGTGGGATATTTTGTTAACTCTGTCCCCCCCTCCCCCCCTTTCATTTACTTAGTACTTATAATATTTTTCCTGTAACACATAATTATTGTTGTGATTGATTTTAATTGATAAATAAACAGCATAAACTTATTTAGTACTGTGTTGGAACACCCAAAGCCCAAATTTCCCATATCTGTTTAATATAATTTGTATTCACGTGCGTTTGTGTGTTTGAAGCACCACATCGGTGTGAGCGAAGGTGTGTGTCTGGAAACTGGCAAATAATTGTTTGACCAGAAGAGTTTGAGGAGAAGATTGAGAGAAACGATTTGTCGTAAATAAGTCTGTCCTTACTCTCCCCAGCACTCTGTGAAGCAACTATTTACTCTATAACCTTTTTCTATCACTGAGCTTTCACCACCATTCTCCACTCTAAACAGGACCACTATTTCTAAGACTCTTTCTCTCAAAATAAATTTACGACAATAATTGGCTGGCTCGCCGTGATAAAGATATTTTTGAGTCTGATTAAGTCTGGGTCTAACCAGATAGAGTGTGAATGATCTGTCTTTGTGAATTAGGGAAATAAATAAATAAAATAGATTACACCCCTAGACAACGCCTTTTAGTATTTGGGTCGTCCACACAGCATATTTACAGGTTGTTTTCTTTCCACAGCAGTAGGAAGTACGGATAAACATAAATTCGTTACGCTTTTTTATTCTCTGGCAGAGAAAATTAAATTCTTTCTTTATAAGATTTGCTGGGATTGCGTGATTGTTTTTACAGTCACTAAAGGTTTGTGAAGTTAAAAGAGTTGAGCTTAGCTAACAGCGCCTTGTTCAGACTTTTTAAAGTCTAGTTAACAACGTCTCTTCTCATAAACTGACTTCAGAGGCGGAGTTTTGTGGCGGAGAATTAAAATTTAAGGAAAAAAAATGTGTCCCCTTTAAATTATTTTAATATAAATTTTTCTCTACTGTTAGTAAAAGTAGATTCTTTTCTAGTGTAACTTACCATTTTAACGTGGCATAGTCGCTTGCGTTAAGAGTCTTAAGTGACAATAATAGCAGCGATAAGTTAGCACATTTCAAGGTAGGAGGTAACACAAGTAAATTTTATACTTTGTGTTGTGTTTTTTTCTCGTAGCGGCTTTGATTTTTTTCCCCTCCTTGTTACTTCTTACTATTCTCTAGTAGTAGAAGCATACAGTTTTTTGACATGGCAGAAAGAATAAGGATGAGGTCCATGTTGAGACAGGAGCCGAAAGAGGCAGGATTAGAGCCAGAAGCTGCAAACGCGTTTGTCAACCAGGAACTGGAAATATATGACGTGGAGCAACAGAGAGCAGAAGCTGAGAGAAAGGAAGAGAAAGAGAGAGCAGAAGCTGAGAGGAAGGAAGAGAAAGAGAAAGCAGAGAGGAGAGAAGCACAGGAGAGGGCAGATAGGAAAGAAGCGGAAGAACGCCTATTGGAACGCAAGAAAATTGAGACAGAGATGGAAGCCCGCAGGGAAACAGAGAAGGAGAGACAACGTGAAGAGAGAGACAGGGAGAGACAGCACGAACTGGCGCTTAAGGCTTTAGAGAGTCGGGGTGCTTCTACTTCGAATAACTGAGAGCCGTCTTCGCCCCAGTCTCAGTCAATGGATCTCTCCAGCACTCAATCTGCCCAATTAACTGCGATGTCTTTTGCTTTAGAGTCTTTTCCTAGCCTCAGTGAGAAAATAGACACCTTCCTAGAAAAATTCGAGAGGCTCGCAAATCTGTATGGGTTAGAGAGTTCTCGTTGGGCACTTAAACTCTCAACGTCATTAAAAGATACTGCTTATGGCGTATATACAAAGCTGGGAACCAACTAACATGATTAAGACATGCTGAAGAAGGCCTTGCTAGAACGGTTTGAGATGACCGCCCGAAAATTTCTACAAATGTTCAGAAACAGCCGGAAAGAGAGCACGGAAACATTTCCGCAGTTCTCTTCACGTCTCACGGGCTATTTGACAAAGTGCATTGAATTATCTGACCTACCTCTTACACATGAGGGACTACTTGAACTTGTTCTTATGGAACAGATAAAGTCATTTTTGTCAAACGAAACCCGTAGATTTTTTGATGAACAGGGCGCAGTCAGGCTTGATGACATCCTCAATAAGGCAGAATGCTATACCAATGCAATGGCCGAACTTCCCAGCACTAAACGTAAACCCACAGATGAGCCATCTAGTAAACAAAATCTGGAGCAGTCATCCTATTCCCCAAATTCCTCTCAGAATTATAACCAACGAGAAAATAATACCCAGAGACCTCCCCAGGAAAAATCGAAAATCTACAAAACCCGATTGCCCCAAATAATAATTCTGATCAACCCACCGAGCCTACGTGGCAGCGCGGCCACCAAGGTCAAGGAAAAGGGAAGACCCCTACACAAGGGTTGTCTGATCATTGCAAGCACGCCGGGCCAAACCGCATCGGATGCCTGCATACAGCCTCGCAAGGTAGAGTCAATGTCAGTGATTCTCAACCTGAGGGGGACCGACCCTCAACGCGAGGAACTGTAATTTTGAATGGTACCTCAACTACTTATCTCTTTGACACTGGATTAAGTTTTAGTTGTATTGTCGCCAGACACCTAGTCAAACCAGGTCAGGAGACAGAGGAAACCGTCAAACTAAGTAGAGTTTTCAGGAGTGATGCACCCAGGACGCTTACAATTGCACTGGTAGAAATACACTCTGATTTTGTCAGAGGTGTTATTAAAGCGGCCATAATGGATGATCCGATCTACCCAGTTATCCTGGGATGTAGATACGTGTTTATTGGGAGACGTAAGGAGCCGATTGTGGCAACGGTAACCACAAGAGGGCAAATTAAGAAGGAGATGGGTGCCTGCGCCAATTTTGTTGCCGAACGAACTGAAGGAGGCGCAACAAAAGAACTCTACTCTGGAGCCCTGCTTTAGAAAACTGCCCATGGCTAAGGACCCCAGACACCACGGAGACATCTTTTCTAAGGATGGCGTATTGTATTGTAGAACGGGCGACCCTGATACTGGGAATAACCAGCTCCTAGTACCGACGCAGTACAGAAGCCAGATCTTAGAAATGGAGCACTCTCTTCCCTTTAGCGGACATATGGGACAAAACGCCACTATACAGAGAATAAAAAAACCACTATTGGTGACCAGGAATGAACTCTGACATTGTCAGGTACGTGAAAGCCTGCGCCCAGTGCCAATGTGTGGCACCAAAGCACTTGACACCCCCAGTACCTATGGGGCAAATACCAATAGTAGGTACTCCATTTGAACGGGTTGCTGTCGACATCATTGGACCCCTGGAAAGGACCAAAAGAAGGAACAGGTTCATCCTGACCTTAGTCGACACTTGCACTATGTGGGCCGAAGCTATACCGCTAACATACACGGATTCCATGCATGTCGCAGAAGCCCTCTTGCAAATTTTTACACGGTTGGGATTCCCTCAACAAGTTTTGACGGACAATGGATCCCAATTCCGTAGCCTGTTAATGGAGGAGATTTTTAAGATCTTGAGGGCCAAACATATCCACACAAGTCCCTACCATCCGGCCGGAAATGGGCTCGTGGAACGTTTTAACGGCAGCCTCACCATGATGTTACGTAAGCTGGGTCAGGAGAAACCGGAAGACTGGGACCTATTTATATCTGCTGCCTTATTCGCCTACAGAGAGGTTCCTCAAGCGTCTACGGGATTCGCGCCAGCTACACTTTTATTTGGCACCACTATAAAGGGGCCACTAGAAGCCTTACTTCGGTCCCTGACAGACCAAAAGGCTGACGAGACAGTCGTCTCTGCAAGCAAGTATGTATCTGAGCTCTAGGAAAGGCTAAAGATAGGATGGGATCTAGCTACAACCAACCTTAAGAAAGCCCACGCTAAACATGCTAAAAGATACAACAAAGCTGCAAAAGAGAGAGAACTACAACC
This sequence comes from Oreohelix idahoensis, assembly GCA_024509875.1. Classification (NCBI taxonomy): domain Eukaryota; kingdom Metazoa; phylum Mollusca; class Gastropoda; order Stylommatophora; family Oreohelicidae; genus Oreohelix; species Oreohelix idahoensis. Next base: position 116,560 of record JAMPIV010022521.1, on the reverse strand, counting down.
AGGGGAGAAAGTTTTGTTGCTACTTCCAACCGGAAGCAATAAACTTTGCATCGGATGGCAAGGACCATTTACCGTCCTTAAAAAGATCTCACGCACCAATTACAAGATCTCTATTAAAGGAAAGGAGAAGGTCTTTCACGTAAATCTCCTTAAGAAATATTTGGAATTCCGGTGCCATCCTCCGAGAATCTCCTGGCTGTCGCCATAGCAACGGAAGACGAGGAAGATGATGATGGTTGCATGGAGTACCCATTGCAATCCACAGAATCCTTTAAAGATGTCAAGTTCGGCGACAATCTCTCACCAGAACAACAAACAGAAACCAGGGCTCTACTAAAACAGTACAGTGCAGTCTTAACGGATGTACCTGGTCGAACAAATCTCATCGAATGTGATATGAAATTAACAAACGAGACCCCTGTTCGAACAAGAGTTTACCCCATCGCGTACGCTAAAGCTGATACACTTCGCGGAGAAATAGACAAGCTGCGTCAGGCGGGAATTATCAGTGAGTTTACATCTCCTTACAGTTCCAGTGTAGTGCTGTTGCAGAAGCCCAATAAGGAAGTTCGGCTGTGTATAGATTACCGGCTGCTAAACGCTGTAACGGAATTCCAGCCCAAACCTCTCCAAACTGTTTCTGAGTTGTTCACCAAGCTCAGCAAGACAACGATTTTCTCCAAGATTGACCTCAGTAAAGGTTATTATCAAATACCAGTCAAGGAGGAAATTAAACCTTTGTTAGCTTTCAGCACTAGTGAAGGACATTACACATTTAATATGATGCCGTTCGGATTGCATAACGCACCGGGAGTGTTCACCAGGATGATGAGGAAGCTTCTAGAACCTTTGCAAAGTCCCCATATCCATAATTTCATGGATGACATATTAATTGCATCGGAAACCTACGACGAACATATTGCTACGGTTGCTATGCTCTTCAGGAGACTACAGGAAACTGGTCTCACAGCCAGACCTAGCAAATGTCTCATCGGGTTTGAAAAGCTAGACTTCCTGGGGCATACTATTTCTCACGGCTGTAGTTGGCCCGTTAAGAAGAACGTGGAGAAAATAATTGCAGCTAAAAGGCCCCGAACCAAGAAAGACACTCGTTCGTTCCTATCACTATGTGCATACTATCAGAAATACATCCAGAACTTCAACGGACTGACGGCACCTCTGACTGACCTCACAAAGAAAGGTTGTCCGGATAAGGTCATTTGGGATCAAAAGTGCGAACACGCGTACAGCACTTTGAAAGGACAGTTGTCTGCATACCCCATTTTGAGGTTGCCTGACCTCAAGAAACCTTTTGTACTGCGGGTCGACGCGTCAGGTCAGGGCATCGGGTCAACACTGCTTCAAGCCGATCACAGTAACCCGAACATGCTATTTCCAGTTGCCTATGGCAGTCGGAAATTAAATAAAGCTGAACGGAACTACAGCGTAGTCGAAAGAGAATGTCTCGCTCTGATTGACGGTATCAGACGCCATCATGAGTTTCTCTATGGTACATCTTTCACGGTGCAAACAGACCACGCTCCGTTAGCCTTTCTTGGTGCCAATAAAGAATTTAACGCAAGGATCATGCGTTGGGCCCTTCTTTTAAGCGTTTATTCTTTCAGAGTGGAATACATTCCGGGAAGACAGAATGTCGGGGCTGATTTCCTGAGTAGAAACTGGACTACGGAGGAAGAGGAGAAAGTTGAAGATACCAACCATCCAAAAGCTACCGATCAGGGCAGCTTCATTGTCAGAAATCAAACATGAAAAGATGTTTTCATGTCTCAAAAGAGGGGATGATTGTGACAGACGAACTCAGCTGACCCTGAATTGTTGGATGATATGGTACGACCCTTCGTAACGACCCCTTCGGATAACATTAGTGCCCCCGAGTATTTTGGTAACTTTTCGTCAAACGGGAATGCTTCCACGTGGACTCATTAGCTATGCACAACAGAAACGTGGAACTCCACCTGGGCTCATTAATATGGGTCTGAGCAGAGGAGACTTGTCAACACGTTTGCTGATTAATATGTGGACAGTTATCTACCGTACATTCTGGTCATCGCATTGATTTAAGGAGAGGTTAAATCACGCCCACGGATATCTCTTGAGCATTCATATGCAGTTATTTTCATTAACTTCGTCAATACGCCGGCCTAGTACGGGGTGGGGGGCGTTGCCAGAATCAAAACGAAAGTAGCGGCACACGATCAAACAGGCACTGAAGGATCTTAGGAAAGACTAGCGGCATGCTATCAAAGGCAGTAGAGGTCCCTGAAACGAACGACGCAAGTTTCTTGCCGGCATTTCGCATCTCTGTGTTAACCACAGAACCGAATGCAGTGGACGCGAACAGGAAAGCCGAAGCGGACGCAGCGAACGGAGATACGGAAAACCAGGGGCGGCATCTCTCCTTAGTCAGGCGGTCAGAACCCCAAAAGTCTCCTGAGATCTAAAAAGGTGTCAAATTCTAACATGTCCCCCCCCCCATCTTGCATTCCAGTTAGATATATACAGAACACAAAGAAAGCCATTTTATTATTCGTTCTCCAGAGATTTAAGATTCACTAGCTATAGTAGAATTTTGCTAGATTTCCATCTGAATTGTTGGCTACATTGGAGTGATTTATTTTTCTGTGCACGGTATAATATATTTGTTAAAGTGGTCAGTGGCCTAGTGCTTTCATTTTATTTCACTGGATTTTGTGTTTAGTTAAATCTATTAAATTAAACTCAACTCAAAAGTATCAGTGGTAAAGATAATGATATTTCTATTATATTATTTCCAACAATAACTTTTAAAGTCGCGAAGGAATTTGTAATTAATAAATTTAGTTAAATCCTATATATATCATAAATATATATATATATATATATATATATATATATATATATATATATATATATATATATATATATATATATATATATATATATATGTTTTTTTTTAAACCACAGAACTCGCGCAGTGTTTTATTAAATACGTAATTAAATACGCGAGTGTATATAATAGTCTTAACGGTAAATTTATTGCACGTTAGAATATTATTTGATTTTTGCGGTATGACTATGTTGTCATGGTTTTTCTATCTTTTTCTATAGAATGATCACTTTTGCGATCCCAGCAATAAAGAAATCATACAGAGTCTTCCAGACTCGGTTCTTAAACTTCCAGATATATTGATGAAACATTTTAAATATAATCTTGTGGCGGTCCGATGCGGCCTAGCTATCATAATTACATGAAAGAAAGCATACCCAAGAACATTTAAATAAACCATCAAATTAAATTAAAATCTGCAAGATAAACTGGAAGAGGAACATTTGCCAGTAGCAATATTTTATTTACTGCTCTGTTGTGAGAGAGTACCTATTTACCTGAACTGTGACTGGGCCTAGTTTTTCCTCACTGAATTTAAAACTTACCGGTCAGTTGCTATCATCACGCCTTGAAGGAATTTTACCTCCAGCAGCGAAATTAAAGAGACCACTCCATCCTCACCCCTGTATTTAACTGTGTCAGTGCCATCCTATAGACTCCTTTTTATATAATAAAACACAAAAACTCTTAGGCTTCAAGTCTGGCGATAAGTGGGAATATTTGCTATCAGCCAACCTCGCTACATCTGTGGCTGGACATCGAAGTACCAGACATTTTCATATGTCAAAAGTGTAATTGCTGTTTATATAATTCTATGGTGTTCCTGATGTGCAGTCGGTAAGTGTGTGTGAGCATATGAGTGTGGGCCCTCACAAGCGTGCATGAATGACAGGAGATTTAATTTTTGTAAACCATTTGTTAACTTGCCTACCGGGTAATACATTTTCTGTATACCCTGCATTGTTCCTTTAAGTGGGATATTTTGTTAACTCTTTTTACCCCCCCCCCCCCCTTTCATTTGCTTAGTAATGGGAAGAACAATTGGAAATAACAGGATTTTTTCTACCACCCATACCTAATATTGTAACACCTCTTTCAGAGTAATTAAATTCACTGTTGGGTCACATTACCTATGTTCCTGAGAACTATCTATCATTGGACTGAGTTTATCTTTGTCTAATACCAGCGGGAAGGGCGTAGTCGATACCAATCTTCTTCAAACCCCTCCCACTTGTTATTTGTATTTTCTGTACTTATGATATTTTTCCTGTAACACATAATTATTGTTGTGATTGATTTTAATTGATAAATAAACAGCATAAACTTATTTAGTACTGTGTTGGAATACCCAAAGCCCAAATTTCCCATATCTGTTTAATATAGTTTGTATTCACGTGTGTCTGTGTGTTTGAAGCACCAAATCGGTGTGAGCGCAGGTGTGTGTCTGGAAACTCGCAAATAATTGTTTGACAAGAAGAGTTTGAGGAGAAGATTGAGAGGAACGATTTGTCGTAAATAAGTCGGTCCTTACTCTCCCCAGCACTCTGTGAAGCAACTATTTACTCTTGAACCTTTTCTATCACTGAGCTTTCACCACCATTCTCTACTCTAAACAGGACCACTATTTCTAAGATTCTTTCTCTCAAAATAAATTTACGACACATATCTTCATCACATATTCCTATGTGTTCCTTATGGATCATGGATCTATCATTGCAGCTTGTCCCCTTGCAGAAATTATGGCTCAGTCATTCAGAAGCTTTTGTAGCGATTGTTTTTGTATCAATTTGTTGTACATGATGAGGTGGCCAACCCCCCATGCACAACTTCTTATTAAGTCGCCTTGTACGACATGCCAGAGGAAGTAGTAGTCATATTTCTTCTTTGTCTCTTCAGAAACCCCCGGCTTTGCCTCATCTAAGATTGGTATTCAACAATCATAATCATTTCACTTTCCTGCTCCCGATGGAGTATTGAACAGCCACTGCAGCTTGTCCTGTCACAACAGCCTGCACCAATGTATTCATGCCCTCTTGTATCTTCCATTTTCTATTCTAAACGATCCCTTACCCCCACCCCCCCCCCTGCCTTTCCCCACACCCACATATACATACACACGCCTTTATTTTTGAATGACAACACAACAAGTATGAAGAATCTAACATTTTAGAACACACAACAGGAAGAAAAAAACATACACATACAATTTGGACATTCTCGTTGAGGCTACACTTTTGATGATAATTGGCCTGGAGGGATTATTATTGTTGTTGTTGTTGTTGTTGTTGTTGTTGTTGTTGTTTAACTAGCTCTGCCGAGCTTCTCGCTCTTTTACAGCCGATACCAAGTTGAAGACTCCATGGTATTAGTTACACTGTAGACCTAGGCTTTTCCTGTGACTTTTCTGCCATTCTGAAACGTGTTGAGTTGAAGTCATGAGCTCCAGTTTCTCCAGATGGGCTGGCATTTAAAGGATCATCACATCTGGTCCCAAGCTAGGCGTAAGAAGGGCGTGGCAAACTTTGGCTTCCTGGCCATTAAGAAGGGGGGGGGGGGGCTGTCCAATTATGCAGAGCTAAAATACTGTGCTCTGGTTCTGGGGTCTCCCATAGAGTTGGCACGCCCTACACAGAGCCACGTCTTAGCTTCCCCTGCCCATCAGGGGCCCACAGTGAGATCCTCCTGCATGTAGACAACCTGGAAAAGGCCAGAGTTTCGTTTGGCGCTCAAGTGACTGCTCCACGTTCAGTGTGCAATCCTCGGTTCTCAACAAGTTTCACCACAGGGGGAATCCTTGGAAGTGTGTGCATGATTTCAATAGTCTATGAGGGTGTAATTAGCCTCACAGACAGAGGTTCACTTCCACATATGTATATTATAGCATTGTGCGTGGTTGGTGGTCATATAAGGATGACTCCAGTTATGCCTCCATGCGTGCTTGGAGGATAATGCCATAAGTGAAATGGTGGCTATTGAACATATACTGTTCAAAAAAAAAGAAACGCATAGATTCAGGCGAAAGTCAGAGTCAGGTTGCTAGGCATCTAAACGTGCATCAGAGTACCATCAGTCGACTTTGGCACCCGTTCCAAGCCACAGGTTCACTTGAAGACAGGCATCGCAGTGGACGACCCAGAGTGACAACAGCAGCGGAGGATCGCTTTATTCGGCTTCGTCACCTCAAAGACAGGTTTACAACAGCTTCCTCAACTGCCCAGTCATTGTCTGCAGGACGTCATGTGTCTGATCAAACTGTTCGGAATAGACTGCATGACGCTGGACTTTGGGCACAACAACCTCACCGAGGACCTGTCCTTACGCGCCGCCATCGGCAAAATCGACTTCTTTGGGCCAACCAGCATCGTCCCTGGGCAGCTGACAATCAATGGAGACGTGTCTGGTTTAGTGACGAATCTTTCTTTTTGTTGCAGCGTCATGATAGACGGCGTAGGGTCTACAGTAGGCGAAATGAACGTTTTGCCCAAAATTGCGTTGATGAAGCTCCGCCGCACGGTGGTTGAAATGCAATGGTGTGGGGAATGATCAGTTACAACGGAAGGAGTCAATTGGTGCACATCGAATGAGGCTTGAATGCGCAACGATACGTCAATGAAATTCTTCGACCCCATGTCCTTCCACTTTTGGCTGCCCAAAGGTCTGTGTTTCAACAGGACAACGCCAGACCCCATTGTGCACGGTTGACCACGCAGTTCCTGACTGCCAACAACATTCTCACCCTTCCCTGGCCATCCCTGTCTCCAGACATGAGTCCGATTGAGCTTTTGTGGGATGAGCTGCATAGACGTGTTTGTCGCCGAGACGTTGCTCCAGCCAATCGTCGTTATCTGTTCCAGGCACTCCAGGAAGAGTGGGCAGCCATCCCACAGGCCCACGTCAGACGTCTGATCGCATCCATGCCCAGGAAATGCAAGTCGCTGATCGATGCAAGAGGAGGCCACACATCATACTAACGGGAAAGCCCGTACGCCAAAAAACTCTCCCTTGAAAGTGTTTCTGACGTCGGTCTTTGTCCAGTCTTGTTGATTGACCATGTCAAAGACTGTGGCATTTTTACTGGCGTATTCATTAGGCAGCTTGTATAATATATGTAAAAAAAAAATTCGAATGTATTGTTAGAAACAATATTCATGAGTTTAGCAGAAGAAGTAAATAATAAAAATAAACGTGTATGTTGCAGGTGTTCGTGAGAAATAAAAATATCACCATTAAGCGAAGTACGTTGCACTGTTTCGTTAAGCCTGTGGTACAGTGCATCCGATTTCAACAGGCATTTCTGTCTGGTTGCCTTCCTCAGCCTTTCACTGCCCCCAGCATGCCTGCAAGATAACAGGTATGTATCTCTCTTGGTCTGGTCCCTGCCCTTCGACCTGCCCGGCTTGGGAGACTCTGCTGGTAGTGATGCTACCGCGGGCAAAGCACTTGGGTTCATGTGGACACACCTGTAGTGAAATGTATCTGTATAACAACACGCTCAAAAACTCCCCGCTCAAAAACTAGTTAACGTATGTTTAAAACTAAAAATAACTACAATATTTGAAATTTGTCTGAGGGGCTAGTCAAATTTACCGCCAACAATTTGTATAGTGGATTTGAATTTTTCTAAGAAACAAGTCAAAAGGTTACCACCACCCCCCCACCCACCCCCCCCACCCCCAAAAAAAATTATCTTAGACCATAGTACAAATTTAACAACCAATCAAATCGTTTCCCTTTCTTGTAGTGTTAAGAAAATTTTGGTTGACGTGGAAATATGCCTATTTTGGGTTTTTGACCGAACGAAGATATTTTATTTCTTAATAACTAAAGATAATTAAAATGAAAGGGATATCTCAAATTATAGGGCTGATATTGCTTGACACATAAACATAAGATTCCCTCATAATAAAATTATATTAACTTAGAAAGATTTAATTTGGTAATATTTTCACATCAGGGTCAGACCAATCTTAATTACATAAAAATTACTCCTATGGAAATGCAAAGGAATAACTAAAGGAAAACTATATAGAACGATAGAGATTAATTGGCCGTTCAATTATCACTTTTGATAATTGAAATAGGGCTACAAATAACTTGAAAATAAAATATTCAGATTTGGTCAGATTAGACAAACACGCTTAGGAACCATAATATTTTCAAGTCTCAAAAAGTTAACTTTTGGTTTTTGACTGTAATCTGATTGGTCGGGTGGGTACTGCTATAAATAGTATCAATTTCTGTGGTTTTCCGCCATTTGAATCATAAACACCACGCCGAGCTGACATATTAAAAAAGACTATGACCAAGCCTTTGCCGTCTGAACTGGGGAAGCAGGATCAGAACCCATTTACGGCTAGTCAGCATGTTGTGTGTGTGAACATATTTACCTGAGGGTAAGAGAGATAATTTTATTTGTATAATTTGTTAAATATTTGACCTGTAAAATTTAAAGGCCTATGTGTTCCATATTCATTCGAAGGTGGATACTGCCGGCGGGATGTGTTGTGTCACGATGACCTAAGTAGGAATGTGCAGGCTTGTTCGATTTGAAAAATGTGTCTAATGTTTGAAAATATGGCACAATTCCGACTAGTAAGTGTTATTAGTGGTTTAATTTAGAATTTCTTCTGGAGTGACACACTGTTCATAGATCATGTAATAAACATATAGGGAAGATCAGAGTGAAGTAATCAAGAGGTCACATGTTGTATTGTACTTGACATGCTTATAGTATGGAAGCCAAACAGTGACGAGAGACCTAAACATTGAATTAACACAAGAGAAAGAATGATTTTACGAAACTGATGGTAGACAACAGAATTCAAGGTCTTGTGCAACTTGTTAGCACACATCTCAGAACATGGTGAGTTTAATATTGTTAGGGGTGAAGTGATTGAGGCAGACATATACATGGAATGGGTTGTTTTTCTATTCCAGGCTATATTACGAATGTACATCTTGGCTGCCTGCTAGTGAGAAGAGGGACGAGTGGAAGTTGAGAGCTTCGCAGATACCTGAAGCTAGACACCATCGTCTCAGCCAGGAGTCACACAGTTGGTGATTCTGACTAGTATTGCAAGAACAGCAGCATCATCAATTTAAAGATAAGTCCTTTAAAAAAAGGCACATGATAGTTCATCCAAAAAGGGTTCACCCCAGTAATCTTATAAAAGAACATACTATGTAATGATGACTGTAGCAGACCTTACAATGCAGTAATAGTAACAGTAGTATTATTTTGTTCAAGAACTGTGTGAGCAGACACTCCAGTGACCCTTTAAAGAAATGAACAGAGTGTCCAAAATATTTATTTGATTTTGTAATAAACATTTTCTTGATTTTGAAAGTCCTGACACAAAGATTTATGTTCAGGACCATTAAATTGTACATATAACTTGTAAACAGTCTTTCTTTAATAATTTCATTAAAGTTGAAGTTCTGTTTGAAATTAACCATTAATTATAATAAATACATTCTCCTAGACCCGTAGCTAAATCAATTTGGGATCAGAGAAGGTAGCAGCAGGGACTCAGACATCATCATCATCATCATCTTCTCTGGGAACTTGCATAGCTTGACCCCACCTTGATTGTCTATACACTCTTGCTCTTTTTAGAGAAGGGGGTATTACTTATTAGACCAGTCTCTTATCTGGCACTATCATGGTATCCTCTGATACACCTATTTGTCCAGGATAGCCTATTCCCTTATTAACATTAAAACCTCTCATCACATCACCAAATCCTCCTCCTCGCTAAGGAGGAAACTCGGTAAAGGAGAAAAAAGGTCAGAATTTAGACAACAGAATAGTTTCATAAATGACAGACTTATCGGGAAATCGAACCCAATACGATTCTAATCACGCCATCTCATCGCTGCGGAAGTGAATCGTGATTAACCATCCTGCCAACTAAGCATCACTGTTATTTGTCTGGTTTCTGCTTCTTTATTTCTTACATGCTCGTTTATGTTCATTATTTGCTGTGTCCGTTTCCTTATTTATTTCTATGTTCACATATGTGTTAGCAGTAGAAGATCATTCTTATTTCTATGTTCACATATGTGTTAGCAGTAGAAGATCATTCTTATTTCTATGTTCACATATGTGTTGTTGCCCTGGGGCATTCCCCGAGGGATAACCGTGCGCATAAATTATCCAAGGAGATCATTTTTATTCGCCTTTATCAAAGTGGCTAGACATCCGATTCTGGGAGCGAACCACTGGTTGGTTATAAACAGTTTATTAATATGAACACCGCCGCGTAGGATGAGTCTTCGTCAAGTACCATGCCTGGTGGAGTACCTTGTCTTTAGGAATGCGGAAAAAAGTATCTTTGATTTCGGGTACACCGCAATTAGAAATGCCGGCAGGAGAGGTCAAGTTTGAAATATTTCTAGTTGTAAAAGCCTTTCTTTTTATTTTCTGTGTTGTCCGCAGTCGCCTACAGATTTACCAAATCATTAACTGTGATCTACTGGTAGATCAGGATCGACTGGTAGCCGAACCCTGATATAGAGTGATAAACAAAATCACTCACTATTTATACATTTTTATATCCCCACTTTTGTCAGTTGGATATGTAATTGACAAATGTCAAAAGATGGATTTGACAATGACATTTGATGTTGAATTATTAAGTTGTTTTTTTTTTTCATTCCAGAAACAAAACCAACAATAAATAAATGAAATCTAAAATTGCCAATAAACTGACGTTACTAGTAATAATAATAGTCGTAGTAGTAGTAGTTGTTGTTGTGGTAGTGTTAATAGTAGTAGTGGTAGTGGTAGTAGTTGTGGTAGTCGTAATAGTAGTAGTGGTAGTGGTAGTAGTAGAAGTAGTGGTCATAGTAGTAGTGGTAATGGTAATAGTAGTAGTGCTAGTGGTAGTAGTTGTGGTAGTGGTAATAGTTGTAGTGGTAGTGGAGGTAGTAGTAGTAATGGTAGTGGTAATATTAGTAATGGTATTGGTAGTAGTTGTAGTTTAGTGATAGTGGTAATAGTAGTAGTAATAGTGGTAGTAGTTGTTGTAGTGGTAGTAGTAGTAGTGCTAATAGTGGTAGTTGTTGTAGTGATTGTACTAGTAGTAGTAGAAGTAGTTGTACTAGTGGTAGTGGTAATAGCAGTAGTAATAGTGGTAGTAGTTGTTGTAGTGGTAGTGGTAATAGTAGTTGTAGTGGTGGTAGAAGTTGTAGTGGTAATAGTAGTAGTGGTAGTTGTATTAGTAGTTGTGGTAGTAGTTGCAGTAGTAGTGGTAATAGTAGTAGTAATGGTGGTAGTAGTTGTTGTAGTGTTAGTAATAGTACTGGTAATAGTTGTAGTGTTTGTAGTGGTAGTAGTAGTAATGGTAGTAGTAGTTGTAGTAGTGGTAGTGGTAACAGTAGTAGTAGTAATGGTGGTAGTGGTAGTTGTAGTTGTAATAGTGGTAGTAGTTGTTGTAGTCATAGTAGTAGTAGTGGTAATAGTTGTAAATGTTGTAGTGGTAGTAGTAGTAAGTGTTTTAGTGGTAGTAGTAGTAATAGTGGTAGTAGTTGTAGTAGTATTAGTAGTGGTAGTAGTAATAGTTGTTGTTGTGTTAGTGGTAGTAGTAGTAGTGGTAGTAGTAGTAAATGGTGTAGTGGTAGCAGTAGCAGTAGTAGTGGTAATAGGAGTAGTAACAATAGTGGTTGTTGATGTTGTAGTGGTAATAATAGTAGTGGTAGTGTTAGTAGTAGTATTTGTTTTTGTTTTAGTGGTAATAGCGATAGTGGTAGTAGTAGAAAATTATGTAGTGGTAGTAGTAGTAGTGGTAATGCTAGTAGTACAAGTGATAGTAGTTATTGTAGTGGTAGTAATGGTAGTGGAACTGGTATTAGTAGTAGTTGTTGTAGGGGTAGTAGCAGTGGTGGTAGTGGTAGTAGATGTTGTAGTGGTAGTATTAGTAGTGATAGGGGTAGTAGTAGTAGTTGTTATAGTGGTGGTAGTAGTAGTAGTGGTAGTGGTAGTGGTTGTAGTGAGAGTAATAGCGGTAGTAGTTGTTGTAGTGGTAGAAGTAGTAGTGGTTGTGGTAGTATTAGTAGTGGTGGTAGTAGTAGTAGTGGTAGTAGTAGTAGTAGTAGTAGTAGTAGTAGTAGTAGTAGTAGTAGTAGTAGTAGTAGTAGTAGTAGTAGTAGTAGTGGTAGTAGTAGTAGTAGTAGTAGTAGTGGTGGTGTCAGTAGTAGTAGTGGCGTCAGTAGTAGTAGTCATGACTGACTATAGGAATGCACCCCTGAGGTGATAGCCCTCATCGCTTAACCTCTTTTCTGGTATTCCTATCGACGTGTTTTTTTCTTTTTTCCTTGTTGTGAGAGGTTTTTTTCGCCCAATCTGAGGTGGCACCGCAGGGAACAACGTCACGTGATACGACCAGTAGCTCCATCCTCCCATGCTTCTGGATTTATGTCCAGTGCTTTCATGTCTCTCTTGCACTCATCTTTGAACCTCAGTTGCGGTCGCCCGACTGCTCTTTTGTCATCTGCCAGTTGTCTGTAGAAGATATCTTTGCCAATAGGGAAAGATGCTTATAATCGGTTGTCACAGTGACTATTAACTGTTAATTTATTTTACCATTTCGTTCCATATGTTATTAACTCTTTTAATGTTCTGTTTTCCTAGACATTTTGTATTCTCTTTTCTTTCATTTTCACCTTCTCAAACCCCACCCGAAGTTGTTTACGTTCTGGCTGGCCTTCAGAATAAATTCCAGCTACGGTCAGCGTAGCGGTAACGTAATGTTATCTAAACGCACCTGTGGTTCGTGACCAGAGAAACATTTCTGTTACACCTAAAGCGTTTGAACGAGCGAAGACGGTTTCTGTGTAGACACGGCTCGTTACCAGGGATCAAATCTTCTGCGGTCGGTAAACGAGTTTGATCCTAAATAAGGGGGAGATAACAATCGCGGTCAGTCTGGGTTTTGCCCCTTAGACAAGGTAGAGCATAATATTAGGCATTTCTCTATCTGGGGAACTTTCGCACGATTTCTGTTGTCTTTGATGTAGTCTCTGAGAGAAACCTCTGTCTTACTCGGTATTACGTGACACGCCGATACATCTGTAGACTCAAGCCATGCCAGGTATTTTTTTGTAAACTATAAGAGTGAAGGGTTTAATCAGGTAAACACACTCGTGAATATTCCTGGCCCGTAGATGACCATATGAGACTTAGGCAGAGTTAGCACGGCAGAACTAGAATGTGTTTGCCTATGTTCTTGTCATTCTTCGGGGTGAGTTGACATATCTTATAATATGAAATATTCATGTTAGTTTTTTTATATATCTGATAGGAAAGTGACTTGAATTCATTTCTGAGGACTTCTCCTAGTAATTTAGTTCAGTGATAATGTAGCGCTGTCTACGGCCTTAGTTAAGCGGTGCTTAAACTGTTACGGTTTATAATGGGAACTGATAAACTTACAATAACAGATACTAGGCGTAGAATCAGTTCATACAATGCTTACCATTGGGTTAAGAGTCAGCAAAATTAACTGTCATTTCTGCAAGATAAGGTCAGAGGTGTGGATCATTCACTTAACACTGAATTATGGGAGAAAATCACTTATTCCTTTTTGATAGATACTTCTAGTGGCAAGGGAGAATCATTTTATGCTTACTTGTGTAGCTAGGCACTAGTCTATAACTTTCCCAGAAAGCAGTCACCAGGCATAGATATAATTATATCTTATGATTCAGCCACAACTGTATTATTATACCAAGAACATTGCATTTTCTATGTACCCATTTGTGGAATGTTAATATATTTCCCCAAGGGGACATATGATTTATTTGTGTAATGTCACATGCTGTAATCTGTTTATGTAAATTCATTTAATGTTGTAAGATGAATAAGCATATTCATTTAACTGTAACTACAAGGTTAGGTTTCCTGTATGTTGAGATTGGGAGAAGAGGAGTAGATTTTGCTGTTAGAACATTTACTGACAGGTACCTGGGTGTGCAAAAGATATTAAGCCTATGCGGGCACATGCTATAATTGATAGAGTGATTTTGTTGTTGCTTGATATAAAGGGTGTCTTTTTTGGGTCTCAGTTTCAGGGAGACCGAACGCTAGAGCAGACTCCAGTCAGGAGAAGGACGTCATGTTCTCTTCGATCTAGAGGGTTTCTGAATACCGCTAGCGTCATGAGTCGTCAACCCGTTCCTGAATCAAAACCCCTTTTGTCAACGCCAAGTTAAGCTCACGCAGTGCAACGAGCCCAACGCTAAATCCTGGAGAATCATCTGATGCAGTAGTAGTTCCTTACTCGCCTCTTGATTGCCAGTCATAGCATGGCGGCTTCCAGCATATCAATCAGCCCAGCATTTATAGCGGAATTTTATATCACCAGCCTTTGTGTGCCTAAACAGGGCACTCAGCCAAACCACAGTCAAACCAGCCCAAACCGGATTTAATGCCAAGCAGAGTCAAGCGCCGGATGAGAACGCATGGGACCGATTGTCCTCAAGTAACCTCGTCTTGGGTGTATTTTCTGGATGCTTAAAACCACGCACGTATGAGCAGCCATCTATGGACAGAGTTCCAGCCCCCCTCACGCAAGTAGCGGTCACCAACGTATAGCACCTACAAGGAAACACTGTCGTAGATTTTCGATAGGAGAATTAAGACTAGGTTTGGTCCCTTCTGAATAGGTTTGAATAGGTGATAGACTCAATGAGAGTTAGTGAAAGGTAATAGAATTTCCACACACGTGAGATGATAGATTTAGATATAGTGGCTGTCTCTGAAAGCGAAAAGAATTCTTCTCTCTCTCACCTATCTTCTACAACAGTTTTTACAGCGTCAGACAGACTACACCAATATACATATTACGTATATTTCTATCACTCACAGGCACGCACATACACGTGACGACAGGTAAACACACAGACGTGGGAAAACTATAACAATGATATATATATATATATCTAGAACGAGCTGACCAAACACTATTATTAAGTTCAAGAGCGATTTTAATATCAGGAAAAATCGGCTCACAACATCAAAGAAAGTACATCAAGGAAAATACATATACACATAGTCATAAAAATATCAAGGAAATGTTGCAAGGATGATAGCCCCGTTATAGTGTTAACTCTAGGTTTAGCCCGGCCCCGTTAAGAGAACAGATGATGGCGCCCGAGTCACAGATACATAGGGTTTGAGTCTAAGAGTTTTTTCTTTGTTTTATCTCGTAATTATATGCACAGAGTTTGAAAAAAAAAATCTGATTTAACCTAAGACAAAAACACAAGAACTCTAGCCTTAGCAACAAATTATGCAGATTGAAAAAAAAAAAAATTAGGACAGCAACAGGGTGTCAAAGATATAATAGTGAAAATATCACTCAAACCAGCGTACACTCATTCATTCCGCCATGGCCTCTCATACCTGTACTCACGACTTTGCTCGCTGCCTCTTGGAACACACTGATTTTAGATTTTCACACAGACTCAAAAAATGCAGTCTTCTGCCAAGAAGTCCCCAGTTCCAAAAGACGTGTTTAACTCGGAGTCTCCGGGAACGACTACTTGGGTGTGCAAATTTGTTCAAATGTCTGATTAAGTCACCTAACAATTATTCCAGGCGCGGGAGTTAGCAGAGCACAGTGTCAATAGCGTAGGTTTCTAGAAATGATGAATGTCAGGTCGGTGCCTTCCCTCAGTATAGGATTTACTTTAGTCACACCACAGATTTGTCCACAAAAATATATATATATATATATAGTCGGGAAATGTTAGTTAATACTAGAAGTATTTCGCGCCACCAGGCAGAAAAATTACGTAGAGTTTCTAGAAGAAATTATGATCTGGTTCCAAGGTCCAGTATTTATCATTACAGTCTTTGAAAACCCGTTATTGGGATACAGTATTTCTGGCTAACTCGGGTTGCATATGCACTGTTTAGACCAGTGGTACTTAAGAAACCCACGTGGTTCAAAATAAGGACTGTCTATTTCTTCACAAGTATGGAAACTACTACTAGGTGCTGGTAAAGTTAGGGTCACCCCAAAACTTTCACTGTGTGGAGGAAAAAATAACACATATAATATAATAAACAGAATCTGTACTGGTTATAACTTACATTTAAACTTGCAAGCAGAGAGCTTTGCTTATCATTTAAACTTCCCGTGACGTAAGTTATATTTAAAAATCAGCAATCCTCATGAATTAAGAACACGTGCGTATTCCGTCACCATTCACGAGGCTCGATTCTAGAGTTTATACGTTAGTTTAGAAAAATACACTCGACTGAGTATTAGCAGTTAAATTAAATTCATAAATAGCTACAATTGCCGTTATAAGCTAGAAATTTAATTTTATTCTGCTTTCCACTGAATGCTTCCCTAGAAAATATAATAGCCTACCACTTTATTTCTCTTCTGCGCTAAAGAAATAGATTAAAATGAATTAAGCGATTTAACACTTTAACACTCACAAAATCTATATATCTATCATATTAATTACCTCAACCACAGAATTACAGGTAGTCGCACAACTTAAGAATAAGATTGCTGAAAATATTTCTGGAAGTCTAGAAGTTCGACAAATTGCCGAAACAAACTGAGATCTTCGCTAACAGCTATTCTGTTTACGAGCAACCTATCTACTGTGAGTCTATGAGCGAGAATGAAATTAAAGTTTCAAACTCGGGCCAATATCTTAAAATCAGACAAAGGGCCCAAACTTATTTCGCCAAGCGAAATTATCTCCCCTACTCCCAACATTTACGTCCGCTTAACGCGTGTCGTAACTGTCACCTACTGACCACGATGTACGCGTGTCAGTTTCAAATCCCAGACAGCCTGACTCCAATGCAGGGCAGTTTTCACACTACAGCTGACCGTGGCCCACAAAGAGCGCCGTGTCAGTTTGGGATTTTCCAGACAAATGTCTGGATACTGACCGGTGCAGATGTAAAGTATCACACCTCACCGGGACTTATGCCGAGAAGAAGCTCGCGCGCTCGGTGAGAATGTAGACGATTTGCTACGTCCTATGTTCAGCGAACCGACTTATCACGCCTTCTGACGCCCTGCAGCCCTGACAACTACGTAATATCGTCCTAGCGCGATTCTCAGTTTTAGAGAAAGGAAAACAGGTAAAGTTTGCGAATTATATGAAAATAATAATATCAAAACGAATGGATGAAAAATATACAGGAAAAAGGAAATACAGAGATAATAAAAGAGAGAAATCGGGTGAAAGAATAGGAAGAAGATGTAGGAAATTAAATGAATATAAACCCTACGTGACAGAGCCTCCCCCCTTTAAGATATGGAAGCACTCCATGTCTACGTTATGGAGTTTAATTTCCTATAACCGTAGCTTCGGGGTGTCTGTCTTCTTCCCTCTCCTCTTCCCCCTCCATCTCTGTCCAATTCCTACTCAAGTCCACTCCTCAAAGTTTCCTTCCCCTGGAATGTCTCATATGCGCGCTTGAAAGAGCGTCGCCGCTTCTGACATTTTTGAAAGATTTCCTGTGATAGCGGTGGAATATCCCTGCCACTATCGTCATCTTCGTCAGTTTTGGCGATCGTCAGGAGATGGTCGGAGGTTGGCACTGGTTTTTCCAAGTATCTCTTTAAGAGATTTAAATGGAAAACCTTCTCCTTTCCTTCAATAGAGATCTGGTAGTTAGCCTTAGAAATCTTTTTCAGGACGGTAAACGGCCCTTGCCATCCGATCTTCAGTTGGTTGTTCTCGGTAGGGAGCAACACCAAAACTTTCTCTCCTGCTTCCAGTTCTCTCTCTTCCGCGACTTTCCTGTATCGGTTAGCGTGCTTGGTGCGTGCTCGCTTAAAGTTAGTCGTTGCTAGGTCCCACCCTAGTTTCAACCGTTCCTTTAAAACCGACACATATTTACTGGCTGAGACAACTGTCTCATCAGCCTTCTCGTCTGTCAGAGACTGAAGTAAGGCTTCAAGCGGGCCCTTAATGGGTCTGCCGAATAAGAGTGTAGCTGGCGGAAATCCTGTGGAAGTATGAGGAGATTCTCTGTAGCCAAATAATGCTGCAGGAATACAGAGATCCCAATCTTCAGGTTTCACTTGTGCCAGCTTACTTAGCATCATGGTGAGGTTTCCATTAGCACGTTCCACGAGCCCATTTCCGGCCGGAGTATATGGCTTAGTGTGGATGTGCTGGGTGCTCAAGATCTTAACGATCTCATCCATCAACAGGTTTCGGTATGGAGATCCATTATCCGTCAACACTTGCTGAGGGAATCCCAACCGAGTGAAAATCTGCACGAGGGCTTCTGCGACATGCTTGGCATCTGCGCATGTTAGCGGGATAGCTTCTGCCCATAAAGTGCATGTATCGACTAAGGTCAGGATAAACCTGTTCCTTCTTTTAGTCCTTTCGAAAGGCCCTAAAATGTCGATCACTACCCGTTCGAATGGTGTTCCCATTATTGGCATTTCACCCATGTGGACTGGGGGTGCCCGTTGCTTGGGTGGCACACGTTGGCACTGGGCACAGGATTTGACATATCTGATAATATCAGTATTCACTCCTGGCCACCAATAATGAGTGGTTATACGTTGGTTTGTTGCGTTCTGTCCCATATGTCCGCTAAAGGGAAGAGAGTGCCCCATTTCTAGGATTTGGCTTCTGTACTGTTTCGGTACTAGGAGCTGGTTGTAACCTTGGTCAGGCTTGCCCGTTCTCCGATAAAGTACGCCATCCTCAGAAAAAATGTCCCCGTGCTGTTTGGGTTCCTTAGCCATGGGCAGTTTCCTAAAGCAGGGTGCCAAAGTAGGGTCCTTGTATTGCGCTTCTTTAAGTTCCATAGGTAACAAATTTGGCGCAGGCTCCCGTTCCTTCTTGGTTTGCCCTCTTGTAGTTACTGCTGCCACAATCGGCTCTTCCGGTTTCCCAATACACACGTATCTCCCGCCAAGTATGACTGGGTAGATGGGATCATCCATAACAGCCGCTTTGATCACCCCTCTGACAAAGTCAGAGTGTATCTCCACCAATGCGATGGGAAGCGCTGTAGGTGCATCACTCTTACGAACTCCACAAAGTTTGACGGTCTCTCCTGTCTCTTGACCGGGTTTAACCAGCTTTCTGGCAACAATGCAATCATAAGAAAGCCCCGTGTCAAATAAGCAAGAAGTTTGAGAACCGTTCAAAGTAACAGTACCTCGCGTTGAGGGTCTATCCCCAACAGGTTGGGAATCACTGTCAATAATTCCGCCTTGCGAGACTGTCAATAAGCATCCGATGCGTTTCGGCTCGGTGTGCTCGGTCTGATCATATGTCCCGTGCTCGGGGGTTCTCCCTTTGCCACCTTGTCCTTTCTGGCTATGCTGCCATGTAGGTCGGTCGGGTTGATCAGACTGTTTGGGGTGGTTTGGGTACTTGTTCTTGTAGAACTTGGATTTTTCCGGAGGGGGGTTTTGAGGTCCAGTTTCTCTGTGGTTGTTTTGGTTAGAAGCCTGAGAAGATTGCTCTAGGTTATGTTTTCGAAAATGCTCCTCTGTCGGTTTCCGCTTTGTGGCCGGTAGTTCAGCCAGCGCATTGTGATAACGCTCAGACTTTTCCAAAATGTCTTCAAGTTTTTCTGCCCCCTGCTCAGCGAGAAATCTCCGGGTATCCGCAGACAATGTGTTCTTTATTTGTTCAGTTAGAACAAGTTCCTCAAGACCTTCGTAGGTAGAGGGGAGCTGCGAGAGCTCTAGGCACTTTGTCAGATAACCCTTTAGACGGGAAGAGAACTGGTGAAAAGATTCAGAATTCTCCTTTCTGCTGTTGCGAAACAGTTGCAAAAATTTGCGAGCGTTCATTTCAAAGCGCTCCAGTAACGCTTTCTTCAACACATCGTAGTCGTCTTCTTGGCTACTTTCCAGCTTAGAATAAACATCATAAGCAGAACCTTTTAGGGCCTGGGAAAGTTTCATATTCCAACGCGACCTCTCTAACCCGTACAGAGTTGCAATTTTCTCAAATTTTTCTAACCATGTGTCAATCTTCTCATTTGGACAAGGGAAAGACTCAAGAGTGAAAGACATAGCATTTAGTTGAAGAGATTGAGTGTTAGCAGGGTCAGTTAAGGAAGAATGAGGAGAAGACTCTCCATTGCTGGAGGTAGAGGCAGCACCACGACTTTGGAATTCTAGAGTTTTAAGAGCCAACTCGTGCTGTCTCTGTTTCTCTCTTTCCTCATGCTGCATCCTGCGAATTTCCATTTCCTCATCCATCTTCTTCTGCTGTAAATCTGCGGCTGCTTTTTCCTTAGCTTCCGCTGCTTTCCTCTCCGCATCATATCTCTCGAGTTCGTCTCTGACAAATGCTTTCGCTTCTTCTCCTTCCAGTCCCTCTTCCATTGCTTCCTGTCTTAACATCTGCCTCAGTTTCGCCCTCTCGGCCATATTAAATCAGTGACTGAGACTAGTCGAGAAAGAAAATAGGAAAAAGGATACACTGGTTCCTACCACTTACGAGAAAAAATTTACCAAAAATCAAAAGATGATATATTTAACACTGGGATACCTCCTCCAAAAATAAAAATCTAACTATCGCTGCTATTCTCGGCAATAAAGCACTTAATGCAAAACACGACTACGCCAACTAAATGGTAGTTAAGATTACTTCTGAAAAATAAGTTGCTACAGTGGAAAAGCAAAATAATTATTGCAAAAATTAAAGAGAAAAATAATCCATTAATTATAAAGTCCACTATCAAGTTCACCCCTGAAGACAGTTAGGGTAAGGGAGGCAATTAATCTGGACAAATAGTCCGAAACGCACTCCTTAGCTTAGTTCAAACGCCGTTCTGCCTCAGTACCCAGTGAATGTTATACACTCACCACTTTACCAGCATTTAGTATTACAATCAGCAGTTAACATATATCCCGACAAAATCAACCTGTAACCAAAATGTATGTTATTCAAAGATGCTGTGGAAAAAAAAACTTATAGTTTGTGTGGTCAGCACGCCCGTAAACAGATCGCTAGTCTAGGGGGTAATTATTTTTTTAAAAGATACACAGTCACAAGACATCACACTCTTACTCTATATCAGAATACAGAATCTTAAGTTCAAAATCCAGATAGACGAGTCCACATTAGTCGTACTCGTCTTCCTATTCTAAGTTCAAAAACCGGAAACGAGTCCCCATTTGTCGTAGATTTTCGATAGGAGAATTAAGACTAGGTTTGGTCCCTTCTGAATAGGTTTGAATAGGTGATAGACTCAATGAGAGTTAGTGAAAGGTAATAGAATTTCCACACACGTGAGATGATAGATTTAGATATAGTGGCTGTCTCTGAAAGCGAAAAGAATTCTTCTCTCTGTCACCTATCTTCCACAACAGTTTTTACAGCGTCAGACAGACTACACCAATATACATATTACGTATATTTCTATCACTCACAGGCACGCACATACACGTGACGACAGGTAAACACACCAGCGTGGGAAAACTATAACAATGATATATATATATTATCTAGAACGAGCTGACCAAACACTATTATTAAGTTTCAAGAGCGATTTTAATATCAGGAAAAATCGGCTCACAACATCAAAGAAAGTACATCAAGGAAAATACATATACACATAGTCATAAAAATATCAAGGAAATGTTGCAAGGATGATAGCCCCGTTATAGTGTTAACTCTAGGTTTAGCCCGGCCCCGTTAAGAGAACAGATGATGGCGCCCGAGTCACAGATACATAGGGTTTGAGTCTAAGAGTTTTTCTTTGTTTTATCTCGGAATTATATGCACAGAGTTTGAAAAAAATCTGATTTAACCTAAGACAAAAACACAAGAACTCTAGCCTTAGCAACAAATTATGCAGATTGAAAAAAAAAAAATTAGGA
Organism: Oreohelix idahoensis; assembly: GCA_024509875.1. NCBI lineage: Eukaryota > Metazoa > Mollusca > Gastropoda > Stylommatophora > Oreohelicidae > Oreohelix > Oreohelix idahoensis. Next base: position 94,828 of record JAMPIV010022521.1, on the reverse strand, counting down.
CAGCAACAGGGTGTCAAAGATATAATAGTGAAAATATCACTCAAACCAGCGTACACTCATTCATTCCGCCATGGCCTCTCATACCTGTACTCACGACTTTGCTCGCTGCCTCTTGGAACACACTGATTTTAGATTTTCACACAGACTCAAAAAATGCAGTCTTCTGCCAAGAAGTCCCCAGTTCCAAAAGACGTGTTTAACTCGGAGTCTCCGGGAACGACTACTTGGGTGTGCAAATTTGTTCAAATGTCTGATTAAGTCACCTAACAATTAGTCCAGGCGCGGGAGTTAGCAGAGCACAGTGTCAATAGCGTAGGTTTCTAGAAATGATGAATGTCAGGTCGGTGCCTTCCCTCAGTATAGGATTTACTTTAGTCACGGTTGCATATGCACTGTTTAGACCAGTGGTACTTAAGAAACCCACGTGGTTCAAAATAAGGACTGTCTATTTCTTCACAAGTATGGAAACTACTACTAGGTGCTGGTAAAGTTAGGGTCACCCCAAAACTTTCACTGTGTGGAGGAAAAATAACACATATAATATAATAAACAGAATCTGTACTGGTTATAACTTACATTTAAACTTGCAAGCAGAGAGCTTTGCTTATCATTTAAACTTCCCGTAACGTAAGTTATATTTAAAAATCAGCAATCCTCATGAATTAAGAACACGTGCGTATTCCGTCACCATTCACGAGGCTCGATTCTAGAGTTTATACGTTAGTTTAGAAAAATACACTCGACTGAGTATTAGCAGTTAAATTAAATTCATAAATAGCTACAATTGCCGTTATAAGCTAGAAATTTAATTTTATTCTGCTTTCCACTGAATGCTTCCCTAGAAAATATAATAGCCTACCACTTTATTTCTCTTCTGCGCTAAAGAAATAGATAAAATGAATTAAGCGATTTAACACTTTAACACTCACAAAATCTATATATCTATCATATTAATTACCTCAACCACAGAATTACAGGTAGTCGCACAACTTAAGAATAAGATTGCTGAAAATATTTCTGGAAGTCTAGAAGTTCGACAAATTGCCGAAACAAACTGAGATCTTCGCTAACAGCTATTCTGTTTACGAGCAACCTATCTACTGTGAGTCTATGAGCGAGAATGAAATTAAAGTTTCAAACTCGGGCCAAATATCTTAAAATCAGACAAAGGGCCCAAACTTATTTCGCCAAGCGAAATTATCTCCCCTACTCCCAACATTTACGTCCGCTTAACGCGTGTCGTAACTGTCACCTACTGACCACGATGTACGCGTGTCAGTTTCAAATCCCAGACAGCCTGACTCCAATGCAGGGCAGTTTTCACACTACAGCTGACCGTGGCCCACAAAGAGCGCCGTGTCAGTTTGGGATTTTCCAGACAAATGTCTGGATACTGACCGGTGCAGATGTAAAGTATCACACCTCACCGGGACTTATGCCGAGAAGAAGCTCGCGCGCTCGGTGAGAATGTAGACGATTTGCTACGTCCTATGTTCAGCGAACCGACTTATCACGCCTTCTGACGCCCTGCAGCCCTGACAACTACGTAATATCGTCCTAGCGCGATTCTCAGTTTTAGAGAAAGGAAAACAGGTAAAGTTTGCGAATTATATGAAAATAATAATATCAAAACGAATGGATGAAAAATATACAGGAAAAAGGAAATACAGAGATAATAAAAGAGAGAAATCGGGTGAAAGAATAGGAAGAAGATGTAGGAAATTAAATGAATATAAACCCTACGTGACAGTCACCAAAGCATAACACCAACAAGGAAAGTTTGGTATTTCACTTCATTCATCTTGAAGGATATTTATTTGTAAGACACTTTCTGGAGCTAGCTTCTGGTCCCACGAAAGCGGACAGGCTGACACGCAGTTTATTCATTTGGTAAAACGGAGGTAAAGAGAGTCTTCCAGCCCACCTCGCGCAAGTAGGGAAGAGTCACCAACGATAGCGCCTATACAGTGATTTTATTCAGGTTAATTCCATCCCCCATGGAGGATATGTACGAATAAACCACTTACTGGAGCTATTTCATCTGGTCCCTGAAAGCGGACGGACTGACACTCGATTTATTTATCTCTCCGTGTTCTACAGGTTTTATGAATGTTGGTGGTGTGTGTGTTTGTTGGTGTGTATTTGCATTATTGATGATTATTGATGACTTGATGATTATTTTGATTATTGATGTAATTTTATATTGTTGGTGATGAAATGCATTATTTTCATACATGCTTCTTCATTTAATAAATTTTACACCTTTATTAATGCGCTGTTCATGACCCTTCCATCCATAATTAACTTGTTTTAGCTCTTTACTACACTCTCTATGTTTGATAAGAGAAAAGAGTGAGAGCAGGAGGTGCTTAGACAGTAAAAGTGAGTTGAGGCTTGGAGAGAGAGATCATTTTGGTAAATCTTCTTCCAGGTTGTCTCAAGTCCATCTCCTATTTACACCTTTCTGTGTGTGTAATCTATAACTCTGTCAGTCCACTACCCCTTGTCGATTTCACTACTGTTGTCCAACTCGACAAATACTCTACACTTAACTCAACCACGACATCGGTAACTGCTACTTCCCGTGTTGTGCCGACAACAGAGAGTGAAGCTGGAGTGTCCTCTCCAGGGCGCGAACTTGGGCACAGCTATATGGAGGTCAAGCAGCAAGTTCTCTCTCTACATGCAGCCGGTAGGTCCAAAGGAACGGCAGTAGCCGCTAAAGTTTGATACCAGCTACGTTGCAGGAGTTGCCAGCATAATGTCGAATCAACATTAATCTGCCTTAGGGACTCCGACTCCGGATTTATCCTCAGGTTTTACTCCTGAAACCTTTCCCTTAAACGGATATTCCCGTAAGGCAGCGGTGGTTTGAAATCAATAGTTTTAACTTCTGCTAGATAGGGTATCAACAATGGATCACGAACCATATCTGAAAGAAATATTTGTTTTTGTCCAAGGCTGTTTATTCAGTATTCACAGCTAACCCCTATATCTAAAGGTTCTTCAATCATCGGCAACCCAGTCGACGCTCCTGATAGAAGGACAGGTTCGGCCCCCCCCCCCCCCCCTCTTTCCCTAGACGTTACAAGAGTGAGCCAAAAACAAATATTTCTGCTACTATGAAGTCTTGTATTGAATAGGCCGGATCTCACGTTGCTGTAAACATAACGTAGCATAACATTTAAGTGATAACATAAGTTAATTATCTTTGTCGTGACGTTTCAATACCCTTTAGCTCCCCAAGGAGCATAGGCCTTCAACAAGCACTACAAGTCTTCCAGACATGTGCTATCAGCTCAAGTTCTTTCTACGACTGCCTCCTCGTTTTTACTTCTGTTTCAAGTTGTTCTCCTTGTGTTGTTGTCACAGCCTCTCTTACCCTGGGGATTAGAGTCCGAGAGATATAAACCCTGTAATTTCCTTGACAAACAAAAAAGGTTAGTCGGCAACCCAGACTCTTTTCGGCTTTCTCTGGGTGGCTTCGTGCATCTCCTTTCTAGAGGTCCTTATTCTGTTATAAACGGCCGAGTTGATTTATATTCTGTATTTGACTTGTCCATAGTGTTTGTTGAAGTTTTTGTGGTAACAAGTGTTTTTACGGGATGGGGTAACCACCCCATGCCCACCCATCCTTGATCGCTTTTTAAGACATCCCTGGTAGGGTACAGTGTTACTATTCTTTGCTCGCGTTTCGGGTCCCGGCAACACACGAGTGATCGTGACGTTTGCGTCAAATAAATTAGTTGGATAGAAGTAAAAAAATGTAAATTTAAAAACAAATAAGGTGTGACTTTTCAACCAGCCTCTAACTAAGACCAAGAAAGACAACCTACTAGGACATGCACGTAGACAGTGGTGTTCTTGGGTAGTACCATAAGAAAGATAGACACATTTCATTGTGCGTACTTTCTCCCCCCTGCAAATAAGACAAAATATTTTAATCAATTCATTGATTAAATAATTAATTCATTCATTCATTCCTTCAATCATTCACTCAATCATTCATCTATCTATCCATCAATTAACTCATTAAATCATTCATTCATTCAATCATTGATTCATTCAATTACTCATTCACTCAATCAATCATTTATTCAATCATTCATTCTTTCAATCATTCAATTACTCGTTCACTCAGCCGTTCATTTATTCAGGCAATCATTCAGAAAGCCTGCAACAAGTCACCACTGTAATTAGTCCTGCAGGAAGTCTGCACCAAGCCACCACGGTAGTTAGTCCTGCAGGAAGCATGCACCACGTCACCACTGTAGTTAGTCCTGCAGGAAGTCTGCACCAAGTCACACTGTAGTTAGTCCTGCAGGAAGCCTGCACGAAACAGTTACATGCTCTCACAGCAGCGGTTCATGTAGTAATTTGTTTTACATGAGGAGTTTGCCATCTCCATTCATGCCCTTGTATTAGGCGCAGTGAATGTCATGGATGAATGTACAATAGTCTTATTTCTTTCTGGGTCTCTTCAAAGACACCCGGGAACTATACGACATCCTCTTTAGATCATTAGACACGTGATTATACAGGGTGACTGAAAAGTTACGTGCTATTTTTACATTTGTATTTCTTCAATTATCCACTTACTTTATACGAAACAAACGTCACAATACAGAGAATTATCTGTTATTTTATTACATCAAATGATGTGTCACATGTTGATGTCTGATCTGATTTTTGATATCTTATTTAATTTTTTATTTATTTTAAATAATATTGTAAAGTTACAGCGCAGGGGGTAAATCAGGCACATGACGTCATAGCGGGCAATAATAGTTAGTCTCTCTTGTTACATTGATTTTATTGGGCATTTTAAAATTTAGTTTATTTTGTTTTGTTTCTGGTAAAAAAAAATTGCAACGTATTTGTCAAAAGTCAAATTGCCTTAATTGCTCTTTGACTTCATATATGTCTCATGTTTATTAAGTAAGTTTAAGTGCTGATAATAACATTTGAAAAAGAAGAGATTCACTTGTCAGTCACTCTGTAGAAATATTATATCTTATACTGATCATCTGATCGTCCTTGACATTTTATGGCAACGGTCCCGCTTGGGTCATGGCTCTCAAGTGGTATCCTTCTCTTGACTATTAGGCCTCTGATTCGAACTGAACCCATTTCAGTAAGGGGCATCAATATCATAGCTATTTCCACTTGATGTTGTAAGAACATCTTTTCACATAAACTTAGGGAACAACTCGACATCTCCGTCCTCCCATAATCCTGGACTTTGCTTGTCGTGTATCTCTTGCGCATATCTTCAAACTTCAGCTGGGGTTGCCTTTTTGTTTTGGCAAGGGCGCAGTCTTGGGATCAACATTAAATGTAATCCTGTTGAGTGATATTTAGCACTTTCTTACAACTCATGTACAACTAGCAGGTAAAGTCACTGACTTTTATCGATTTTTCTGTATTCCATAGACAGCCAGACCTTGACGCTGGGAACTCATATCAATTTTCCACCATCACATTTTCCCCCTCATACTGTTTCTTTAAGAAACAATTATGAGTAAAATCTAAGGGACCTAATTTTAATTATCAAGGGACGCAATGTGTGTAGGAAGAAAATTCATAGCATTTTAAACATTAAGTAGTTATTGATTCAAAATATTTCCTAAAACGTTTGTAGTAAAAACGGTAATAACAAAGAATTTTAAATTCCATGCAGAATATTTCTGGCAATTGCTACTATTATATAAATTTGCATTTATATATTTTAAGGGATAAATAAATGTACACTAGGCTCAAATCCGCGTCTGTAAATATGTATAACACAAAGTTTCTTTAAATGCAGAAGTATATCGACTTGGAATCTGTATTTTTGACCGGCACATAGTGCTGCCTAAACTAAAGTTGTGATGATGTGTTTGACAAGGCCCCTTGTGAGCTTAATCATGACCATAACTTCCTATTCACCGAATCCACCACACATTAATATATGATGTAACAAAAGGAGCTTTCATATTGCATAGTGTCATGTATAGGCATTACCATACATCGAGTCCAACACAAATATAACAATCTCTCAACTCACACATTTAGTCTCATTGTATGGCTCTGAGACATAAATAATAACAAAGACTTTAAAATCTGCAGTGGTTGAATCACACGTAACCGTACGTTTCCATTGATCTCACTGTGTCACGTTATAGCCAAACCATAAATTCTTACGCCGAACCCCTAACTGTTATCACGATAAATTTTTGTTTACTGTTTAAAAAATATCAGTTCTGATAACACTCTTCAGCTTTACAAGGACAGCGAGTGACTTGAGAGACTTGAGCCGTGGAAACAAGATAATAGTATTACAAAGTACGTCGTTTTATGACATTATCTTGCGTAAAGGAAGCCACAATGGTCTTACTGGTGATCAAGAGGCGAGTAGGAAACCACTACTGCCAAATTCAGTTTCAGATTTGCTCGTTAAACACTGCATGAGCTTATTTCCCATTAGGGTTGTAATTCAGGTATGGGTGACCACTCGTGGTGCTAATTGCTTTCAGGAACCTTGAGATCGATGAGAAGATACGTTCGTCGGCTGACTGGAATCCTGCAGTAGCAATGGGGTGCCCTGAAACTGAGACCCAAAACAAACACCCTTTATATCAAACAAACAAAAAAATTACAATAACGTTATAATAAACAGTTATTCCCCACTATGGGATGTATAATTATTTTAATCATTGCTATGATAGTCTCGGGCTGTCGTTATCCATATGAGTCGCCCTCCTGTTACTTCTACTCTATCAATTATCAGCATGCGCCCAGCATAGGCTAATATATCTTGTACATACATGTACCTGTCAGCGAATGCTCTGACAGCAAAATCTACTCCGTCCTCTTCCAACTCAACATACAGGAAAACTAAATACATTACTTAATAAACGGTATGCTCCCCTTGGGGTCGATACACAAAAAGGGAAAAAGTAATAACCTCCCAAAATTGAATACATTGAAAATGCAATGTAATTGCTATAATAATACGTTGTGAATTAGCCATAAGATATAATTATATCTCTGGCTGGTGACTGCATCCTGTGAAAGTTCTAAACTGGTGTCTAACTACACAAGCTTGTGTTAATAGAAATCCACTCAGTCAAAAATTTGCCAAATAATAGAAAATGAAGAAGTGATACAGCCGGAGGGGATGAATGGATGAGAGAGAGTTGCACAAAAGTACATGCACAATGACGTTTTGTCACACTTGGTGCTGGCTTCGTGGGAGACTATCTACAGTGGTGACTTGGTGCCGGCTTCCTGCGGGACTAACTACAGTGGTGACTTGGGGCAGGCTTCCTGCGTGACTAACTACAGTGGTGACTTCATGCTCCATAAGGAGCACAAATAAAAAAATGAAGATAATGTCGAGTATATAACGTTTATTAAATGTCGAGTATATAACGTTCACATATAAACACTCACAACCACCTTGCCAATAACTTGCGATGAATTCACGCTGGACGAGATCAACCAGGCCGTTAAAAGATTAAAAAATTTTAAAGCTGCTGGAGTTGACGAAATTTCAGGGGAAATGATTAAAGCAGTTAATGACAACAACCTCTTGAGAATTTTAGATATTATAAATGAAGTATGGAGAGAAGAACAACCACCACAACAATGGAAAGACAGTATTATTGTAAAGTTACCGAAGAAAGGTGATCTATCAGACTGTAATAACTGGCGTGGTATATCTCTATTATCAGTACCTGGAAAATTATTATGTTGCATGATGTTAGAAAGACTTAAATTGCATGCTGACGAAAAGATCAGAGAAGAACAAGCGGGTTTCAGGCCGAAACGATCATGTATTGATCAAATATTCACACTAAGAACAATTATAGAAGAATCAGTCTAAAGGCAATCGCCACTTATTATCACCTTCGTCGATTTTCAAAAAGCCTTTGATAGTCTACACCGCCCATCATTGTGGAAGATACTTACAATCTATGGTTTTCCAACAAAATATGTGAATATAATCAAAGCGCTATATGACAATGCAAGATGTTGTGTTAGAACAAATAAAGGGAATACAGAATGGTTTACAGTAGAAACAGGGGTGAAAACAAGGCTGTATTATGTCACCACTACTTTTTGGAATAGCTATTGATTGGGTTATGAGAAACTATACCCACAATGAACAATTGGGTATAAAATGGACAAATGGAAAATTCCTGGGGGACCTGGATTTCGCAGATGATGTAGCATTCTTAAGTTCAACACCAAGACAATCCCAAGAAGCAATAAATAATTTGTGTCATCTCTCGGTTAAAATAGGTCTCCAAATAAATGCCTCTAAAACTAAAGCTATGAACTTTTCTAACGAGACCTTTGATATCATCTTGAACAAGGGAAAAACTACAGAAAGTTGAAAGTTTCAATTATTTAGGCAGTAAAATGACTCAGGATGGTGACACAACAAGAGAAATCCATACTACTAGAATTGCTTTGGCAGCTAGCGCCTTCATATAGATTACACTGGCTAACAAAAAATTTTTTTTTTTTTCTTTCTCTAACATTTCTATGTTTTTCTGGTCAATTTTAATGCGCTGTTTTTAAATCTGCAAACCGTTTTTCTCTATCAGGTCGGGATCTCTAGAAATACGCAATTGAAGTTTTTTTAACAACGCATACAGTATTACAACATCATTTGTACAAGAAGTATAACAGTTATGTAGGCTTGAATTTCTTTGCAGTCGACTTTCGTCGGTGAATGGCATGTGGTACATCGCGATGAAGCATCCAACAATAATCGGCAAGCATGGTCACACTCCACCGTCCTTGATAACGTGACTCCATTACGGCGATATCTTGATGGAATCGTTCTCCATGTTCATCGCTGACTTCGCCAAGGTTGTCAGGGAAAAAGTCAAGATGCGAATCGAGCAAATGGATTTTGAGGGACATGTTACAGCCCATAATTCTGTATGCATCTATGCACTGCTTAACAATATGCACATAGTCGACAGATTTGTGATTTAACAGAAAGTTATCGATGATCGATTTGAATGCCATCCATGCGCGAAGTTCACTACCATGTATCAAGTTCTCGAATTGTTTGTCTGCAATAACTTTCCTAATCTGAGGTCCTACAAAGATACCTTCCTTTATCTTTGCATCGCTAATTTGCGGAAACTTTTCTCGAAGATAAGTGAAAGCTTTGCTCGTTTTATCTAACGCTTTTACAAAATTCTTCATGAGCCCCAACTTTATATGTAACGGTGGTAAAATGATGCTATCTTTGTTAACTAATGGCTCGTGTATTACATTTTTATGCCCGAGCTGCATACGATCCCTGATAGGCCACACCTTTCTTGCATAATGTTCCTGTCTGTTGCGGCTGTCCCATTCATATAGGAAGCAACAAAATTTAGTATAACCAGTCTGCATGCCCGTGAGAATTGCAATGACCTTTAGGTCTCCACAAATCCGCCATTGGTAGTCATTGTACTTTATTTTTGCCAAAAGTATAGCCATATTGTCATAAGTTTCTTTCATACGAACAGAGTAGGCGACTGGAATTGATGAAAATAAATTTCCATTATGTAATAACACGGATTTTAGACTAGTCTTGGAAGAGTCGATGAAAAGTCGCCATTCGTTGACTATGTGCTCATGACCGAGGTGCACCATTAGACCTTTTACATCTTTGCAATAGCAAATGTCATCATCCATCTTAAAGTATTGAACAAGTTCTCTGTGTCTATGACGAAATTTAGATATCGGAGTATTGGGCGCTAAAAGATTCCATTCTTTGAGTCGCGAACCGAGTAATTCCGCTAGTCCTTTGGTGAGAGCGAGATCACGTATTAGATCTGAAAGTTCTGAATGGTTAATTAAGTGAACACCATCATTCACCGGTATATAATCCGAGTCAGAATTAGTTTCTAAAGCAGGTAAACTATCACTTTCTGATGGTTCATTCACGTCCAACGGATATTGTTCTGGTGGAACTGGGATCGGACACGTGATTGGATCATGAGGCACTGGTTTTGAAACCGATTCAATATTTGGATAAACCACAGACTTTCTAGTTTTAAAAGTGAAACCATAGATATTTGTCAAGCAGAAGTAACAATCAGTAGCGTGATTTGTCGGTTCACGCCATATTACTGGCACTCCAAAAGGCATTGACTTATGCTTCGGCGATTTTCGTAACCAACCTGCCAATGTATTTGTACAAGTCGAACAAACTGCATTTGGCATCCAAGATTTATTTGCATCATCAACTTTCGAATCGAAATAAAGTTCATATGCTTTCTTTATCAATGTTGTAAAGTTTTTCTGGTGAACATGATCGGTAAAATATCCGCACACTTAACAGAACAGATCAGCCGAATTTCTACAACTTCTAGAAGCCATATTTCACTCAGAATTATTTCAAAATACAGTAACTATTTGAAATATAACGTAACATATGCCATGCATCTTTTAGCAGTATAAAAAGTAGAATTATTTTGCATTTTATTAATTTTTAAAAAGTTATATAGTAAAAATGAAACGGAGCAAATAACGGTTTCCCAAAAATATATTTATTCACAAATATCTTAAGAACCCGACGTGATAGAGATAAACGGATTTCAAATTTGAAATCAGCGCAAGAAACTGACCTAAGAACACTTATTCTTATATAAGAAAGAAAAAATGTTGTTTGTCAGTGTTATCTAACATTTGGAAATTACGATCATTGAATATACATACCAAGCTTCGTCTGTTTAATTCAAATGTTATCTCAGTGTTAACATACGGCTGTGAGAGTTGGAAAAAAACAAAATCATTGGAGAACAAGCTGAATACATTCGAGAACAAATGTCTTAGAAAACTCATGAACATCAGTTGGAAAGAATTCAAGACTAATCGACAAATAAGAGAAGACTCTAGGCAGAAATATGTCTCCGACTATATAAGGAAAAGACGATGGTCATATATCGGTCATGTCCTACGAATGCAAAACAACAGAATACCACTACAGGCGCTCACTTGGGTTCCTGAGGGTAAGAAGAAAAAAGGAAGACCAAAAGAAACACTCAGAAGAACAATAATAAGAGAAGGAAGAACGTTGGGCCTAAATAATGTGCAAGAGCTAAGAGGAGTGGCGTCACAACGAACAACCTGGAGAGCACTGGTTTCTGCCTTATGCGCCGTGTTTGGTGCTTAAAGAATTTATTATTATTATTATTATATAACGTTTATTTAATGTCGAGTATATAACGTTTAGATCGCCCGGTCCACTTAACCGTTTGTCAAGTGACCTCCTTTACACATTTCTATCCCATAGTGATAATAAACATTTTTTTATAAATAATTATTTATTTCTTTAAAATCAAGTTGAAACCTAAATGACTATTAAATCTGTAATTTGTAAATATACAAATTTAATGTCGATTTAGTCATTTTGAATGTACTGCATGTTTGTCTCAGTCAATTTACTAAATACACTCTAAATAAAACTATTCCATAATAATAAGAATGCCCCTGAGTAAATCAGGGTGGGGGCTTGAACGAGCTGAAATTAATAATTGCTTAATTCTTCATAAAAGGCGGCGGACCGATATAAGTTAACAATTGCCCTGCCAATGCAGCATTGTTCTTGACTTCGGAAATATCAGATGAATTCCCTTGAGATAGAAGCATCATTATCCTTCTATCTACAACTCTGCCAAGAGTAATCTTGTGCGAAGTAGACACCTCTGACAATCCATATTAGATACTTTTGAGTTTTGGGATACTGTTGGACCTAGATTTCTCTTGGCAGATATGTAGATAGAAGGTTAATGACGCTTCTACCACAAAGTATTTTTCACAAGATATTCAGATAAGCGAAAACAATGCTGCAATATGGCTGAGCACGTTAATTCTAGAATTTGACAACTTTTGTGAAGGATTAAGCAATGGTTATGTTAGCTCGTTTAAGCCCCCACCCCTTATTACTCAGTGGAATTTTTATTATTCTGGTATAGCTCAGTTTAGAGTGTGTATAGTAAATTTGACTGAGACAAACATGGAGTAACTTTAAAATGATTAAACCGATTGTAATTTTACAAATAACAAAATTTAATAATCACTTAAGTTTTAACAGTTTGAAAATAATTTGAATAGTTATGAAGAAAAGTCTCATCATTGATTGGTGATAGAGATTATGAAATAAAGTTCACTTTGGCAGCGTATTTTTTTCACTTCGCTGGTCACGGTTGTAGGGTGTATCTCGTTCCCCAGAAAGGTCAAGGAGAGTCTACAAAGTTGGTCCCTCGTCTTAAAGCTAAGACCACTGTTCCCTTCTTGTTCCAGAGATAGTACTTTCTGCTGGTACCACCAACAACTATGATAAAGAGTAGTAACGAAACGCTCTCCTCAGAATTGCGTTTCCCGACACATACTAATGTGCCCCCCCCCTCCCTTTCTATTCTACCATCCCATTTATCTCACAATTTACCCTCGATGAGAATTAAAATTAATCCCTCGGGATAAAACTTTCTTTACATTTAAATTGAATAGCTTTAGCTTTACATTACATTTAAATGAAAAGGTTAATAGCTCAGATAGAATATGTTTACATTTACATTTCCACTGATTGAAAAGTGTTCACAGTATAAATTGAATATGTTTTTATTTATGTTTACATTGATTGAAAAGTTTGAAACTTCCATTAATTTTAAAGTGCATATGTTAACACCGACATTTACACTAGTTTGAAACTGTAAGTATTATAATTAGAACGTACATCATTTCTTCATCTTTCCATCAATGCTCCGTATGGAACCTGAGATTACCTTTTGCTTTTAGTTCTCTTTAAGATCAAAACTTACGCCAATCCTGATTCACAGACTTTTTGCTCAGATGAATAAAAGAGACTTGAATCGGCCTCTTACACGCGTCTGGGGTGTCGTTAATTTAATAAGTTCCCTCTCTGGCTTTGTGTATTTCTTTCAGTTTCCTCAGACAGCGCCTGTCATATTAAAAATGATAGATTTCCTGGGCTGTTTTTGTAGGTCCTGATAAAAACTCAAATAAAAGGTGCCCGGTCTGATAAAAAGGATTTCTGAATTCTAGGCTTTACGCTAGCAAGGTCTGATGTCTTGGCAAGCGATCTTCACAGTAGTTTTGACTGACTAAAGCGTCAGGTTATATTCACTGCCTTCCCACGCATCTGTTTGTTATGGGGTCTAACCAAAAGCTACAATCATTTTCAAACAGGCGGGTTAGAGTGTAGTACTTTCAAAATATTCCACTTGAAATAAGGTGCGTAAAGCAAAAGTTCACGTATTACCATATATGGCAATAAGACATACGATGCCTTGCGGACAGACGCGCGAACATGTCGTTAACCTCATATGACAACGTGAGTATGATGTAACACTTATTACTTTCGCTAAAGTAATGTCTTATCTCTTGCTTGAGCATATACAAAATCCACCTCTTTACAATTTTGGCGGAGACGCACCCGTGCCTGATTGCGCTGGTTCGATGTACGTGTTAATCTGTGTACTGTTATCTGCCGCGCCTGCGATTAACCAGCTTGGTTGTCGATAATATTCTTTAAGTCGCTTCTGCAAATGTTTAGTATTGTCATCCACAAGGAGTGTCAGATAAACAGACAAGACGCAATATACTGAACGTAGCGAAAGAATGAAGATACAAAATATCAGGTACTTAGCAGAGAAAGAAAGAAAGTGAGACAATTTAAAGCACGCAATAAAATCTGTACCACTGTTAAGGAATAAAGTTAAAATGTCATGGTATATTGCCACACGCAGGCATATAGCCATTGTTATTTGAGGAAATGGGAGCCGCGCTAGCGTAGTGGTTACAACACCGCTCTGGCGACCGGGTGATACAGGATCAAACCCGGGCGACGGCATTTGAGAATTTTTCGTCGACCGGGATTTGGACTGGATTAACTCGAGACCTGGCGAGGACATTTGAAGGAGTGTCGTCGACCAGGGACTGGCGGCTCCTGAGCCGACCCAGCTGCAATGGGTACCTCCGAAATCGGCGAGTATTTGCCTGAATGGCGAGGGACACCTCTGTCTCTGTACAAGAAATAAAGGGATACTCACGTAAAATCAATGTCAGGTTAGACATAAAAATAATAACCTGAGATTTCGCCTCGAGTATTAGCGGGCGTACGAAAAAAAAAAAAAAAAAAAAAAAAAAAAAAAAAAAAAAAAAAAAAAAAAAAATTTGAGGAAATGTGTGTATTTGTTGTAATGCATGTTTTGCACGATCTTTAACTCGTATTGAACACCATATACTTTGATACGTCACCGGTTGTCAATGACATACCGTAGTAGCACTAATTTATTCTAACGGCTAATATTCTGGGCCTTTCGTATACTTCATTCAGCCAAGCTAGACGTATTTTTCGAGCTCCAGGAGTTGTGAAGGAATTTGGTACCTTTATGTGACATTAACATTTTTTCGAAGGCCACCACTTGTTTTTTCAACGATCGTTAAGATGGTCCCGAACTTATGAAGAAATTCCGCACCTTATAGAGAAGTATATTCTAAATTTTTTTTGCCATTGCTTGAAATTTGTGAAGAACTAAATAACAATTGTACTACGTGTATCGTGGACCCATTACCAGGCGATTTATGTTCTTCTGCCAGTTTTCATCTCCTGTGGTGACAATGCCCTTATGAATTCCTGTTGTCATTACGATGTACTCAAATTAGTAGACCCACTACAAACAGAAGAAAGCAACAGTCGTTACAACCACTAATGTACAGATTACTGCCGTAGTAAAACAGAGATTAGGAAGAAGAAGGGGTCGCCCCAATCCATTGTTGGACAAGCATTGAGTCACTACTATAGTTAGTCCCGCAGGAAGCATACACAAAGTCACCACTATAGTTAGTCCCGCAGGAAGCCAGCATCAAGTCATCACTGTATTTATTGCGCAGGAAGCCTGCACGAAGTCACCACTGTAGTTAGTCCTGCAGGAAGCCTACACCAAGTCACACTGTACTTAGTCACACAGGAAGCGAACACCACGACACCGCTGTAGTTACTCCCGCAGGAAACCTACACCAAGTCACCACTGTATCTAGTCCCACTGGAAGCCTTCACCTAGTCACCACTGTACTTAGTCCCACAGGAAGCTTACACAAAGTCACCACTGTAGTTAGTCCCACAGGAAGTCTGCACCAAGTCACCCCTGTAGTTAGTCTCGCAGGAAGCTTATATCAAGACACCACTGTAGTTAGTTTTGCAAGAAGCATGCACCAAAACACCCCTATTTTGATACTCCTGCGGCAAGCTTACAAAAAATAACCACTGTAGTTAGTCCCGCAGGAAACCTGCACCCCGTCACTACTGTAGTTAGTCCAGCAGAAAGCCTGCACCAAGTCACCACTCTAGATAATCCTGCAGGAAGCCTGTACCAAGTCACCACTGTAGTTAGTCCCACGGGACGCCTGCACCAAATCACCATTGTATTAGTCCCGCAGGAAGCTTACACCAAGTCACCACTGTAGTTAGTCGCACAGGAAGCCTGCAACAAGTCACCACTGTAGTTAGTCCCACAGGAAGCCTTCAACAAGTCACCACTGTAATTAGTCTTGCAGGAAGCCTACACCAAGTCTCCACTGCAGTTAGTACCACAGCATGCCTACACCAAGTCACCCCTGTAGTTCGTCCCGCAGGACGCCTACACCTAGTCACCAATGTAGTTATTCCCGCAGGAAGCCTGCACCAAGTCACCACTGTAGTTAGTCCCACAGGGAGCGTGCAATAAGTCACCACTGTAATTAGTCCTGCAGGGAGTCTGCACCAAGTCACCACTGTAGTTAGTCCCACGGGACGGCTACATCAAGTCACACTTTAGTTAGTCCCACAGGAAGCTTACAGCAAGTCACCCCTGTAGTTATTCCCACAGGAAGCCTGCAACAAGTCACCAGTGTAATTAGTCCTGCAGGGAGTCTGCACCAAGTCACCACTGTAGTTAGTCCTACGGGACACCAACATCAATTCACACTGTAGTTAGTCCCACAGGAAGCCTACACCAAGTCACCCCTGTAGTTAGTCCCGCAGGAAGCCTACACCAAGTCTCCACTGTAGTTAGTCCCACAGGAAGCCTGCAACAAGTCACCACTGTAAATAGTCCCGCAGGTAGCCTGCACTAATTCACCACTGTAGTTAGTTTCACAGGGAGCCTGCAGCAAGTCACTACTGTAATTAGTCCTGCAGGGAGTCTGCACCAAGTCACCACTTTAGTTAGTCCCACGAGACGGCTACATCAAGTCACACTGTAGTTAGTCCCGCACGAAGCCTACACCAAGTCTCCACTGTAGTTAGTCCCACAGGAAGCCTACAACAAGTCACCACTGTAAATAGTCCCGCAGGAAGCCTGCACCAAGTCACCACTGTAGTTAGTACTACAGGAAGCCTGCAACAAGTCACCACTGTGGTTATTCCTGCAGGAAGCCTGCACCAAGTCACCACTGTAGTTAGTACCACAGGAAGCCTGCACCAAGTCACCACTGTAGTTAGTACCAAAGGAAGCCTGCACCAAGTTACCACTGTAGTTAGTACCACAGGAAGCCTTCACGAGGCAGTTACATGCTCTCGCAGCAGCTTTTTATGTAGTAATTTGTTTTACATGATGAGTTTGCCATCTCCATTCATGACCTTGTAGTATAAGTTTATAAATGTATCTCTTGCGCATATCTTCAAACTTCATCTAGGGTTGCCTTTTTGTTTTGGCAAGGGCACAGTCTTGGGATCAACATTAAATGTAATCCTGTTGAGTTATATGTAGCACTTTCTTACAACTCATGTACAACAAGCAGGCAAAGTCACTGAATTTTATCTAACTTTCTGTGTTTCAAAGACAGCCAGACCTTGACGCTGGGAACTCATATCAATTTTCCACCATCACATTTCCCCCCTCATACTGTTTCGTTAAGAAACAATTATAAGTGTATCCAAGGGACGTAATTTTTATTATCAAGGGACGCAATGTGTGTAGGAAGAAAACTCATAACATTCAAAACATTAAGTAGTTATTGATTCAAAATATTTTCAAAGACGTTTGCAACAAAGACTGTAATGACAAAGAATTGTAAATTCCATAGAGAATAATTCTGGCAATTGTTATTATTATAGAAATTTGCATTTATATATTTCAAACGATAAATAAATGTACATCATTGTATGGCTCTGAGACATAAATAACAACAAAGGCTTTAAAATCCGCAGTGTATACCACTATCCGACGGATAAGCCGTCCGATTCGCTTTCACTGTGTCACGTTATAGCCAAACCATACATTCTTACACGGAATCCCTAACCGTTATCACGGTAAATTTTTGTTTACTGTTTAAACAATATCAGTTCTGATAATGCTCTTCAGCTTTAAAAGGACAGCGAGTGACTTGAGAGACTTGAGCCGTGGAAACAAGTTAATAGTATTAAAAAGTACCTCGTTTTATGAAATTATCTTGCCTAAAGGAAATATTATATTTTCTATTCTGTTGTTTAGCGTCATCCTTTATGTCGAACGACGACTGAAAATAAGAATACCGGTTCGCCAAATAAAAAAGAATCAATATCATCTTTACCTATTAGCTCCCCAAGGTGCATAGGCGTTCAGCAAATTTATGCCAAGCCTTCTTGTCCAGTGACATCCGTTCAAGGTCATTTTATTTCTTCTTTATTCATTTCATATATGTCTCCAGTTCTCTTCTCCGTAAGTTTTTTGGGTGTCCCTTTAACTGTGTGCTTCCTCATAAGTGAACAGCTGCACTCAAGGCTCCATCACTAGCGAACAGGAACATGATGGTGTTGAAGATATACGATTACTGGCAAACTCATCAAGTAAAACCAATTACTGCATAAACTAATACTGTAAGGGCCATGGCTCCTTTGGCGCAGGTTTCCTGTGGAATAGCTGCAGTGTTGGCTCTATGCACCATTGTGAGTTAAAAGGGACATAATGACGATGATTTATTGTCACAACACGGGCAAGGCACTCTGGAATTGCCACGTAAACTAGTGTCTTTATGATAAATAATGAATTGCACAAAAGAAATTCTGTTATAAATTTATGGTTAATGCCCTGAACAGGATATTTCTTTTGGGATTTGAACTACAACTACAAATACATGTAATTATAGTAGTGGAAAACCATTATCATCTTTGGTATTTGACGAGGAAAGTATGATTTATCGGTAAATTCGCACAACAGCATTGAAATCCCACGAAAATTTACCAGAGTAAATGTTAACTCAGTCACGGACCACTGAGAAAGCAAGGGTTAGACCTGAGATTAAGTATATAAGACCGGCCTCAGACACAGGTCCTTACTGACAGAGCTGAGAAGATATCCAGAGGGCAGACTGTTATAGTTAGAAGCCTTAACCAATAACACCACAAGATAACTGAGAAGGAGCCACAACTTAACGTTATTGTGAGCGATTTGTATAGATCGTAGCTTCCAACAGACGCAGACTTCGAAGTACAGCTGTGTCTTGAGGGTATGTCTATGAGCTTACAAAATGTTTTAGTGAATAAATATGCATTTAAAATTAATGAATATTTAAAATTAATGTTATGCTTAACATAAACCCTTCCTAAGAAAGATGGCTTCCTGTCGTAAATTTATTTTGAGAGAAAAGAGTCGTAGAAATAGTGGTCCGGTTTAGAGTGGAAAATGATGATGGAAAGCTCAGTGATAGAAAATGTAGAGATTTAATAGTTACTTCACAGCGTGCTGGAGGAGGGTAAAGACAGACTTATTTACGACAAATCGTGTCTCTCAATCTTCTCTTTCACTCTCCTGGTCAAACAATTATTTGCCAGTTTTCCAGACTCGCATCTGCGCGCACACCGATTTGGTGTTTTCAAACACACACACGACGTTGATACAAACTATATTAAACGAATAGGGGAAATGTTGGGCTTTGGGTATATCCAACACACAGAACTAAATGAGTTTAGGTGATTTTATTCACTTTAAACATCAATTACTAAAAATATCAGATATTACATAAATTATCATAAGTACACAAATGCAAATAACAAGTTTGGGAGGGGGTGAAGAAGATTGGTATCGACTAAGCCCTTCCCGCTCATTAGACAAAGACAAACCCAGTCCAGAGATAGATAATATCAGGAACACGGGTACGTTAACCTAACAGTAAAGTTAATTACTCTGAAAGAGGTGTTACCAAGTTAGGTATAAGTAATAGAAAAAAACTTGTTCTTCCCAGCTGTTCTTCCCTTTACTAAGCAAATGGAAAGGAGGTGGTTTTAAACTGAGTTAACAAATTATCAACTATCCCACTTAAAGGAACAATGTAGGGTATACAGAAAAGATATATGTTACCAGGTAAGCAAGTTAACAAAATGGTCACACAAAAGAATTAATTTCCTGTCATTCATACACGCGCTAGCAAAGGCCTTCACTCATCTTGCTCTCACTTACCGATTGTGAAAAAATCTTGCACTCCATAGAATAACACAACAGCAGTTACACCTCAACTAAATGTATGAGTGTTTGTTCAAGTTCTAGTCCCAGATTATCGGGTAGGCGGTCAGCACATAAAAGGATCCCGTAATCGCTGGAAAATGAATCTGTAGTTGTGTCTCTTTTCTTAATAACAGTTTCTATGGGAGGGCACGGTCTCTGATACCGGGGTGAGGATGGTGTGGTCTATTTGACTAGGCCGCTGATAATAAAATTCTTACGCGTGCTGGTACACTTTATCCGTAAGGTATGGTTTAAGTCCAGTGAGAAAACTAGTCACATCACTGTTCAGGAAATTATGAATTATCTCTCTGTGTCAGTAAACTAACAAAGCTCGGGCCAGTGTTTTTCTTCCCGTTACGACTTAAGTTGTTTGATGGTGCGTTAAATTTGTCTTTGGGTGTGCTTTCTTTGCTATAAGTTAGATAGCGGAATTCCAAACATAGAATCGCCTCAAAGATTAAAAATTTACACAGTCTCAACAAGATCTGCGTCAGGGGAACAAATAATATAATAGATAGATCATTATATTTAAAACTGGAACTCTTGAGATGGTTTAATTTAATAGATTTAAATTAACACTAAATACATTGAAATAGAATGACTGATCTAGACCACTGATCACTTTACACAATATATATTACCGCTCTGCACAGAATAGAAATCACTGCAAATATATATAAAATCCAGGGGAAAATCTATAACAAGATTTCAATAAAGCTAGTGCTTCTGTAAAGATCTGGCCAGCGAGTGATAACGTGTCTAGTTCTACATGGTCTATTTAGCTAAAATGAAATGTAAGTTGAGTGGGACATGATAAACTTGACAACTTATTTGATCTCACGAACTTTTGGGGATCTGACCGCCAAATCAAGAGATGAAGCCGCCCCCTGGTCTTCGTATCCGCTCGCTGCTGCCCGTTTCGCTTTCCCCCCGTTCGCTCGGTTCCTCGATTGACACTGAGACGCGAAATTAGCGGCAAGCAACTGCGTCTCGTATCAGGGAAAACTACTGTCTTTGATAGCGCCGATAGTCTCCCCTAAGATCCTCAGTTCGTCTCTTTGATCTCGTCGCTGTATCCTACATGAGTCCCGGTGGAATGCGTTCTGGCAAACGAAAAGTTACAACAAATGTTCAGGGGTTCTAATGTTATGAAAAGCTAAAGGTCCCTTTAAATCATCCATCATATCAGGGAAAATTCACTTGTCAAACTAGACGTACGTCACACTTCCATCACTATATAACCTCAACTTTGGACAGCATTGGAGCAGCTAGAAGTCCTTGTTAGGACTGACAAACGCTAGCAATAAAAGCTTACAGTTCCTTTTAGGTTCTTGCTTTTGGGTGCTGTGCTCAAAGAGTTCGCCATCTCTTTTTCTTTCTTATCTTTTATTTCGGTACATTTTGTCGATGTATTATAAGGAAAACAATTTAGCTAACTTTGGCAAAACGCTAGGCCAAAGGTAAGTAGTCATAGCTGGGTTTAGAAAATGTCTTTGATGTCAGAACTCTTAAATGTGTTGCACGGTTTAACGCCGTACCCCCTTTTAGACTGATTTAACCACATTTTCAAGACAACGTTGTAGAAATGATGGGTATGATCAATGTCGTAGATTTGTGATAGGTGATTAAGACTTAGTTTGGTCCCTTCTGAATAGACATAGAAATAAGTGAGAGCTCAGTGGGAGGTGATAAAATAGAAATAGATTTCACGAGTGAGGTGGTGGAGGAAATATAGTAGATTCTGTCTCTGACACTCGAGAAGCTTCTCTCAGTCAGCCTATCATCTACAACAGAGTTAGATTAGTCAGACAAATCTAATATAATATATATTAATATATATGTTCCTCACATACTCACACACATAAGTGACGACAATAGACGCACAAACGTGAAACTATGACAATGAAAAATATAGATATTTTGGAACGAACTGACCAACACACTGGAATAAGTTTATGAGGATTTTATTTATCATAATAAAATTCCATCACCACACATAAAAAGTACATCAACACATATACAAATAGTCATAAAGTCAATGAATTGCTACAAGAATGGTAGACCCATTGGAATGATCCTTTCCCTCGATGTATATCCCTTATTCCTGTTAGAAGAAAAGTGATAGTCCCAAAGAGTCACGGATACATCTGCTTTAGTCTAATGATTTCCCCTTTAAAGGTATGAACAGACTTTGATACTCTAATCTTTCCTAAGGAAAATATTGTTAGCAACAAACTTGCATAAAGAAATACAAAGTGGGTGAAATTTGGTATACCATAAAACAAAAGTCACTCGTTCCTACTTTCTCTTTGTTCTTTCATCAGGGATCCCTGTCTCAATTTCTTACCTAATGCCTGGATGGTGTTCGCCGTCTGGCGCACTTTATGACACACCCAACGTAAATCTGCCTTTCGTTTGATGAAGCGGATACCCATCAATTCATTATTTATTATTTATTATTCACTATTCATAAAAGCCAGATCCAAACCTCAGAAATGAGGTATCTGAGGAAGGTGGTTGAAGTAACAAGAAGAGACATGGTACGCAACCAGACGATACGTCAAGGCCTTAAATCATACCCCCTGCAGACCCAAGTAGAACAGTCTCAATTAAGATGGTTTGGCCATGTCTTCAGAATGGGAGAAGATCGGATACCACGACAAGCATGGGAAACAAAGAGCCAAGGATCCAGACCCCGAGGACGACCCAGAGTCCACTGGGAAGACAACATTAGACAATCTTTGAAGGACCGAGGACTAGAATGGAACCAGGCCAAGAGGAAGACAGCCGATAGGATAGTCTGGCGCTCTCTCTTCCAATCCTCTACACCTCACGGTAGAAGGGGAACGACTAAGTAAGTAAGAGTAATCTTAACTACCATTTATTTGGCGTAGTCGTCTGCATTAGGTGCTTTATTGCCGATTAATGGTAGCGATAGTTAGATACTATTGTATAGGAGGAGGTATCCCAGGTTAAAGTATATCATCTTTTGTTTTGGTATTTTCTCGCAAGTGGTAGGAACCAGTGTATCCTTTTTTTCTTACTTCTTCCTCGACTAGTCTCAGTCACCTATTTGCAATGGCAGAGAGGGCTAAAATTAGGCAGATCCTCAGGGACGAAGCGAGAGAAGAAGGTTTGGACGGTGAAGAAGCGAAAGCTTTTGTCAGGGTCGAACTTGAAAGATATGATGCGGAGAGGAAAGCAGCTGAAGCTAGAGAGCAGAAGAAGTTTGATGAAGAAATGGAAATCCGCAGGGCGAACGAAAGAGAGAAGGAGAGACAGCATGAGGAAAGAGAGAAGGAGAGACAGCAGAAGGAAAGAGATAAGGAGAGGGAGGAAAGAGAGAAAGAGAGACAGCACGAGGAAAGAGAAAATGAGCAAGGACGACAGCATGAGTTGGCTCTTAAAGCTCTAGAAGTCCAAAGTCGTGGGGCTGCCTTAATGAGAAGATTGACACATGGCTAGAAAAATCTGAGAAAATTGCAACTCTGTACGGTTTAGAGAGGTCGCGTTGGAATATGAAGCTTTCCCAGGCTTTGAAAAGCAGTGCGTATGATGTTTATGCAAAACTGGAGAGCAGCCAACAAGACAATTACGACATCTTGAAGAAAGCGTTACTGGAGCGTTTTGAAATGAACGCGCGCAAATTTTTGCAACTGTTTAGCAACAGCAGAAAGGAGAATTCTGAAACTTTTCAGCAGTTCTCCTCTCGTTTAAAGGGATATCTGACAAAGTGCCTAGAGCTCTCGCAGCTCCCCTCTACCTATGAAGGTCTTGAGGAATTTGTTATAACAGAACAAATAAAGAACACTTTGTCTGCTGATACCCGGAGATTTCTAGCTGAGCAGGGTGCAGAAAAGCGTGAAGACATTTTGGAAAAGTCTGAGCGTTATAAAAATGCGCTGGCCGAACTGCCGGCCACAAAACGTAAACCGACAGAAGAGCATTTTCGAAAGAATAATCTAGACCAATCTTCTCATGCTTCTCATCAGAATAACCACAGAGAAACAGGACCTCAAAACCCCCCTCCGGAAAAATCCAAGTTCTACAAAAACAAGTACCCCAACCACAGTAAACAGTCTGATCAACCCGACCGCCCTTCATGGCACCGCAGCCAGCGAGGACAAGGTGAAAAAGGGAAAACCCCTGCGCACGGGACTAATTATCAGGGCGAGCAAACTGAGCCTAAACGCATCGGATGCTTGCTAACAGTCTCGCAAGGCGTAATTATTGACAGTGACTCCCAACCTGAGGGAGAGAGACCCTCAACGCGAGGTACTGTTATTTTGAACGGTTCTCAAAATTTTTGTTTATTTGACACGGGGCTTTCTTATGATTGCATTGTCGCCAGAAACCTGGTTAAACGTGGTCAAGAGACAGGAGAGACCGTCGAACTTTGTGGAGTCTCTAAGAGTGATGCACCTACAGCGCTTCCCATCGCATTGGAGGAGATACACTCTGATTTTGTCAGAGGTGTGATCAAAGCGGCTGTTATGGATGACCCGATCTACCCAGTCATACTTGGCGGTAGATATGTGTCTGTTGGGAAACCGGAAGAGCCGATTGTGGCAGCAGCAACTACAAGAGGGCAAACCAAGAAGGAACGAGAGCCTGCGCAAAATTTGCTACCTATGGAACTTAAAGAAGCGCAACAAAAGGACCTTACTTTGGCACCCTGCTTTAGGAAACTGCCCATGGCTAAGGAACCCAGACAGCACGGGGACATTTTTTCTAAGGATGGCGTACTTTATCGCAGCACGGGCAAGCCTGACCAAGGTTACAACCAGCTCCTAGTACCGAAACAGTACAAAAGCCAAATCCTAGAAATGGGGGCACTCTCTTCCCTTCAGCGGACATATGGGACAGAACGCCACAAACCAACGGATAAATACTCATTATTGGTGGCCAGGAGTAAATACTGATATTATCAGGTATGTCAAATCCTGTGCCCAGTGCTAACGTGTACCACCCAAGCAACGGACACCCCCGTCTCGTTGGGTGAAATGCCAATAATGTGAACACCATTTGAACGGGTTGTGATCGACATTTTAGGACCTTTAGAAAGGACTAAATGAAGGAACAAGTATATCCTGACCTTAGTCGACACATGCACTTTATGGGCAGAAGCTATCCCGCCAACATGCACAGATGCCAAGCATGTCTCAGAAGCCCTAGTGCAGATTTTCACTCGGTGTGGATTCCCTCAGCAGGTGTTGACGGATAACGGATCCCCATACCGAAACCTGTTGATGGATGAGATCGTGAAGATCTTGAGGAACCATACTTCCACAGGATTTTTGCCAGCAACGCTTTTATTCGGCAGACCTATTAAGGGGCCACTTGAAGCCTTACTTCAGTCTCTGACAGACGAGAAGGCGGATGAGAGAGTTGTCTCAGCAAGTAAATATGTGTCGGGGTTAAAGGAAAGGTTGAAACTAGGATGGGACCTGGTAACGACTAACTTTAAGCGAGCACGCACAAAGCACGCTAACCGATACAGGAAAATCGCGAAAGAGAGAGAATTGGAAGCAGGAAAGTTTTGGTGTTACTCCCTACCGGGAACAACAAACTGCGTATCGGATGGGAAGGGTCGTTTACTGTCCTGAAAAAGATTTCTAAGTGTAAAGGGCAATTTTTACTATCTTGCAATATAATACATTTATATACTTATTATGTTCGCAAATATTTTGTAATCAAAGTATTTCCTTTTTAAGTGCTTAAGGAGAAGTCATTTTTGAGTTACTTCCCTTGAAAGTAGTTCCGTCATCTTCGATCGGACTCCGCGGACGAGTCTAGGCCTACTGCGATTTATTCTTTGGCTGGGTAGGAATAGATTGTTCTTGCTTCAGTATATCTATGGCCTGAATTTATACGTAGTGTTTGTATGAGTAGGACGAGTCTGTCTTATATATGGATATCTTTACATTTCTAAGTCGAACTATGTTGGTTGTGGCTAGAAAAGGTCAAAGGCTATGCAGCGGAAGTATCGCTAGCAAGGGGTGTGATTCATGGCTGTCATCCTGTCTGGATGTAGAATTTTGTGGTAGCAGGCCTATCGCCGAAAAAGTGATCTATAAGTCAATGGGGAAAAGTGATAGTCATTTAGACATGTTGTATGTACTTTACCCCAGTGTTTATTCTCTTTTGCCAAGGAATGGCAAAGTTATATTTCGCATAGAAAGGTAAAACCACAATTTATTATGAACTTGGGCTTCGCCATCGTTGTCGATAAACAGATGCACAGTGGTACTTTTGAAAAGAATATTTATTCAAAGGAAGACGACATTCCTATGTATCAGCACTAGATTGTATGATATTATTCAATTACCTCTATGAGAGAAGCTATGAAGAAATGAGGACATTTAACGAATGACCAATTTTGGTCTGGGTCCTATAGTGAGTGAAACTCACGAGAGAAGAACAGCCATGTTGAAATTCATATACTTTGTATTTATCGAGTGAGAAAAAGGGATGCCTGTACTATCGCTCGATGAACCAAGAGATCACTGCTACATGTGAGAACCCATGTCTGGGATTCCTATATCTTTATGGAAAATATATATATTGAACTTTACGTGAAGGGATATTCACTAGACGAGGTTAGGTCTAGGAGCCTTCCTATATATTGGTTATGGTCTGACGTGCCCAGTCAGTAAAGCCAGATGATTTACATGATGGAACTCTGAATGCTTATTTACGAATGCTCCATTATGATATTTGCCAAGCATGAATGCTAACTTAAGATGATATTCCTGTGATCAACATTATGCTGTCTATGTCGACATTTGTTCCTGTAACCATACACGTACTGTCCAAGTGTGCGTCCCATTAAATGTTATAAAAAGACCACCGTAGTTCCAGTACTTCTTGAATTCGAACAGTGTGAGTATGAGTGATGTACTACCAACCTGTCAACTCTATCGAATCATTCTACCATTCGCGTTCTGACATTCACATACACACTCATTGTTTACACTCACATTCTTGTCGGAGCCTCATCACGTTCCAGGACAAGATGACCTGTATGACCAAAACTGTGCTGGGTTTAATGAGTTGACAATCGTTACACTTTACTACACCAGTCCCAACATCTACATTTATCAACTGGTGGACATTCACGTCATTTAACAAATAAAGCGTGATTCAACGACTAGTAGCCAGTATGAGTTAACAACTAAACAGAGTTTAACAACTGGTGGCCAGCTTCCTGGGTCAACCTGCACAGTGACCATATTGAGAAGTAAACTACTGAGACCAGACCGTTCCTTGGGGTCTGTTACGACACACAAATACATCAGCAGTACAACTCTACAGTGATGTCAGCGTGACCTGTCCTGTCGAGAGTATGCGGTAACTAGGTCAGCGTTTGTTGACATTTGGTTCGTTGGACATTTGCCATACAACTGACAGTGTTACACAGCAAGCTTGGTTGAAACATAGAACATTACACATCAGGACTGGAGAATATTTGACAGTGTTTGCGAAAGGAAGTGTTATCGAACTGAGAAGTCCTACATCGATTGTTATCATTCACATCAACGATGGAGCTTCTATTTCTGTGTTGAATTTAAAATAATTAGACCAGAAGTATTTGTTTAATAAAGTACCACAGTACTGTACTATTAGGCAGTGTAACTGAGCCTTCATTCCAACACATTCTTTCTGCAACACTCTATTTACATCATATTGCCATACTATTTATGCATTTATGTATTTATGTTTAAATATTCATATGTGATATTTGTTTGTATCCAGCGGGTTGTTGTTTTCGTTGGGCGGTGTCACACAACAGAGTATCCCACGTAATAGAGGGTCTGATGTGTGCGTTTCTATAGGTGCAATTTTCTTGATTGAAAATTTGCTGCGACAGCTGTTGCTATTAGTGTTAGCTGTGAAGACTGTACTCATTGTTGTTTTTTGTAATATTCCTCTGTTCTTTAGTTTGTTTTGATTTGTTTGTAATTTGTTGGTCTACCCTATTCTATCTTTCAGTTCTATTCTCAATTTATATTTATATACTGTGGCGTTATTTGTATTTGTTATCCTCTTGCGGTTTATCTTTTATTGTTTTCCCATTTCATTTATTTCATTTCCGCAAATGTTTTCATGTTCTCCTGTATAACTGTTTTGTTTTGTGCCTGATCGACATACACTATTTAAAATATAGTTGATCATATAAATTGATGTACAAGAATCAACTGATAGTTAATTGCTATTACTAAAGGTACACAGTTGATGATATAAAACACTATTTCTGGTGCACTGCACTTATATTATAGAGTGAACCAGCAACTTATAGCTGTTATTATATAAGGATTTATACAAGACCTTTGTAATGCTTGTTTCCCACAGTGATTGGGATAGTTAAGTACTATTTTCCACAGGTTACAAAGTTATCATACAAGGTCTTTGATTAAGACTAAGAAAGTGAATTTATTTACTTTTGCAAATTACTGATCTTATTAGACAAGATGTCTACTTTAGATTATTTTATCACACAAGGCAAGGTTCTTGATAAGACTGGTCAGCAATTAGAAGAATGGGCAGTTGCTCAATATGACAAAGCTTTAGCTGCAGAAGAGAGAAAAGCATTGATTGAAGAAAAGAAATTAGCAGCTGAGGAGAAAAAATTAGAAGCTGAGGAAAGAAAATTACAAAGAGACTATGAACAAAAGAAATTGCAGATACAGACTGATGAAAAAAGATTCCAGATGGAAATGGAAAAAGAGAAAAGAAAGGATGAAGCTGCTGCAGAAGAGAGAAAATTACAAGCTGAAGCTGAAGAGAAAAAAGCAATAAGAGAACATGAACACCAAAAAGAACTTTTAGCATTTGAGTTAGAAAAGTTAAAGTTAACAAACATAAGTGATGGTAATCAAGCATCTGGTGGTAATGGTAAACCCTTTACTTACAAGGTCAAGGTACCAGCGTTCAACCCTTCCAGTGATGACATAACATTCTGGCTAAATAGATTTGAACGCTCGTGTCGAGCACATAATGTGGACAAATCACAATATGCTAACCAGTTATCAGAAAATCTGAAAGGTGATTCTCTGACTAGTTTAAGTTTGGTTGAAGAGGCTGACAAAGATAACTATGATGTTATTAGGGCAGCCTTATTAAAGAAGTATCAGTTGTCTGAAGAGGGTTATCGGAAGTTGTTTAAGACAATGGTGCCTGAGGCAGGTGTAGAATTCTCAGAATTCATTGCAAGGACACGTCTTACATTTGATCGTTGGATTGAGCTATCCAAAACAGAAAAGACTTATGAAGCCCTTATGGACTTGATACTCAGAGACAAGATTATGTCAAGTATAAATAAACCTTTCCTCGAATTCTTACATGAGCGTAAACCTAAGTCTCTAAAAGAAATGGAACAGTATTGTACCCAATACGTCACTGCACATCCGGACGTAGCTATTAGCAACAATAAGGTTAAAGAAGGTATGCCAGTTGCTTCTGCAACACCATACAACCCTAATCACTCTCACAAATTCCAAGGACCTCAAAATAAGTTTAATAAAAAAGGTAACTATTACAGTTATCAGAACCAAGGTAACCAATCATTTCAGGGTTCTTCTTCGAATACCTGGAGAAGAGCTGACAGCCCTCGATTCAGGGGTGGTCATAATTACAGGAACTTTCGCAAAGGAAGTCATTCTAGAAACTATCCAAGTTTTCCTTCATGGAGACAACAAGATCATAATTACAGAGATACTCATTATAATGAATATGATGATAGTAACCAAAGGAGCTATGATTCAAACCCGAGTAGGGGTTATAATAGTGGAAACAATGATAAGTACAGAGGCAATAATAACAGAGGTAGAGCACAATTCAAAAAACATAAAGCTCATTACCAGGCGAACTCTGCACAGCAAGAGTCCCACGAAGCCTATAAACAAAATAAAGATAATGATGACTCTAATAATATGGCATGTGCCGCTTTTGATTTTGGGAGAGCATCTCAGTGCCCCCAATGCAAAACATTATTTGAGCCAACCACAGTGTCTACTTTAAGCTGTGGGCATCCTCTTCCCGCTCTTCCTGCGTCAATCGCGCATGATGGGAGAGGTTCTCTTGTCTTACACAAAGGTTTAGTAAATGACAATCCAGTCTCAGTACTTTTTGATTCTGGATGCACAACTATTGGGGTTAGGCAGTCACTCATAGATCCTTCTCATTCTACAGGCAAAGTAGTCAAATGCGTAACATTTGGCGGCACCATAGAGAAATA
The DNA here is from genome assembly GCA_024509875.1 of Oreohelix idahoensis. Taxonomy (NCBI): domain Eukaryota; kingdom Metazoa; phylum Mollusca; class Gastropoda; order Stylommatophora; family Oreohelicidae; genus Oreohelix; species Oreohelix idahoensis. Next base: position 65,113 of record JAMPIV010022521.1, on the reverse strand, counting down.
CTCTACCGCTATCATTAGGATTGCTACTCCTTTCTTCACAGGAGATGTACACGCATGTCTTTTGCCGAATCCGATCGCTGATCTTATCATCGGTCGCATTCACGGAGTCAAAGAATGCACTCCGGAGCAAATTTCCGTTTGGGAAAATCAAAATATGCAATCTGCTAATGCGGTAGTCACTAGAGCTCAAGCTCTCAATATGCCTGAAACTTCATCTGTTGAAGATAATGAAGTGCATAACCAAGATGATCCCTTGGTAATTTCTCGTGACTCGTTTATAAAACAACAAGAAGAAGATCCGACTCTTAAGAAATTCTTCACTCTTGTAACGAAAGGTGATCCGAATAAAGATTCAAATTGTAAATCTTGGATTACAATGAAGAATGGCGTACTTGTACGTATGGTGCAAGACTCCACTAAGTCAAGTCATTCTCAGATTCTTGTACCCAAGAATTTGAGAGTTAAGATCTTACAACATGCACACGACTCTCAGTGTGCTGGTCACATGGGTTTTTCCCGTACAAAGTCAAGAGTTCTTGCGGCTTTCTTTTGGCCTTTTGTGAACAAGGACATACGGATCTATTGTCGATCCTGTAAAGTATGTCAAGAAGTCAAATCCAAAGGTCCTCGTCATGCTGCGCCTATTCAGGCTGCAGATATTCCTATTCGTCCATTCCAGAAAATGGCGATAGACATCATTGGTCCATTCAAGATCAAATCTGCTAGAGGACATCAGTTTATCTTAACGTGTGTAGACATGTGCACACGTTGGCCAGAGGCTATCCCTCTAAAGAGCATTACTACCGCTGACATTGCAGATGCTCTTTGGCTTATATTTTCTCGGCTGGGATTCCCCGGAGAAATATTATCAGATCATGGCACCCAACTGATATCGGATACCATGTCTCAAGTAATGTCTACTCTACAGATAGAGAGATCTTTGAGTAGCATCTATCATCCTATGTCCAATGGGATGGTCGAGCGACTAAATAGAACACTTAAGAACTTATTAGGGAAGATAACTGAGGATCATCCTCAAGATTGGGATAGGGTTTTACCCGCGGCCCTCTTCGCGTATAGAGAGGTCCCCAATGAACATACAGGGTTTTCTCCCTTTGAACTTGTCTTTGGCGCGCGACCGCGCGGCCCAATGTCTTTGCTGCATGATCTTATAACAGCTGACAATATTGACGATGACACAAAATCTTCTTACGAGTATGTCATCGCGCTGAGACAGAAGATTATCGAAGCATGCAAATTGGCAACGTCCTCTTCTGAATTTGCTAAGCAGAAGGCAAGACAATTTGCTAATAAGAAGAGAACTTTACGAAAACTTTGTCCTGGTGACAAAGCATTTGTTTTGCTACCTTGTCGTGAAAATAGACTCCTTATTAGTTGGAAAGGTCCGTACGATATAATATCGAAAATTTCAGATGTTGACTACATCGTCGATATCAACGGGAAGCATAAAACCTTCCACATCAATATGCTTACGGAGTTCCATGAACGTCCTGACTATCTACAGCCTATTTTCCAGGCAACGGACGATTCTCATGTCAAACATGGTCATTACTCATCACTGTCTGTAATACAGGATGAGGAAACAAGTTTTTCGGATGTTAATCTTCCGCTTCCAATGATCCCACTTCATTCTAGTGAATCATGGAAAGACGTTACTGTTTCTCCTGATTTGTCTCTAGGAGAACGGCGACAAGTTTCGTCTATGTTACAAACATTTCAGGATGTCCTCACTGACATCCCTGGACAAACTCATGTCATTGAGCATGACATTGTTCTAACTGAACATACTCCAATTAGGGTTAGACCTTATCCTATCCCTATACATTTCCAAACACAGGTTGAAAAGGAGTTGGATGAAATGATAGATTTACAAATAATCGAACCATCCACTTCTGCATATTCTTCGCCGATGGTTATTGTTCGAAAAAAAGACAATAACATACGTCTTTGCGTTGACTATCGCAAATTGAATCAAGTTACGAAGTTCGATGCTGAACCTATGCCTTTACTAGAAGAGCTACTTACTCGTCTTTCTAAATCGCATTTTTTCACTAAACTTGATTTGTCTAAAGGATATTGGCAAGTTCCATTATCCGAACGCGCCAAACCTCTTACCGCTTTCTCTACTCCCAGAGGCCTTTTCCAATGGAATTTTATGCCTTTCGGCCTTATGAACGCACCAGCTACATTTGTACGCATGATGCGTCGAATCCTATCGTATCGGTCAGATGTCATTGCTTATCTAGACGACATCTGTCTTTTCAGCGATACTTGGGAAGATCACTATTCAGGGTTAGTTGAATTATTATCAACTCTGCGTGAGTATAACCTGACAGCAAAACCATCTAAAGCTTGTATTGGCTTTAGCGAAATTGCTTTCTTAGGCCATCGAGTAGGTCACGGTTTCTTGAAGACAGAAGACCATAATATCACTAAGATACTTAACATCTCTATCCCTAGGACTAAAAAGCAAGTGCGAAGTCTTTTAGGTCTCATACAATTTTATGGACGTTTCATTCCGAATCTGTCCTCTATCATGGCACCTCTCTCTACACTATTAAAGAAAGGGTCGCCTAACATGGTTCACTGGTCTCATGAATGCCAATCTTCACTAGAGAAGATCAAAACTATGTTTTCATCACCACCTATTTTAGTGTTACCTACAACAGATAAGACATTTGTTCTTCGTAGTGACGCTTCATCCACTGGGATTGGAGCGGCACTAATGCAAGAGTACTCTGGAACTCTGCATCCTGTAATGTATATATCCAGAAAACTTAATGCTGCAGAAAGGAATTACTCGGTTTTAGACCGTGAATTATTGGCAATGGTTTGGTCAATTCTCAAACTCCAAAGATTCCTTCTGGGCGCGCATTTCGTGGTGGAAACTGACCAAAAAGCTCTTACGGCTATCCAAAGTAAGAACTTGAAGAGCTCGAGATCAACTCGATACGCAATCGCTCTTCAACCTTTTCATTTTTCGGTACGAGCTATCCGTGGTTCAGAAAATGTGATGGCGGACATTCTGTCCAGATGCCCACATGATGCCACTTAACTGTTAAATATTGGATCTTTTTAATATGTATAACTTTACAACAGTTATTTTTTGTTTCTTTACTAAGATACACATTTGTAATTTAATAATAGAATGATGGTATCGCTACTTAGCGGTTTATTGATGTTAATTCACCGCTGTTCTTTGATGATTGTTTCTTCATAAATCATAAATTTAAGATTATAGTGTGAATTTTTGGTATGCATTGTATAATTACCAGAATTGTATTATACGTACATCACACCTTCCTGGAAACATTTATTCGTAGAGAAACAATTTCTCTCAGATTTTGAGATATATTCTCACCGGTCATATTAGGAATTATAGTTATTCCTGATATTTTCATCTGCGCAGTATTCTTGCGTTGTGAGCCTATTCTACGTTGCTCCTAGATGTATTTAAAAAAAAAAAAATTTTTTTTTTTTTTTCCCGGGAGGTGTGGTAAGACTGTAAAGGGCAATTTTTACTATCTTGCAATATAATACATTTATATACTTATTATGTTCGCAAATATTTTGTAATCAAAGTATTTCCTTTTTAAGTGCTTAAGGAGAAGTCATTTTTGAGTTACTTCTTCCTTGAAAGTAGTTCCGTCATCTTCGATCGGACTCCGCGGACGAGTCTAGGCCTACTGCGATTTATTCTTTGGCTGGGTAGGAATAGATTGTTCTTGCTTCAGTATATCTATGGCCTGAATTTATACGTAGTGTTTGTATGAGTAGGACGAGTCTGTCTTATATATGGATATCTTTACATTTCTAAGTCGAACTATGTTGGTTGTGGCTAGAAAAGGTCAAAGGCTATGCAGCGGAAGTATCGCTAGCAAGGGGTGTGATTCATGGCTGTCATCCTGTCTGGATGTAGAATTTTGTGGTAGCAGGCCTATCGCCGAAAAAAGTGATCTATAAGTCAATGGGGAAAAGTGATAGTCATTTAGACATGTTGTATGTACTTTACCCCAGTGTTTATTCTCTTTTGCCAAGGAATGGCAAAGTTATATTTCGCATAGAAAGGTAAAACCACAATTTATTATGAACTTGGGCTTCGCCATCGTTGTCGATAAACAGATGCACAGTGGTACTTTTGAAAAGAATATTTATTCAAAGGAAGACGACATTCCTATGTATCAGCACTAGATTGTATGATATTATTCAATTACCTCTATGAGAGAAGCTATGAAGAAATGAGGACATTTAACGAATGACCAATTTTGGTCTGGGTCCTATAGTGAGTGAAACTCACGAGAGAAGAACAGCCATGTTGAAATTCATATACTTTGTATTTATCGAGTGAGAAAAAGGGATGCCTGTACTATCGCTCGATGAACCAAGAGATCACTGCTACATGTGAGAACCCATGTCTGGGATTCCTATATCTTTATGGAAAATATATATATTGAACTTTACGTGAAGGGATATTCACTAGACGAGGTTAGGTCTAGGAGCCTTCCTATATATTGGTTATGGTCTGACGTGCCCAGTCAGTAAAGCCAGATGATTTACATGATGGAACTCTGAATGCTTATTTACGAATGCTCCATTATGATATTTGCCAAGCATGAATGCTAACTTAAGATGATATTCCTGTGATCAACATTATGCTGTCTATGTCGACATTTGTTCCTGTAACCATACACGTACTGTCCAAGTGTGCGTCCCATTAAATGTTATAAAAAGACCACCGTAGTTCCAGTACTTCTTGAATTCGAACAGTGTGAGTATGAGTGATGTACTACCAACCTGTCAACTCTATCGAATCATTCTACCATTCGCGTTCTGACATTCACATACACACTCATTGTTTACACTCACATTCTTGTCGGAGCCTCATCACGTTCCAGGACAAGATGACCTGTATGACCAAAACTGTGCTGGGTTTAATGAGTTGACAATCGTTACACTTTACTACACCAGTCCCAACATCTACATTTATCAACTGGTGGACATTCACGTCATTTAACAAATAAAGCGTGATTCAACGACTAGTAGCCAGTATGAGTTAACAACTAAACAGAGTTTAAAGGGGAGACGTTCTGTCGCATAGAGATTTATGACCAATAAATTTTCTATATTCTTTTCTTTTCTACCCGTGTCTTCTACTTTATTATCGCTCTTTTATCCTTTTCCGGTTTTTTTTCGCAATCGTTCGTTTGCGACAAAATATTACTTTCCCATTCAAACTTTCGCCTGTTTCTTTTCTCATTTAGAAACGCATTTTATTGCATAAGATGTCAGGCCCTGCAGCAGACAAAATAGTGTGAGAAATTCGTTCTCGAGAGACCGAATGGCAGACATTCGTCTCGTTTTTCCATGACACTCACGCTTCTACGGCTAGTTCTCAGCGTGAGGTGTTAAGATGCGTATTGACAGGTTATGGCAGGCGTCTGAGTTTTTGCTAAGTGTTAGACGAGAAGGGGAGGCTATTTCGGATTTGCGAAATAACGTGGGATCCTTTGTCTGTTTCATATATACCCAGTAGCTGAAACTTGACTTTATTCAGTCCTCCTAAATCTGCAGTAGACAGATCACTCGTGCTAGGAAATATCTTGTATATTGCAAAGTTCTGAGTTTCTTGGCAACATTTTGCCGAGTTCTAGACTACCATTATATTGAAGGATTCTAGTTCGTGGTATTAATCTGTAGTTCTGTGTGGAGGTAAATATATATATATATATATATATATATATATATATATATATATATATATATATATATAATATATATATATATTATATATATATATATATATATATATATATATATATTATATATAGTAGAATTGAGTGATTCAGTGATAACCGATTATTTCATTTTACTAGTTAGATTTCTGTGCAGAAGAAATTAATTTATAAGTCTGTTATATTCTCTAGTCGACGTGTTTCAGTGGATAGCAAAATAAATTATAATTTTTAGTTTAAACTCCCGCAGCTATAAATAAATATTATTAAATTGCTAGTAATTAGTCGAGAATATTTTAACTAACTTATAACTGCACTGATTCATCGTTGAGTATTGACGAACTACGTCTGAAGGCGAATGACGAACAAGAAAAAGAATACATAGCTGCAAATACTGTATTTTTTTATACATAGCTGAAAATACTGTATATTTTTTATCATCATCATCATCAGTTGCCATCACCACAACGAATGTTGGCTGTAATGGATCTCCAACGTCTTCTGTCTTTTGTCTTGGTGGTGTACTCTGATAGACTCTTTCCTGTCCATCTCTTGATGTTATCTTCCCACTTATAGCGCTGTCTTCCCCTTGCACGTTTGCCTTCAACTCTCCCTTCTGTTATGGTCTTCTGCAAGGTGTTATGCCTTTTTATGTGGCCAAAGTATTTTAGCTGCCGAACTTTGAGCTCCCTTATTAGTTCTCTTTTCATACCTAGATTTTCTAGGACCTCCTTATTTGTTTTCCTCTCTTTCCATGAGATACGCCCCATTCTTCTATATATCCACATTTCAAGAGCCTCAATTCTTTCTTCCAAATACTTATTCATCGTCCATGTTTCTGCACCATACAGAAATGCAGAATATATATAACACTTTATGATTCTCGGTTTTAATTTGTGAGATAGCTGTTTGGATGTCAGTATATGTTTCATGTTGTTGAATGTAGCCTTGGTCATTCCTATTATCTTCTTGATTTCTGTTTTACATCTTCCATCTTCTGTTATTATATGACCAAGATATACGTAGCTCTTGACTTGTTCCAGGATTTTCCCATTTACGCTTATCTTTAATGTGGGTTTATCGTCTGTTTTGCTTATTATCATAGTTTTTGTTTTCTCAATATTAATGTATAATACGTAGGTATTTCTAATTCATGATGATTGATTTTATGAATATAACTTATTTCACGGGAATTTTAAACGATAATACAAGCTCTACGCTTGCAGTTTATAATGTAAGTTATAACCGAGGAATAGTATGTATAAGTATTTTATATGTTTGTTTTTCTTTATTCAGTGAAAACTCGGGTGGCCCAACTCTACCAGCGTTTAAGTACTGATGAGAAATATCTGTGAAGAACTAAACATTCTTTTAATTAAAGACGTGTGGGTGTACAAAGTAAAACCTGTCTGGCACCGTGTTTGCATCCAGAACGACAGAGTACCCATTTTCACAAACTTTAAGACAAATTGAATAACTGCGCCTACCGAGCCAGATTAAATTCTTCCTGATAAAACCTCAAGTACATATCAGCCCTTGTGGCGAGTAAACGATTACAATCGATACACTTTCCGACATATTTTTGAAACCTTGTGGTGTGACCAAGAATTTTACCTTTGATTGGAGTTACAAACCGGTCATTTTCCTAATTACGGTAAACCTAGTGATTCTGACATCGTGGGACCGCTAAACTAATTCTTACCTGAACTGATTAAAGTGACAATAACTAAATCTGAACAAAATATCGCATGAAGAGGACGCTCCCCGGACCCATTGGATGAAACCAAGATCTGCAGAGCTGGGTATCCGCTTCATCAAACGAAAGGCAGATTTACGTTGGGTGTGTCATAAAGTGCGCCAGACGGCGAACACCATCCAGGCATTAGGTAAGAAAGTGAGATAGGGATCCCTGATGAATGAACAGAGAGAGAGAACAGGAACGAGTGACTTTTGTTTTATGGTATACCAAATTTCACCCACTTTGTATTTCTTTATGCAAGTTTGTTGCTAACAATATTTTCCTTAGGATAGATTAGAGTATCAAAGTCTGTTCATACCTTTAAAGGGGAAATCATTAGACTACAGCAGATGTATCCGTGACTCTTTGGGACTATCACTTTTCTTCTAACAGGACTGTGGGCTATACATCGAGGAAAAGAATCAAACCAATGGGTCTACCATTCTTGTAGCAATTCATTGACTTTATGACTATTTGTATATGTGTTGATGTAATTTTTATGTGTGGTGATGAAATTTTATTATGATAATTAAAATCCTCATAAACTTATTCCAGTGTGTCGGTCAGTTCGTTCCCAAATATCTATTTTTTTCATTGACATAGTTTCACGTTTGTGCGTCTATTGTCGTAACTTATGTGTGGGTATGTGAGGAAAATATATTAATATATATTATATTAAATTTGTCTGACTAATCTAACTCTGTTGTAGATGATAGGCTGACTGAGAGAAGCTTCTCGAGTGTCAGAGACAGAATCTACTATATTTCCTCCACCACCTCACTCGTGAAATCTATTTTTATTTTATCACCTCCCACTGAGCTCTCACTTATTTCTATGTCTATTCAGAAGGGACCAAACTAAGTCTTAATCACCTATCACAAATCTACGACAAATGTGGGCTCGTTTCCGGAAATTGAACTCAAAATCCTGAGCAAGTACGACAAATGAGGTCTTGTCTAACGGGATTTTTGAATTTAGAATAGGAAGACGAGACGACAAATATCAGCTCGTCTGTCGATTTTTTTTCTATATTCTGAAATAGAGAAAGAGTGTGACTGTCTCGTGGATTTTGTATCTTTTAAAAATAACTGTTCCCCTAGACTAACGATCTGTTTATGGGCGTGCTGACCACACAATTAATAATTGGTTTTTCCACAGCATTTTTTGAGAAATATACATTTGAGTTACAGGTTGATTTTATCGGAATATATGTTAATTATTGATTTTGTAATACTAAACGCTGGTAAAGTTTGTGATTGTCTAACAGTCACTAGGTTTGAAGCAGAAAGGTGTTTGAACTAAGTTAAGGAGTGCGTTTCGGACAAAATCGTCCAGATTAATTGCCTCCCTTACCCGATCTGACTTCAGGAGTGAATCTGTAGTGGACTTAATATTTAGAGAATTTATTTTTCTCCTTAAATTTTTGTATAATTATTTTGTTTCCACTGTAGCAACTTATTTTTTAGTGAGTAATCTTAACACCATACCAAAGGATTGGGAGATTGCCATCATAACACCAATTTTCAAAAAGGGTGACAATCGACAGTGTGGAAACCATAGAGGCATATCCCTGGTAAAATCTACTCTAGAATCCTAGAGCAGAGACTCCGACGCCTAGCTGAGCCACAACTGGATGAAGCCCAGTGCGGATTCCGAGCAAACCGAAGTACTCAAGACCTAATCTTCACATTCAGACAGCTGAGTGAAAAGGCCCTTGAATATATGAGTGAGATCCATCTTTGTTTCATAGATCTGGAAAAGGCATTTGATAGGGTCCCTTGGAGCAAACTTTGGGAATGTTTGGCAAGGAAAAATATTCCAGCACCTCTAATTCATGCTATACAGAGTTTCTACAAGTCTTGCAGAAATTATGTGAGGACAGCAAACCATAAGTCAGAAGAGTTCAGGACCACCACTGGTGTAAGACAAGGTAATATCCTTTCACCTTACCTCTTCATACTCCTTATAGACGATGTCATCAAGGCATGTAAGGAGATAACAAGAAAGTATTCAGTGGGGTACTGGAAGATAAGACAGGTCTATATTTTGAAGCTGGCATTTGCTGATGATGTTGCCCTGATTGCTAAATCAGAGGCACATCTCCAATCCAACCTGCAAGTCTGGAAGGAAGAGCTGGAGAAGAGAGGGATGGTCATAAGCAGCTCTAAAACAAAATCCATGGTGATATCACGAGAAGAAAGAAGACATCAGATTAAGCTGGGAGAACAGGTCCTGGAGCAGGTCGACCACTTTAAATACCTCGGAGCTATTATAGACAGAAGGGGAGGCATCAAAGAAGAGTTGACCACTCGAAAAGCAGCAGCTGGGAGACTTTTTCAGGCCATAAATCGAGGATTCCTCAGCAAGAGAGAGATTGTTAAGAAAACGAAGATGGCTGTATACCGCTCCACCTATGTCCCAGTGTTGACATATGGATGCGAGTCATGGGCAATCCCACAATCCACATCGAACTGCCATAGTAAAGTCGTTGAAAGGCGAAGTGGCACGATTACAAATGTTTAATATCAATTGAGACGCTGCTCCATTTTTCATATACACACCCAGTCAATATATTATGGCATTCTTTATGCAGTCATAAAAAGGGTCTCTGTACTGTCGTAGCTCGAAACACTGTCGTTAGATCGATTTCAAAATTTATTTAATTCAGACTCACTTTTTCAACAGAATCCATTCTTCCTTGATACATCTCACTGAAGCATTCTGATAATCTAGTGCTGAAACATCATAGGAATTTGACACAATATAAATATATTTCATGAGCTCAGAGACATGAGTCTACTCGCCATAACTACACACATCGAAGTCTCTAGCAGCCGATTTCTCACGTATGCCAATGACAACTTTGACGTCTGCCGATCTGCACCTCGAGGCAATGACGTCACTTCCTGTGTTACCAAGGACTACATATAATAAACAAACGAGAAGCCTTGTCGAACCATCTAATTATATCGACACACATGTTATGAATTTTACTCATAACAGTGATAATAAACTTTTTGTTTATAAATAATTATTTATTTCTTTAAAATCAGGTTGAAACCTAAATGACTATTAAATCTGTATTTTGTACATATACAAATTTAACGTCGGTTTAGTCATTATGAATGTACTGCATGTTTGCCTCAGTCAATTTACTAAATACACTCTAAACAAAGCTATACCATAATATTAAGAAGTCCCCTGAATAAATCAGGGTGGGGGCTTGAACGAGCTGAAATTAATAATTGCTTAATTCTTCATAAAAGGCGGCGGACCGATATAAGTTAACAATTGCCCTACCAATGCAGCATTGTTCTTGACTTCGGAAATATCAGATGAATTCCCTTGAGATAGAAGCATCATTATCCTTCTATCTACAACTCTGCCAAGAGTAATCTTGTGCGTAGGTAGACACCTCTGAAGACCTATATTAGATACTCTTGAGTTTTGGGCCACTGTTGGGCCACTACTGCAAAGCAGGGGAGGCAAAACCATGCCAACATTTCGCGTTTGTAGTGCTCTTTAGTATATTTCTTTAACCTGTTTATATTTCTTGTCCTTGTTGCCTATTTGTAACTGTGGCTGACGAAGAGTAAAACCCGAAACGTCCCGTGTTTCCTGTGAACCGTTAATTTGTAAAACTGATTGAATATCGTTTTATTTGTTTATATATATATATATATATATATATATATATATATATATATATATATATATATATATATATATATATATATATATATATATATATATATATATATCTGCATGTCTGCCAAGAGTAATCTTGTGCGAAGGTAGACACCTTTGATGACCCACATTAGATACTATAGGTTTTGGCCCTTGTTGGACCATCACTGCAGAGCACGGGGAGGCAACCAGTAAAACAGTTGTCGTTTACTTCCCATATTGATGTTCAGATGTTTGATTAAGTGGTGACAGTTGGAAAGTCACTGCCCCGGCTTTTAAACATCTTGTTTCAATTTCTCATTCTTCCCTTGTCATTAAAAAAGCTTCCTTGTTATTTGAACTCTGGAACCTGCTTGAGCCTGATATTGTTGACATGTATGTTAAGTAGACCGGGCGATCTGCTAAACTTTATAGTTTCTGTTTTTGACGTGTCGATCTTATCTAAACATACAGATTATAAAAACATACAGACGTACTTAATTCAACCTTTGGAAAATACAGGGTGTCCTAAAAGTTACTGTGCAGTAAAGTACCTTGTACAACGTTGCAGTACCACGCAGCAGTTTCTTCTACAGCAGATGTTGGAAATGTCCACCATGGGCCTCAAGACATGTCTGTTGCGTGATAGGTTCTCGCAACATCGTTTTATTTCAATATCTGTTTTGTGGCGCAGGGTCGGCGGCTGCTTGAGATTTGTGGTCACTTTTCTCGGTGGGCATTTGTCTTCTCGCGTTGGTGTCGAGTGCAGTTGGGTTTGAGCTGTGGTCATTTTTGCGCTGGGCTGCGCATGACTTGTCTTGTTGTTTGGTCGAGCGGTTTCCGCCCACCACTAGTGGGAGTGAGCGATTTGGAATGGCGAAAGAGATGCCTCGTTGAAGAGGGGATCTCCGCTATTTTTTGTTCTGTCAGGGATGTGTAGTCCTCTTATGGATATTTCGTTTAGTCGAGATAATACCTCTAGTGTTTTCCCACATGTCGGGAGGCGTGATATTTCTGTGTATTTCATGAAAGCAAGGTAAATTGACATTTTCATTAACTCTATCGATTCTCGGTCGTGAACGATTTCTGGTTCATCGCCTGTCTTCGAAAGTCGTCGTCACGAGATGTTTTCCTAGCTCACATGTCGCTGTATTGTGCTGCATCGGTTGATGCAGGTCCCAAGGACTATTACTTGCTACTTGATTACCTGAACTAGGTTTGAAAAACCTTTGTTATCTAGAGGATATTTTTGAGGACATTATTTATACTTCGGCAGACGTGTCTGTCTTGCTGAAGTCAGATTAAGGAGAGTGAACTGATCTCATACATCTGGTTATCTCCTGGCTGTTATAGAAAAGGATGGAGTTTTCCACCTGACTACATTTACAGCACTATGAAATATAACATGCATCTGACTCATCATTGTAATGCTGTCTACCGTCTATTGCTGTATTGAATGTTGCTGTGATAATGACTGTTTGATGTGCCTACACATTTGCGTAACCATTTTGTCACTGTGGCGTCCACAATAAATAATGAAGAAAAAACGTCAACGGCTGTTTCAAGACTCATTGACTTTATACGTCGTGAGTTTACTGACGTCCTATGTGGATTGCCCTGTTATTGTTGCATGAACATTATTTTGACTGAACACATCTACACACTACACAAAACCAGACATGCGGATACCATCCATCATCATATGGCATCACGCATCATTTGGTGGCCATAAGCTGGTTTGATTCTGGTACCAGCAAACACGGGGTCCCTTACCCACTTCATTTTCAACAAGAATTCATCAGCATCCTTCAAGAAATTAACATTCTTCAATACAGTCAACATCTTCAAAATTTTCAAAGTACTCGGCGTTGCCCGGTAAAAGTCAAAATTTCAACTTTTGACGGAAACAAGAATTTGACAGTACCCGGCGTTGTTACATGTTGCCGGATAACTCGGACTGCTGTTATCTTTTACGCAAGTCAAGCAAGTTGCTGCTGTCAAGGTTCCAGTGCTGTCGTTTTTGTGAAGGTCAAGTGCCGGTTGAAACGGGTTGTTTTCTGAAGAAGGCCAAGTACCGATTTCCATCAACTTACTTTTGGATTAGAAGGTCAAGTGCCGAAACAACTCAACACACAGTATTTCAGAAGCTCTTGTACCATCGTGTTAGCAGTGGAAGCAGTTCAGATGTGCCATCATCGTTGGAGCTTCGCTCTTTAGGACGTTGATTGACATCCGTTTTTCTGCTGTTCTACGATTGGAAGCCTATAAGTTAAGTGGCCTGTTTGTATGTAAACTGTGCCCTTATACTTCTGCTGAGTCTTCTGTGTATCATCTCATTCTATATGTTATATGTTTATATGTTATTTGTATATTTATATGTTTATATTTCAGCGGGTTCTCGGTTGGGTGGTGTCTCCGTTAGATTATGCCACGTCATAGAGGTCGTCTATTGTGAGCGTTTTCTGTAGGGTTTGCAAATTTCCGATACTGGAATTTGCTAAGCGACTTCTGTTGCTATTTATGTTAGCTGTGATGACATGTTTTAATATTGTTTTCGTTATTATTTCGCATTCTTTAGTTTTGTTTTGATTTGTTTGTATTTGTTAGCCTACTCTTGTCTATAATTTAGTTTCATACAACATTTTTGTTTATACACTGTGGTGTCATGTATTTTGTTTAATTATAGCGCAGATATCGTCACATTTTTTGTGATATTTCATTAATTTCTGCTTTATTTTTAGTTGATTTCTGCGAAAGTTTTTGTATTGTTGCTGATCTTTGTTATTGTTTACATTGTTATTGTTTACATTGTTTGTATTGTTTACATTTTCAATGTTTACATTCTGCATGTGTTTACATAGTCATAGTTTACAGTTATAGTAATTAGTTAATGGGCTATGCTAATGCACTGTTACTACTACACTGATGATAAATGAATGATGAATAGTGTCGTGCACTATTGAATGAGAAGTGCACTTATGATCAAGAATTGATTGTTGATATTTCATATACAAGTTCTTTGATTGGAGACTTGTTTCCCACAGAGACTGGGATAATATAAGGTGATGTGAATATACAAGTGCTTAATTAAGACTTGTTACACTTAGGTTTGAAATAAATTAGTTAATTATTTCAGGTTTTGGACTCATATGTTAGACAACATGTCTACATTTGAGCACTTTATTGAGCAGGGTAAATTGCTTGGGAAGACTGGTGATAAGTTAGAAGAATTTGCAACTGCTCGATATGATAAAGCAATGGAAGCTGAACAAAAGAAACTGCAGATGCAGGTGGATGAAAAGAGATTCCAAATGGAAATGGAAAAACAAAAAAGGGAATCAGAAGCTGAGGAAAGAAAACTCCAGCTAGAAGCTGGGAATAAAAGACTTGAAAAAGAGGCTGAAAATAAAAGACTTGAAAAAGAAGCTGAAAATGAAAGACTTCAAAAAGAGGCTCAGGCTGAGGAAAGAAGATTACAGAGAGAGTCTGATGAGAGGAAAGAGAAAGCAAAAAATGGAACATGAAGAAAAGGTCTTAGCTTTAGAGTTGGAAAAATTGAAATTGACGAGCATGAGTAATGGTAATGATTCAAACAAGGGTTCATCTTCTGGTAAGGCTAATAATGATACTTTTAAGATTAAGTTACCAACATTTAGTCCTTCCAGTGATGACATAATGTTCTATCTGGACAGATTTGAACAAGCATGTACAGCTCATAACATAGACAAAGCAAAATATGTTTATCAGTTATCAGGGATACTGACAGGTAAAGCTCTAAGTATATTAAATATGGTGGATGAACCTGACAAGAACAATTATGAGGTTGTCAGGGCCGCTTTGTTAAAGAAATATCAGCTTAATGAAGACGGCTATCGTCTACAATTTAAAAACATGTTACCTGAAAATGGAGTTGAATTCTCCGAGTTTATTGCAAGAATACGCATTACTTTCTCACGATGGGTTGAACTATCTAAGACGGAAAAAACTTATGAAGGACTTATGGACTTAATACTTAGAGACAAAGTCATGTCGTCTGTCAATGAGTCTTTCCTTGCTTTCCTTCATGAACGTAAACCTAAAACAATAAAAGAAATGGAAGATTTCTGTTGCCAGCACGTAACTGCGCACCCACACATAACCATGGGTAACTCTAAGGTGAAAGAAGGTTTACCAGTTGCTTCGGCAGCTCCGTATGGCCAAAACTTTGCTCGTAGATCCCAACAAAATTTTGATAGAAAGAGTAGCGGTAATTTCTGTCAAAATCATGGAAACCAATTTCATGGTGATTCTTCTTCGAAGAATTGGAGACAACCTGATAGTACTCGTTACTATCACCCTAATAATTACAATAGAGACAATAATAACTGCAGAGATAATAATAACTTTGATAACTTCAGAGGTAATAATAGTCGGGGTAGATCTCAACACAAAAAAAGAGATATCAGCAGGCTAATGCTGTACAACAGGAAACTGAGGGAGCCTGTAATCATGTTGTTGATAGTAAAAACTTTGACGCTGTCACTGGTTCTCCTTTTGACTTTGAGAGAGCAAACAAATGCCCCCAATGCAGTACTTTATTCGAACCGGGTACCATAACTACTTTGAGTTGTGGTCACCCACTTCCCGCTCTTCCTGCTGCTGTTGCGCATGACGGGAGGGGTTCTTTAATCCTACATAAGGGTCTTGTTAATGATACTCCGGTCTCACTACTTTTCGATTCCGGATGCACCACTATTGGTGTTAGACAATCGCTTGTAGATCCATCTTGTGCTACAGGAAGGGTTATTAAATGTGACACATTTGGCGGCACTCTAGAAAAATATCCTACTGCTGTAATTCGCATTGCCACTCCTTTCTTTACTGGAGATGTGCATGCTTGTCTCTTACCTAATCCTATTGCGGACCTTATTATTGGTCGTATTCACGGAGTTAGGGAGTGTACCCCACAGCAGATTGCTGCTTGGGAAGATAATAACATGCAAGCTACAAATGCAGTGGTTACAAGAGCACAAGCTCTACAAACACCCGAAACTTCACTGAATAGTGATAATGAAGTTGATATCCAAGATAGTCACTTAGTAATCACTCGTGACTCTTTCATAAAATTGCAAGAAGAAGATCCTTCTTTAAAAAAATTCTTCGTTCTTGCGAAGAAAGGTGATCCGAATCAGGATACAAATAGAAAATCTTGGATTGCAATGAGAAACGGCGTACTTGTACGTATGGTACAAGATTCGACTACGTCGGCACATTCGCAAATTCTTGTTCCCAAGAGCATGAGAGTCCAAATATTACAACATGCTCATGACTCGCAATGTGCTGGACATATGGGTTTTTCCCGTACGAAGTCGAGAGTCCTTGCGGCTTTCTTTTGGCCTTTTGTCAATAAGGACATTCGTATTTACTGCCGATCATGCAAGGTATGTCAGGAGGTCAAATCTAGAGGACCACGACATGCTGCGCCTATCCAGGCTGCTGACATTCCTATTCGGCCGTTTCAGAAAATGGCCATAGATATTATTGGCCCTTTTAAGGTCAAGTCGGCCAGAGGACATCAGTTTATCCTTACATGTGTCGATATGTGCACACGTTGGCCAGAGGCTATTCCTCTTAAGAGCATATCTACTACAGATATCGCAGATGCTCTTTGGTTGATATTTTCTCGCTTGGGGTTCCCCAGAGAAATATTGTCAGACCATGGCACTCAACTCATATCTGACACTATGTCACAGGTAATGTCTACCTTACATATTGAACGATCTCTCAGTAGTATCTACCATCCTATGTCTAATGGGTTAGTTGAGCGTCTGAATAGAACGCTCAAGACTTTGCTTGGTAAGATAACTGAAGATCATCCTCAAGATTGGGACAGGGTTTTACCCGCGGCTCTCTTTGCCTATAGAGAAGTCCCTAATGAACACACAGGATTTTCTCCCTTCGAACTTGTCTTTGGCGCGCGTCCACGCGGCCCTATGTCTTTATTACACGATCTCATCACTGCCGATGATATTAGCGATGAAACTCAATCCTCATATGAGTATGTCATTGCTCTTAGACAAAAGATCATTGAGGCATGTAAGCTAGCAACTGCTTCATCTGAAATTGCTAAAGAGAAGGCAAGACAGTTTGCTAACAAGAATAGATGTCTACGACAACTTTGTCCAGGTGACAAAGCATTCGTCCTACTCCCCAGTAGGGAAAATAGACTTCTTATTGCATGGAAAGGTCCGTATGCAATAGTCTCTCGGATTTCCGATGTTGACTATGTGGTCGATATTGATGGAAAGCATAAAACTTTCCACATAAACATGCTTTCGGAATTTCACGAACGTCCGGACTATTTGCTGCCTATTTTCCAGGCAACGGATGATGCTCCTGCACCTCACGGTCATTATTCATCCCTGTCTGTCATTCAGGATGAGGAAGCTACCTTCTCTGATGTCAACCTTCCCCTTCCAGTGGTTCCATTACATTCCACGGAATCTTGGAAAAACGTTTCTGTTTCTCCTAATCTTTCTGGTGACGAACATCGACGAGACTTGTCGATGTTACAAACATTTCAGGATGTTCTCACTGACATTCCTGGACACACAGATGTCATAGAACATGACATAATTCTTACCGACAATAATCCAATTAGGGTTAGGCCGTATCCTATTCCTATACACTTTCAGTCGCAAGTGGAAAAGGAATTGGATGAAATGATTCAATTAAATATAATTGAACCATCGACTTCACCATATTCTTCTTCCATGGTTATTGTCCGGAAGAAGGATAAGAACATACGAATTTGCGTTGATTATCGCAAATTGAATCAGGTCACAAAGTTCGACGCTGAACCGATGCCTTTGTTAGAAGATCTACTGATTAGACTTTCTAATTCTAGATTCTTCACTAAACTTGACTTGTCTAAAGGTTATTGGCAAGTGCCTTTAGCAGAGCATGCCAAACCTCTTACTGCTTTTTCTACACCTAGGGGTCTATTTCAATGGAATGTTATGCCTTTTGGTCTCATGAACGCCCCTGCCACTTTCGTTCGCATGATGCGTCGAATTCTGTCACATCGTTCGGATGTCATCGCATACTTAGATGACATCTGTCTCTTCAGTGATACCTGGGAAGATCACTATTTAGGGTTATATGACTTACTGTCCACTCTACGTGAGAATAATTTGACAGCAAAACCATCTAAAGCTTTTGTTGGTTTTGGTGAAATCTCTTTCCTGGGTCATCATGTTGGTCATGGTCTCTTGAAGACAGAAGACCACAATACTTCCAAAATACTGAACATCTCTGTTCCTAAAACGAAGAAACAAGTTAGGAGTCTCTTAGGTTTAATTCAATTTTATGGGAGATTTATTCCAAATTTATCTTCGATCATGGCACCTCTATCAACATTGTTGAAGAAAGGTTCGCCTAATCTGGTCCGTTGGTCGGAAGAATGCCAATCTTCACTAGACCAAATCAAGAATATATTTTCTTCTCCTCCCATCTTAAGATTACCTACTCTTGATAGGACTTTTGTTCTTCGGAGTGATGCTTCATCCACTGGGATTGGAGCAGCACTGATGCAAGAATATGCAAATACTCTGCATCCTGTTATGTACATTTCTAGAAAACTAAATGCGGCAGAGAGGAACTACTCGGTTTTAGACCGTGAGTTGTTAGCGATGGTTTGGTCAATTCTAAAACTACAAAGATTCCTCCTGGGCGCACATTTCATTCTAGAGACTGATCAGAAAGCTCTTACAGCTATTCAGACTAAGAATTTGAAGAGTTCGAGATCCACTCGATATGCTATAGCTCTTCAACCTTTTCACATCACGGTACGAGCTATCCGTGGTGCGGATAATGTGATGGCTGACATTTTGTCTAGATGCCCACATGACTCCAACTAATACTTCTGTCCTATATTTCCATATATTACAGAGTCATAACAATCCTATATTTCTACAATAGATTAGCACATCTGTACTCACTTTATATGTACACACTATCGTGCTTTGTTGTCATCTTCTTCTGTTCGTTTTTTAAGATGATAGAGGAGGACTGAGTAGTTAATATAAGGGCCGTTAGTTTACTAAACAGCCACAATTATTAATAATGTATTGTACCTTATGAAGCATATTAGTTATTAATTAGCATTATATTGCTTGTACTTTCTCAGAATGTCATTGTTGAGCTGAGGACTTACCTTACTAGTTTCAAGCATGACGAGTTCTAGATTGTGTACTTACCCTCGGAATACCAGAGCATATATCCTGGATCGTCATGTAGTTTAACTTTACTATGTACTTATGTCATTACATGTCAAAGAATGTACTAGTTAAATTTTCCTATCAGATTTGTACATCCATTTTTAAAGACAATATTAGAGTATGCTGTTTAATGATGATTATAGTAACTTGCATACGTATATTGTGTTTACATGCTAACGTGATGTGTGTTGGTGACACCTCCCCGATGTGAATATTTTTTGAGACATATTTATTTTTCTGTTGAGGTATATCCTCACCAGACACTCTATAATTAGCCTATTGTTTGGCAATTTAATTAATTATCAGCGCATAATTCGTGCGTTTTGAGCCGCTTATCGCTTGCTCTTTGATATTGAAAAAAAAAATATGTTCCACATTTTTTTTTTATCGGGAGGAGGTGGTGATATGTTGCGTGATAAATTCTCGCAACATCGTTTTGTTGCAGTGTCTGTTTTGTGGCGCAGGGGCAGCAGCTGCTTGGGGTTTGTGGTCACTTTTCTCGGTGGGCATTTGTCTTCTCGCGTTGGTGTTGAATGCAGTTGAGTTTTGAGCTGTGGTCATTTTTGCGCTGGGCTGCGCATGACTGGTCTTGCTTTTTGGTCGATCGGTTTCCGCCCACCACTAGTGGAGTGAGCGATTTGGAATGGCGAAAGAGATGCCTCGTTGAAGAGGGGATCTCCGCTATTTTTTGTTCTGTCAGGGATGTGTAGTCCTCTTATGGATATTTCGTTTAGTCGAGATAATACCTCTAGTGTTTTCCCACATGTCGGGAGGCGTGATATTTCTGTGTATTTCATGAAAGCAAGGTAAATTGACATTTTCATTAACTCTATCGATTCTCGGTCGTGAACGATTTCTGGTTCATCGCCTGTCTTCGAAAGTCGTCGTCACGAGATGTTTTCCTAGCTCACATGTCGCTGTATTGTGCTGCATCGGTTGATGCAGTCCCAAGGACTATTACTTGCTACTTGATTACCTGAACTAGGTTTGAAAAACCTTTGTTATCTAGAGGATATTTTTGAGGACATTATTTATACTTCGGCAGACGTGTCTGTCTTGCTGAAGTCAGATTAAGGAGAGTGAACTGATCTCATACATCTGGTTATCTCCTGGCTGTTATAGAAAAGGATGGAGTTTTCCACCTGACTACATTTACAGCACTATGAAATATAACATGCATCTGACTCATCATTGTAATGCTGTCTACCGTCTATTGCTGTATTGAATGTTGCTGTGATAATGACTGTTTGATGTGCCTACACATTTGCGTAA
Source organism: Oreohelix idahoensis (assembly GCA_024509875.1). Classification (NCBI taxonomy): domain Eukaryota; kingdom Metazoa; phylum Mollusca; class Gastropoda; order Stylommatophora; family Oreohelicidae; genus Oreohelix; species Oreohelix idahoensis. The sequence goes on along the minus strand of JAMPIV010022521.1, from coordinate 44,426 downwards.
CCATTTTGTCACTGTGGCGTCCACAATAAATAATGAAGAAAAACGTCAACGGCTGTTTCAAGACTCATTGACTTTATACGTCGTGAGTTTACTGACGTCCTATGTGGATTGCCCTGTTATTGTTGCATGAACATTATTTTGACTGAACACATCTACACACTACACAAAACCAGACATGCGGATACCATCCATCATCATATGGCATCACGCATCAATGTCTGAACACGCTTCTTCATATTGCTCTCGTCTGTTGTCTAGGTCACGTCTAGGGTAGAACGGACAATTCTCACATCAAAACCGCTACTCTAGTCTGCCTTATATTCAAGTGCACAGTAACTTTTCGGACACCCTGTATAACTTGGTTTTAAGAATAACACTGACCCCGTCTTCTCTAGATTAAATTAACGTTATATACTCCAGATTAATTTAACGTTATATACTCCAGATTAAATTAACGTTATATACTCCAGATTAAATTAACGTTATATACTCCAGATTAATTTAACGTTATATACTCCAGATTAAATTAACGTTATATACTCCAGATTAAATAAACGTTATATACTCCAGATTAAATTAACGTTATATACTCCAGATTAAATTAACGTTATATACTCCAGATTAAATTAACGTTATATACTCCAGATTAAATTAACGTTATATACTCCAGATTAAATTAACGTTATATACTCCAGATTAAATTAACGTTATATACTCGACATTATTATCGTTATTTTTATTTGTACTCCTTATGGAGCATTGTGACGGTAATGCCTCCTCTGCTTTGCAGTAGTGGTCCAACAGTGGCCAAAACTTAAGAGTATCTAATATTGGCTTCAAAGATGTCTACCTTCGCACAAGATTACTCTTGGCAGATATGTAGATGATGATGATGATGATGATGATGATATAATTCCTTTAGCTGTGAGCAGGTAGCTCTTGACAGCCCATTGCCTCTCTGACAAAGGTGCAAGTCTTCCTCAGTTGTTGTGATGATGTGTAGAGTGTATTGTGGATGGTTGGGTGCGATGAGAGTAGCTGGTGTCGCAGGTCTGTTAGTCTTGGGCACTGTAATAGTGGGTGTTCAACTGATTCCTCATGGTGGTTGCAGTGCCTACAGTTTGGTTCACGTAGTGGGTCTATTCTATTTAAATGTTTATTGATGGGGGCATGGCCTGTTCTCAGCTGGAAAATTAAACTCTGATCTCTTCTTTTCAGTTGTTTACCTGGTTCTTGAGGGTTTGGTTTAGCTTGATGTTTGAAGAAGGGACGCCCTGTCTGGGAGGTAGCCCACTGGTTTAGCCATTCTTGCCTATAATTGTTTCTCAGGATCTGTTGGCAGGTTTGCAGTGTGGTACTTGATGGGAACTGGGGTAGTGCTGCTCCTCTTTTGGATAGTTTTTCGGCTTTTTCATTTCCTGGGACTCCGACATGCCCTGGGATCCACTGGAGTGTAACTTCGACGCAATAGGAAGTGAACAGTTGGTCAATAAATCTACAGATGTTATTAATATTAGGAGACATTTTGCTTTCTAGGGCTTGGAGTGCTGATTTTGAGTCTGAGAATATAACAATATCCTCAGGTGGAATGATGCCACTTTCAAAGCCTGAGATTATCCGGCACAATGCTTTTTCTAGTGCTGTTATTTCTGCATCATAGCTGGAATAAATTTCTCCGCAAGGGCCAAAGATGCGAAGGTGGTCTTCTGGGTGAAGGTTGGGGTATTTTATCACTGCGCCATATCCAGCAATGATGGTAGCTTTAAATGCAGATCCATCTGTGTAGACATGGATGATGTCTTGTGGATATGAGTCTATAGTTTCTAAAGCGATGGTTTTCAGTAGTGATCCTAGAGTGTTCTTGTCTGCTGAGGGGTCAGATAATTCAGTTCTTAATATGGGAGTAGTTGCCTGCCGACAAGGTGGTTCATCACTGGCAGATATGTAGATAGAAGGTTAAGGACGCTTCTACCACAAATAATTATTCACAAGATATTCAGATAAGCGAAAACAAATCTGCAGTATGCTGAGCACGTTAATTCTAGAATCTGCCGATCATATTTGGGAAGGATTAAGCAATGGTTATGTTAGCTCGTTTAAGTCCCCACCCCTGATTACTCATTGGAATTCTTATTATTCTGGTATAGCTCAGTTTAGAGTGTGTGTAGTAAATTTGGCTGAGACAAACATGCAGTAACTTTAAAATGATTAAATCGAAGTTAGATTTGTAAATTTACAAATAAAAAAATTTAATAATCACTTAAGTTTTACCAGTTTGAAAATAATTTGAATAGTTATGAAGAAAAGTCTCATCATTGATTGGTAATAGAGATGATGAAAAAAAGTTCACTTTGACAGCGTATATTTTTCACTTAGCTGCCAATAGTAGTTTCTGCTCCCGCAGACGGGTTCTGTTTACACTGCTCTCGCTCGTTGCTGGTCAAGATTGTAGCGTGTAGCTCGTTTCCCAGAAATGTCAAGGAGAGTCTACAAAGTTGGTCCCTCGTCTTAAAGCTTAGACCACTGTTCCCTTCTTGTTCCAGAGATAGTACTTTCTGCTGGTACCACCAATAACTATGATAAAGAATAGAAACGAAACGCTCTCCTCAGTATTTCGTTTCCCGACCCATATTTATGTGCCCCCCTCTTCTATTCTACCATCCCATTTATCTCACAATTTACCCTCGATGAGAATTAAATTTAATACCTCGGAAAAAAAACGTTCTTTACATTTAAATTGAATAGCTTTAACTTTACATTACATTTAAATGAAAAGGTTAATTGCTCAGATAGAAAATGTTTACATTTACATTTCCACTGATTGAAAAGTGTTCACAATATAAATTAAATATGTTTTCATTTATGTTTACATTGATTGGAAAAGTTTAAAACTTCCATTAATTTTAAAGTGCATATGTTAACACCGACATTTACACCGTACATCATTTCTTCATCTTTCCATCCCTGTGTGACCGTAAAGTTAGTCATTCCAAGAAATCATACAAAGAAAGATAAGTTATTACAAATTTGTCACTTTTAATTAAAACAGAAGATAGCTTGTACAGTAGAAATTTGCTAGAAAATAAATTGAAACTTAAATAGAAACAGACTATATCCATTAACTCTATTAAAAAATAGTAACGGGAAAAGGGATGATGATGAAAAAATAGCGTAGATTGATTTTTGACCAATCGTGAGCTGGTAAATCTAGACCACACACGCCTGCCAAAATTGAGCTGAGTTCAGGCAGAAATCCTCGGTTCAGTTAGTACGTGCCCAGCTTGAGAGACAAGCAGATGTGTCTAGAACGCAGTGGTTTACTGCAATAAAGTTTATTCTAAATTGTGGGATTAGAAAATCTGAAGATGATAGTGCCTTAACTTCAAAGTGTATTTATCTGTGTTTAAATTCCAAACTGGAAGACAGTAAGTAGTTGCCATAATTACCCTATAATGATTGACATGTCGAGACAGGATAGTCTTTGCAGATCCAAAGGAAAAATCATGGCTGTAGGTTTTCCTTCAAACAAATATGCTGAGTTACTCTGTCATGTAGAAGCACCGGCATTTTGATAGGAAATAGAGCTATTGGATAAATGAACAAGCAGAGTAATGCACTGAAAACTGCAAACATGCACTTACTCGTTAAATGGTATTGAACAGGAAAGAATTTTTCTCAATGTTGAATCTGAGTGGTTCATGTGAAGTCAGAAGCCCATGTAATATTATTGAAGGAAATGTGCCTTGATGGATAGATGAGATATGCAAGCTATGAATTTTTGCTACGTCTACTTGTAAATAAGTTGTGGTCAATAAAGATTACGTTGAGACCAAAGGCAGGTCGTCTTTCAATTACTTTGCTACACACATATATGGATGGAAGAAAGGTATGTCTGCAGGAAACTAATATTGATCAATCCACTGCTCCTTACCTAACTATCTTAGAGGATCATCCCAGAACCTGGTAAACTATGTAATTCTGTAGGGGAGAAATATCTAACTCTAGGGGTAAGCTAGTAAACCAATCTTCCCTCTCTGAATAAACAGCAACCCCCTTCACACACCCCACGGCCACATATCACTATATGGTGCCGTTTGACCAGTCCTCTATATAAGGAGCAGATAAACTAATAACCAGGGATCATAAACCACTATAAGTCAAACGGAAAATCACGAAGATGGACAATTTACTACAAAATTTCCAACAGCTTAATGTTGAACAACAGCAACAACCACAAAACGTACCCGCACAGGCACAACCACTGCAGCCCCAACCTCAACAGAATATGGAAGGACCCACAATGATAGCGCTACATCGCATTACTGAAACCCTACAGAATGCCGACCAGTATGCAAAATTTACTCAAGTCCGATCTATCGTCCAACCGTTCAATGGGGACAAGAAAAAATTCAGAAGATGGCTGGCTGACATTGACAAATTTGCGTCAATAGTGGAAGCAGTTACGGATGCTGAAAAAAAGAGGAATGCTTTTTTGAGCTTCGATTCATTAGTAACCGCTTTCTTAAGAAGGAGGTCCCAGCAGTACCCCACGGAGACTTATGCGTCTCTTAAGAAGGAGCTGATCCAGCGATATGGAGAAATTATTGACGATATGCACGCCTGGTCAGTCCTTCGCGGGATGAAACAAGAGAGAGATTAATCCGTGCAGTTTTTTGGGGATCGACTCCTCAATATGGCAGAGGAAGCGTTTTGTGGCGAGATGACTGCCACACCTGAAGTGGAAAGACAGTTGGTGGGGATATTTGTTGATGGCCTTACGGCGGACCACTTAAGATTACACCTGTATAGAAAAGAAAGGAAAACAATTACCGAAACCATCCAGGCAGCAGTCACGGAGGAAAATGTACGAAAAAGATTCCATCAAAGAATAGGCAGAGAACCCCGAATGGATCACAGAGACTATACTGAGCATGAACCCATTGAGGTTGACCATGCCAGGAGGCAATGGACTCGCCCACAACACCAGGATAATAGGACCCGCAACTATAGATCCCCTGCACAGAGACCAAATGACGTTAATAATATCAATCCTAATGGATGCTTTACATGTGGGAGATTCGGACGTGGTTACAAGTCCTGCAGGACAAATTACAATAACGCACCATTCAGAAGAGAGGGTGGTTACCAACCACAACAACCCGCACCACTCCGACGTGATTACACCAGAAATCAGTACACCAGAGGCACACCTCAACCCCTAATGCGACAGGGAAACGGCCGCGCCACTCACTAAGCAGGACCGTTAGTGAGGGCAACCAATGTAGAAAATGGTCTAAGAAAAAAACAAGAAACAATATAGAACAGAGTACAACAAGTAGGCCCATCCAGAAAAATACATCACAAAGAAATGTTGAACACGGGAACCAAAATCCATCCAGACCCCAGTTCTTCCATCATGTCTATTCAGGGTCGGCAATATAGAGCACTGGTGGATACTGGAGCATCCATTAGCCTTATAAGGTACCAGCTATTCAAGAAAATTCAACATTTAGTAAGATTCCAACCGTCCAAAACACATTTAGCTTCATTTACAGGTCAAAGATTGAAATCTACTGGGACTGGGTAAAATTTTCCCTAGGTGCAACAATGTTTGAGCACCCCTTTATTATCGCAAAAAGTATGTCCAGGAATCTCATATTAGGACGAGATTTTTTTCAATAAGCATCAAGTAAGAATATACTATGACCTGCAGAAAATCAGAGTGAAAAATGCCTACATTGATCTCCAGGATGATATTCACATAGCTTCCCTGGTGAGACTCACAGCTCCTATAACGTTGGCCCCGAACTTACTAACAATAGCAAAGGGTAGAATAAAAAATTCCGTGTATATCACACCAGGTCAGACGATCCAAGTGCAGCCCCTAGCAGACGAAAACATTGTGGACGATCCATTGTTATCAGTCACAGAAGGGATCGCTGAAGTTTCTAAGTCCAGAGACTTTCCTCTAATGATATTGAATACGTCAGGAAAAACCACCACTATAAATAGAGGTACAATTGTGGATCACGTAGATATGTCATCTTCCAGACAGTCTCCAGCCGACAGAGATAATTCACAGTTTGCCTCACCCGCTCCTCCCAGACCTATCACACGAAAGTACTGTACCACTAACCCAGAGATACATAAAAGGAAAGATTACCGCTACAGTAAAGAGAATAATCAGACCAATAGCCCATACAGATGTGAGGAAAATCGCCGCAGCACGAGAAGTACCGGTCACAGTTATTCGGAACCACAGCCTGCCCCACTCAGACCTCAGATGATGCGGAAACGAAGTCATCCATATATAAGAAGGACAGAAAGAGTGATGCCACTGTGTAATCAAGACTATAATCACTCATTTTTACGCCCCAATACACCAAAAGAGAAGATGATGTGATGTATGTCAGAGAGGGACAGAGAAACAGAAATTATCCTGCCAGGAGGATATCCGAAGCTACAGGATAGAGATACATGCCCCATGGAGTATCAATATAATGCAGAAACAGGTGGATATGATGCGGTCCCAAAACCAATTTAATATCTTGAGGAACAGGAAGAATTCTTGTACGACTCCACCACTGGAGGGTACTATAGCAGCAAAGTTGGAAACAGAAAAAATGTAAAATTTTCGCACACGGAAAGAAGACAGCCCTATAGCACAAAAGAAAGGGATACAGTAACGCACGCGGATAGGCGCAGTTACAACAGCAATAACCGGAAGGAATGGCACAATAACGACTACCCCAGTGATAATATAAGAAACGTATACACAGTAAATGCAGTGACCCATGCAAACGCACACATCAGATGGCAGAGGAGACAACAACCAGCACGGCCCACATATCCTTCATATCCCAATAGAAAACAGCCCAACAACCCGGCAAGACATGCGCGAAAGAATACCCAATACCAAGAGCAGAGAATTTCACAAGACATCAGAAAAATTCTCCAGTACTACGGGAGAGAAACAGAGAAATCAAGACAAACCAGAGATAGCGTAACGGATCATAAATACAGAGAGAGGATATCTCAATTACTGGAAACCCTGAATACCACGGAAGATAATAGGCCACGGTTGAAAACGTTTGTCGAAAAGCACCAGGATGTCTTTGCACTGAACGACATGGAATTAGGCAGAACAAACACTGTCACAATGGACATACAAACCACAACAGAAGAGCCAATACATCTGAAACCCTATCATACGCCCTTGAAAAACAGAGAACTGGTTGAAAGATCTATAAATGAGATGCTACAGGCGGGAATTATCGAAAGATCCAGATCCCAATGGTCCTCCCCTATAGTTATAGTATCCAAGAAAGATGGTTCCATGCGCTTTTGTTGTGACTACCGTGCCCTGAACAAAATCACAAAAGTCATTTCCTACCCCTTGCCTAGAATAGACGATCTACTAGCGACGTTGGGAAAGTCTACCTATTTCACCACACTTGATGCAAGGTCAGGTTTTTGGTGTATCCCCATGACACCTGAGGCAAAACAAAAATCCACATTCTGTTCACACGTTGGAAGTTTCGCTTGGAACGTTATGCCATTTGGTCTAAAAGGATCGCCAGCAACATATATGTCACTCATGGACGAAGTTTTAAAGGATTTAGAACCATTCGCCCTAGCATATATAGACGTTATCCTGATACATACCGCAGGCAGGATAGAAGACCACCTTCGCAAAGTAGAAATAGTCTTTGATAGACTCAGGCGTCACCAGATAAAATTGAAGCTGGCGAAATGCGAATTCTTAAAGACAGAAACTAAATATTTAGGCTTCGTCATGAATAAAGATGGTATCAGACCAGACGAAGACAAAGTTAAGGCCATAAGAGAGATGCCTAGCCCCAAGACAGTCAGGCAAACACGTTCCTTTATTGATTCCGTGGGATACTATAGGCGCCACATCATAAATTTCTCGAAAGCAGCTGAGCCTTTGATAGCCCTTACCCGCAAGTATGCACGATTCAGATGGACAGAAGAGTGCCAAAAATCTTTTGAATATCTAAAAAATATCCTAACCACCATCCCGCTTCTTGGACATCCGGACATTTCTCAGCCCATGATACTATACACCGACGCCTCGGACAACGCAATCGGTGCGTGTTTGGTACAACCAGTACTAGAAGATGAAACACCCATCCTACCGAACATCCCCAATGAGAAACCCATTGCATTCTTATCCCACGCATTGTCAAAGTCACAGAAACGGTGGACCACCACTGAGAAAGAAGCATACGCCATTCACTATGCACTACAGAAATTTGACTTTTATGTCAGAGGAACTAAACTCATTATACGAACCGATCATCAGCCCTTAGTTAACTGGCTCACCAAAACACAAGAACAGCCTAAGAAGTTACAGACATGGTCCATGAATTTGCAGTCCTACGACACCACTATCGAATATATCCCAGCACACTGAACACCTGCGCAGACCTTCTATCTAGAATAATATATGATGATGAAACAGGTGAAAACAAACAGAGTAAAAAATGATGGCACATTCTCAGAAATTGTCAAGTTGCTCACATACGTAAAGAAAAACCCAACAAAAAGTAAAGATTTCACAGTAAATCCAACGGATGGAGCTTTATATTATCTAGATCATAAACAAGACGGGATGCTAAGAAAGGTCATTCCAGCACATATAATCCCAGAAGTATTGTCACAGTTCCACGATAACAATGGTCACATGGGAAGAGACAAAACAATTGATATCATAAAGAGAAGGTATTATTGGCAAACCATGTATAAGGACATTACAGAATACGTAGCCACCTGTAAAACGTGTAAGCTGCAAAACATGAAGCCAAATTCAATTACCCTTTAAGAAATGCAACCCACCCATTATCCCATGCAAACAGTAAGCATTGACATATCAGGTCCCTACCCACTCACCCAATCAGGCAACAAGTACCTCCTGCACATAGTTGACCAATACTCTGTTTGGCCAGAAAGCTACCCACTCAGCGATGCCACGTCACAATCTATCACACAAATTTTGCTACAAGAATTCATTCCCAGGCATGGCTGTCCAAACCGAATCATTTCGGACAATGGTAAACAGTTTATCGGTAACCCATTTAAAGCCACTTTACACCAGCTGAATATCGAACATACTACAACCAGTTACTATAATCCTAATGCAAATGGCAGAAATGAACGCATGCATGCTACTCTGCATGATATTATCAGCAAATATATCAAGGGGAACCACCAATACTGGGACCTATATATTAACCAAGCCCTTGAAGCCATCCGTGTAAATGTGAACGATACCACCGGAATGTCACCATTTTACATGCTGTACGGAAGGGAGCCAAATTTTCCTTTGGACAACCTCCTTCGTCCACAGCGAAAATATATGGGAGAAGACCCCATAGAAATAATCCTTAAAGAAAAGCATAAAGCTCACCAAATTGCACACATAAATACGCAGAAGGCATTTCATAAAAAGCAGAAACAACATGATAAGTCAGCCAAGCTACCAACGTTCAAAATAGGAGACAAAGTTTATTACAAGAAACATGTCCGCAGCACAAAGTTTGACGACCGATGGATAGATGGATACAAAATTGTTGACCAAACGACCCCCATAAACTTCACTATTTGGAATGAAGAGAAAAACCACACTACAAAGGCACATGCAAAACATCTCAAAATTGATAACCATCGTCCCATCACGCCTCTGACGACAACTACCAGACCAGTCAGAAAAGCCACTCTACATTATAATCCATCCAGTACAGATTCATCTGACTTATCAGAGTCAGAAACGACAGACTCTGAATTATACCAGTACGACCACGTACCCAGACCACCCACAGATGCAATACATCGAGCAAGACAACAGCGAGACTCATCCGAAAGCGAGGAAGGCATCCCACCGGCAGAACTGCGTAATCGACTCCAAGACAGAGACCTGCGTATTAGAAATGAAGAAATCATGCCACAGCCATCAAAGGATGAAAATACCACATCAACTTTTATTCACACTCAAACCTACTCCCGTAGTGACCACTATTCAGTTGATACGTACCACTCTCCCAGTTCAGCGTGGAACCGCAGTGAATACCAACCAGTAATACTATACAAGAAAACAGCTGTTCCTCCCGAACAGATAGATACGGAAGAAACCATCCCCAAGCAATTCATTGAACCGTCTACCAGCAATGTAAATCAAGACGACACTGAAGACGACATAAGAGAACAAGGTTTCAACCCCGGTGCAGTATTATTTGACCCAAATGAACATAATGACAGAGAAATGTTATATGACCAAGAAACAGAAATTGACTCGCCAGACTCAGCCAGTAGTGTTGAGGACAGTAGCAGCGAATGTGCGGATAGCACCCTATTCTTACCAGTCAGTTCCAGCGTCAAACGCCCCTATATACCAGAATCTGATGACTCACCTCCTGTCTCCAAGTCGCGCAAAGTATCACAGAACCATGTCCGGCGCAAAATATTGACGAAACGCAAACATGTTCACAAACGACAACAAGATGTTCCAGCCATGACAACCCCAACCACATTGCAATCATCGCCGTCTTCACCGATTTCCTCAGCGCCCCAACAGGCAGTCAATAACGTATCACCCACTGCTACTCAATATGATGCTCGCCTATCCAGCCGGGAAATCGCAATGCTAGAGCTAGAGAAACTTTTCTAAAACACGACCAAATGTTTCATATGCTCGCCCATCCGAGCACGGTCAACGCATATGTGATTATTAATCTCAGTGACAATGTTTTAACCTAACTTTCCCATGTACTCTATTTTCAGACATGTTCAAATTGACAGTTCTGTTCCAGAATGAGATGTCAGAGCCATACCCAACAAGTGTTATTCCCAGACAAGTTATTGAGGACTAGAGTACTTCAAGAACAGCCCACAGATGATTTTAATTAGATATTTTATTGATTATGCAAATAAAAGAGACACAAAATTACAGTCTTGCTCTTAGCAATCACACTTATGACACTGTTAAAATATTACCTTATACAACCCCACTCATAGCACATGTGTCACACTGATTTTGTTATGACATTGAATTATGCTCTGAAAATAATCATCTTTCATACCTCATTAGCTCGACTCCTTGTGCTTGCAGTTCGAGAGTTAGTGGTTTCTTTTACATGCATCTTAGTGCATCTTCATGCAGGCACCTTGCACGAGAAATTTTCTTCTTACCTGATACTAAAATATCTTTGTTCCCAATTATCTTAAACTCCTCTATTACCTATCACCTTAGTCCATCACACTGATCCTACTATGACATCTGTATTTAGTCAAAAATGCATACCCAAAATTATTATTGCATGTTATCCTATTTTCTTCCCACAGGTTTATTTATTTTAGCATGTACACGAAACTCGTTTAAAATTATTACACCTTGCACAAGAGATTTCATATCCCACCTTTGACTCACTATGGTAAGATGTTCCTCACTCCACTTTTCACATCCTTAACTTACTGTTTTCCTTCCCACTATTTTGAGACGACATTCTAGACTTATGAGCTTTTCTATTCCAATCATTTCCATTCCTTGGAATTACAATAATGTTGTAAGCAGGAGATCTTTAAATTTCCCCTATCTATCAAGAACTACAGCACCCTCTCCCTGCCACTATTGACAACTATGTCTATTCTTTTTCTGAACTTAGCTATTGCTTGCAGCCCTATTGTTTAGGATTAATAGCATATCTAATGTTTAGTGAACTGATTATTACCATTCTCTTATAATTGTAATACATTGACATAAAAGAAAACATGAAAAAAGAGAATGCACAGAAAAGAAAAAGAAATGAACTTGAAAAGAAAAAAATGAAAAGAGAAAAGACACAAAAGAAGAAAAAATGAAAAGAGAAAAGATATAAAATAAAAAAAATAAAAAGAGAACACATTTTGAATGTTTTTATAGGAGGTGTTATATGTTTACATGCCACCCTCACATATTTTGATGACACTGATTGAAAATTTGTTATGCATTGTTTTCCACATGATATGCTGACCCCAGATTGAACACCCCATTTCCGGATGATACCACTGACGGCACATGAGAGGAAGAAGCAACTGTCTATTAATGATGAAGATGCCATTTTCTGTTATGGTGAAACTTTATGTTGACACAACTGATGTTTTGTTATGCGGTTTATGCACCAATGCCCCACATTAATATTGGATAATGAACAATTTTAGTCTTTCGTGGTTACGAAATAAGACAAGGATATAATTGAAAATTTTATGGATTCTATGGACAAAGAACAAATCGGAGCAATATGATTGCTGTATATGAGAACCATATGAGTATGGATTATCATTGGACAAGAGACACAAATGGATTATGATAATCCTATGGAACCAAAGGTGTTAAGGACACACAATGGTGATTAAATTTTTAAAAAATTGAATGCTGCTGAACCCAGAAAATAATAAAAAAAAAGATACATCCACATACGAGGACTTTTTCCCAAATGTTTTTGTTATACAAACATTGTTGTAGAGATGTATAAAAATTACTTATTACTTGACACTGATTAAACAAGGTCACTATAGTTGTGATACGTTGATATCTTAGTAGATACATATATATGACTGATGAATTTTGACAGACTGAGGTCTGATCGCCTTCATGATACAGAGGCTGAATAATGTTATCCCAAGGACGGACGCATTACGGACACACAGTGGATATCTATAAAAGAAAAAAAGAAGAGAAAGAAAATCTGGATTTGTAATACATAAAACTGCGTTATGAATGCCATAAAATATATAACCTCATGCCCCACACCTACCAGTGACTTAGGAAATTTTGAATAGGTTACCCATCTGGCTGTAGTCAGCAGATGTAATAAACACCACATGGTTCTGACAAACCTTCGACCTGCGATGGCAGAACTGGTGTTGACAAAATGCAAATACTGTAAAATAACATATTTTTGTTGTATATTGTTACCAAATTAAGACGTTTGAGTTGATGGTTTTAAATGTGATTGTTTGATGTGTTATTGAGAAATATTGACAGATATAGTTCATAAGGATCACTAATGATGTATGTCTCGAGATAACAGGAGGACTAGATAGGATCCCCATAAAATAAATGATCTAGAGCACCATAACTGACAAATTGGACTTATGGAAAAAGAAAATAGTAAACTATATACAAGGATGCCTTAGGATAACATAAATACATAATGGTCAGGAATACCAGGAAGATTGTCTTAACAGAGGAAAAAATGAAGTAATACAGAACCTAATGTACAGAATCCATGATACTTTGAAAATTTTTTCCTTGTATTTCACATATTGGTAAAATGTTGTAAACATATTGTTTTAATGATTGCTGACTAATTGATGTTGGATAATGACTAACTGATAGTTCAAGAAAGACTTTTGAAAAAAAAATATATATACTTCAAGGAAGATTGTCTTGACAGAGGATAAATAAAATAAATCTATCAGTGATTGGACATAACCAAATTCTTCATAAACAGGATTACTACTAGACGCATAACTTATATGGATACTTGGCGAAGTGTTGGATACTTTGAAAAAAATTGCTACACATATCACTTGGAGAAAATCCAAGACAGGAAGAAAATTTCAGACACAAATAAATAGGGACAAGTCATGACATTTTTCAATCATTTTTATTGTGTACATTATAATTGCTTACAAAATGAATTGGTTTGAAAATGTTTATATACATGTCTGCAATTGTTTCCCATATGTAATAATGTGTAAGCGAAAACATGATGAATCACCACTGATGAATTAACTGACTTATACAATTGGATCGTCATTGCAAAGATGATGAGGATATTTGGACTACTTTATACTGGAATATAATTGGACTGCATAATCAGTAAATAAGTTAGGCACAAAACTTATTGGAAAACCAAGATTGAAAATAACATAAATTCTTTTGAACTACTCGGAGTCTTATGATATGGAGCAAATAAAAGGAACGGAGAATATAAAACATTCTTCCCCCGCCATGTCTAATAGAATGTTTTCAACTATATTTCTGAATGAAATGACACTGAGTTATGACAAGGAGATATATTATTGCTCATATTTCCCAGTGTTGCCACTCGTCACATTTTTCAGTGACGACCTTATGTATTAGATGGATGTTAGAAATATTTAGTTGGTCAGTGTTGCCAATTAGAAAATGTGGTGAATAATGTTGTAATACGCTGGATAGTTTAAAATTTTTTTGGAAGTTGATGTCCATCACTAAGTTTTTATATAGAAGTCGATCTCATATAGACATGGGACCCCAGTGTAGGAATTAGATTAAATTTTTCCGAATTATTTTTGGACTTAGAAAATATTTTTTGGACTTAAAAAAAAATTTTTTTTGAAAATTTTTAGGACTTAGAATTTTTGGGACAAAGTTCTTAGATTATTGATAGTATACAAATGTCTCCCTACGGGATACATTTGCAGAGCACGGGGATCTATATGTGACCGTAAAGTTAGTCATTCCAAGAAATCATACGAAGAAAGATAACTAATTAAAAATTTGTCACTTTTAATTAAAAAAGAAGATAGCTTGTACAGTAGAAATTTGCTAGAAAATAAATTGAAACTTAAATAGAAACAGACTATATCCATTAACTCTATTAAAAAAATAATAACGGGAAAAGGGATGATGATGGAAAATAGCGTAGATTGATTTTTGACCAATCGTGAGCTGGTAAATCTGGACCACACACGCCTGCCAAAATTGAGCTGAGTTCCGGCAGAAATCCCCGGGTCAGTTAGTACGTGCCCAGCTTGAGAGACAAGCAGATGTGTCTAGAACGCAGTGGTTTACTGCAATCAAGTTTATTCTAATTGTGGGATTAGAAAATCTGAAGATGATAGTTGCTTAACTTCAAAGTGTACAGTGTGTCCGGCAGAATCACTACCAATAACAAATGTCAATATTTCTTATACTAATAATAGCAGACCGACCGGATTTTGATTTTCTGTTAGGCAAACTCATTAAGTTTCAGTAGCAACTCACCAAGTTTCAGTAGATCTCCACCAAGTTTCAGTAGATCTCCACATGAGCGCCTTTAGTGGCTCGAAGAATGTCAAGACGGTATTCTATCTCTCTCCACGTGTTTTGCAGCATCTGAGGTGTGACGGATGCACAAGCGTCAATTATTCGCTGCCGAAGATTATCCAGTCCCAGCACCGGAGTTTGATAGACAAAGCTTTTTACGTATCCCCATAGAAAGAAATCTAAGGGGGTCAAATCTGGTGACCTTGGTTTGCCAATCAATGGGACCTAATCTTCCAATCCATCTGTCTGGAAATTGTTGATGAAGGTAGTTTCTTACTTCATTGGCATAGTGTGGAGGTGCTCCATCTTGCTGGAATATGAATCCTTCTTTTACCCTAGGAACTGCACAATTTTGCAGCATGTTTAGGTATGTTGCTCCTATGTCTGTGGCTTCGGCGAAGAAAAATAGCCCGATCACATAATTCGAGGTTAAGGCACGCCACGCGTTAAGTTTAGGGCTGTCTCGCTCATGCTCCATTATGACATGTGGGTTTTCATTTCCCCATATCCTACAATTATGAAGGTGAACTTTGCCACAAGTGTGAAAGGTCGCTTCATCGGAGAATACCACACGATTGAGAAATTTATTGTCATCATCGAGGTGACATAGCATTGCATTTGCGAATTCGGCCCGTCTGTGTTTATCATTTGGCTGTAACTTCTGCACTAGCTGGATCTTGTAGGCTCTAAGCCGCAATCTTTTGTGCTTAATGTCGTGAACAGTAGATTTTGGAATACCCAATTCTCCACTTGCCCGTCGAATGGATTTCCGCGGGCTACGTTGAAAAGCTTCGCTAACTGCTTCAACTCTATCTGGAGACAACGTTTCATTTCCGCTTCCCTTCTTTCTCAACAAAGTACCAGTTTCCGACAGTTGCTTGTGCCATTTCACTATGGTATGTCGCTCTGGAGGTTTCTGTCCATATTCCTGCCTGAATCTCCTTTGCACGACAATGGGAAACTTTAATTCCGCAAGCCAATAACAGCATTGCACTTTCTTCTACACCATGAACTCCGCCATTTTCACTACATGCGTTATCACATTCCGCGGCTGCGCATTACGTATGCGTTATCTGCACATTATCGGACAATTTATCAATTATCTCACTGCTCTTAAAAATGTGATGGTTTCTATACGAGGTAACCATAAAAAAATAATTCTAACTTACATGGATGAGGAAATATTGACATTTGTTATTGGTAGTGATTCTGCCGGACACGCTGTACAGTATTTATCTGTGTTTAAATTCCAAACTGGAAGACAGTAAGTGGTTGCCATAATTACCCTATAATGTTTGACATGTCGAGACAGGATAGTTTTTGCAGATCCAGAGGAAAAATCATGGCTGTAGGTTTTCCTTCAAACAAATATGCAGAGTTGCTCTGTCATGTAGAAGCACTAGCATTTTAATAGGAAATAGAGCTATTGGATAAATGAACAAGCAGAGTAATCCACTGAAAACTGCAAACATGCACTTACTCGTTAAATGGTATTGAACAGGAAAGAATTTTTCTCAATGTTGAATCTGAGTGGTTCATATGAAGTCAGAAGCCCATGTAATATTATTGAAGGCAATGTGCCTTGATGGATAGATGAGATATGCAAGCTATAAATTTTTGCTACGTCTACTTGTAAATAAGTTGTGGTCAATAAAGATTTATTTGAGACCAAAGGCAGGTCGTCTTTCAATTGCTTTGCTACACACATATATGAATGGAAGAAAGGTATGTCTGCTGGAAACTAATATTGATCAATCAACTGCTCCTTACCTAACTATCTTAGAGGATCAGCCCCGAACCTGGTAAACTCCCGTAAGTCTGTAGGAGCGAAATATCTAACTCTAGCGGATAAGCTAGTAAACCAATCTTCACTCTCTGAATAAACAGCAACCCCCTTCACACACCCCACGGCCACACCTGCTCCGTATGGAACCTGAGATTACCTTTTGTTTTTAGTTCTCTTTAAGAAACTAGCAATAAAGCAATCACCAGCCCGTGCTTTGGTGGTTCATGAATCATCATTCAATACCCTGAGGTTGCCAGCCTCAACTGACTGGGACATCCACTAGCGATTTTCAAAATTAAAATTCACATGGCAATTTACTTATATATGTTATTTCACATGTTAGTAATGAGAAATATAGAATGTAAAATCACAACTTACGCCAATCCTGGCTTGTCGTAGATTTTTGATAGGGGAATTAAGACTTGGGTTGGTCCCTTCTGAATAGATTAGAATGAGTGATAGCCACAGTGAGAGATAATAGTAGAAATAGGTTTCCACGAGTGAGATGGTAGAAATTTATAGAGGCTGTCCCGGAAAGCGAGACTCTTCTCTCTCTCCGCCTATCTTCTACAACAGATCCAGAGGAGTCAGACAGTCTATAAACTCTATATATTAATATATATGAACGTACCACTCACGTGCACACACACAAGTGACGACAGTTAGACGCACAGACGTGGGGAAAACTACAACTGTGATTATACAGATAATTTGGAACGAGCTGACCAACGCGCTGATTAAGTTTAATTGTGAAGTTTAATGATCAAAAATAAACTTCCATCACAACATATAAAATTACATCGAAACATATACAAGTAGTCATAAAGTCAAGGAATTTCTACAAGAAATGATAGACCCACAGTATGATCCTTTCCCTCGATGTTCAGCCCACAGTCCTGTTAGCAGAAAAGATGATAGCCCCCAAAGAGTCACGGATACATCTGCTGTAGTCTAATGATTTTTCCCTTTTAAAGGTATGAACAGACTTTGATAGTAGTATGGTCTATCCTAAGAAAAAATATTTTGTTTGCAACAAAACTTGCATAAAGAAATTTCAAAGTGGGTGAAATTTGGTATACCATAAAAAGGAGTCACTCGTTCCTGCTTTCTCTCGGTTCATTCATCAGGGCCCTGACTCACACAACCTTACCTGCAATCGTGCTGCTGTTCGCCGTCTGGCGCACGTTATGACAAAATCTGTTTTTATCGTTTGTTAAAACGGATACCCAGCTCTGAAGATCTTGGTTTCATCCAATTTGTCCGGGGAGCGTCCTCTTCAGGTGATAATTTTGTTCAGATTTTAAGTTAGTGTCACTTTATCAGTTCAGGTAAGAGTTAGTTTTCAAGCGGGCTCACAGGATCAGAATCACGAGGTTTCCACTACTTAGGAACAATGTCAGGTTTGTAACTTCGATCAAAGGTAAAATTCTGGGTCACACCACAATGAGTAAAAATTTGTCGGAAAAAAGTTACTGTTTGTAATCTATTACTTGCCACACGGGCTAAAAGTACTTGAGA
The DNA here is from genome assembly GCA_024509875.1 of Oreohelix idahoensis. NCBI lineage: Eukaryota > Metazoa > Mollusca > Gastropoda > Stylommatophora > Oreohelicidae > Oreohelix > Oreohelix idahoensis. Next base: position 26,049 of record JAMPIV010022521.1, on the reverse strand, counting down.
TTTTTTTCTCTGAAAGAATTAAATCAGGCTCAACGGCCCGTTACTTCTTTAAAATCTTTAATGTACTTGTAAAGGTTGCACACCACGTCCTTTAAGGAAAGAATGTTTTTGTTCTTCACAGATATTACTCATCAGTACTTAACGCTGGCAAAGTTTGGGTTACTCCCAGTTTTCACTGTATAAAGAAAACAACATATGAAATATTAATACATACTATCCTGGGTTGTAACTTACATTATAAACTTAACGTTTAACACTCCCGTGAAATAAGTTATATTCATAAAATCACTCATCATGAATTAGAAATACATGTGTATTTCGTAACTACTCAATGATGGATCTGCGCAGTTATAAGTTTAGTTTTAACAAATATTCTCGTCTGATTATTTAGCAGTTAAATTTAATTCCTTATAGCTACCTGGTTTTAAGCTAGAAATTATAATTTATTCTGCTTTCCACTGAAACACGTCAGCTAGAGAATATAACAGACTAATAAGTTAAGCACTCTGCACAAAAATCTAACTAATGAAATATGAAATAAGCGATTTAACACTTTAAACACTTCACAAAATACTAGATATCTAATATATTTACCTCACCACAGAACTACTAAGAACTAAAACCACTTCGACCAACTAATGCCCTCTATCATCAACAGTGATACTTAGAAATCGAACATTCAATTCGACCAACTAATTGCTTCTATAACAGAGATTCTTAGGGCTCGAACGTAGGTTGTTCTAGTCTAACTGCGAAGTTACTGAGTGCGTAAAGTCAGGTTTCCAACTCTAGTTATATCTATGAAACGGACAAAGATGCGCTATTTCCAAAACCATGCAATAGCCTCCCCTTCTCATTAACACCTACGTACCTTAGACGCTGGACATAACATGCCAAACGCGTCTTTGACACCTCCACGACTATTCTCATTCCTGAGCAATGCGTGAGCGCGCCGTTCACACCTCAAGAACTCAGCCGAAACCCCCTATGTCAGTAGTAGGGAATGTGGGACTTGAGGCGGTTTCTGGTGGCGCGCAGGTGGCGCGGCTGGTGGCGCGTGACTTTTATATAGCAAGAACGCCAGGTGGCGCGTGACTTTTATATAAGGGAAATGTGGTGGCCCCCATTTGGCGGATTTGAGATAACAAGAAGAGGTTATATGGCGCAAGATGGTGGGATGACTTTTTATATAAGGAATTGAGGAGGAGGAGAGGAGGAGGACCATGACTTTTTATATCGAGATATGTTTAGATAACAAGAAGACGTTTTTTATAGACATATATTAATTCTGCAGGAGTGATGCAGGGGCAAAATCGCGGGATGACTTTTTATATAAGGAATTGAGGAGGAGGGTAGGAGGAGGCAGATGACTTTTTATATAGTAATATATTAGTGTTTTTTTTTAGATAACAAGAAGGCGTTATTTATAGACATATATTAATTCTGGAGGAGTGATGCAGGGGCAAGATGGCGGGATGACTTTTTATATAAGGAATTGAGGAGGAGGGTAGGCGGAGCAGGGTGACTTTTTATATAGTAATATATTAGTGTTTATTTTTAGATAATAGGAAGACGTTATTTATAGACATATATTAATTCTGCAGGAGTGATGCAGGGGCAAGATGGCGGGATGACTTTTTATATAAGGAATTGAGGAGGAGGATAGGAGGAGGCAGATGACTTTTTATATAATAATATATTAGTGTGTTTTTTTTAGATAACAAGAAGGCGTTATTTATAGACATATATTAATTCTGGAGGAGTGATGCAGGGGCAAGATGGCGCAATGACTTTTTATATAAGGAATTGAGGAGGAGGGTAGGCGGAGCAGGGTGACTTTTTATAGAGTAATATATTAGTGTTTATTTTTAGATAATAGGAAGACGTTATTTATAGACATATATTAATTCTGCAGGAGTGAGGCAGGGGCAAGAGGGCGGGATGACTTTTTATATAAGGAAAATGTGCAGGCGCGCTGCAGGCGCAAAATGGCGGGATGACTTTTTATATAAGGGAAATGTGGTGGAGCAAGATGGCGGACTTGAGATAACAAGAAGAGGGGTATAGGAAGATGGCGGGTTGATTTTTTTATATAAGGAATTGAGGAGGAGGATAGGAGGAGGTCCATGACTTTTTATATAGAGATATGTTTAGATAACAAGAAGACGTTCTTTATAGACATATATTAATTCTGCAGGAGTGATGCAGGGGCAAGATGGCGGGATGACTTTTATATAAGGAAAATGTGCAGGCGTGCTGTAGGAGGAACATGGGTTTTTATATAGTAATATATTAGTGTTTATTTTTAGATATCAAGAAGACGTTATTTATAGACATATATTAATTCGACAGGGGCGATGCAGGCGCACGATGGCGGTGTGGTGGTGGGGTATGTGTTGTTATATATTAGTGTTGTTGTATGTGTTGTTTTAGATAACAAGAAGCTGTTATATTGAGATAACAAGAAGCCTTTTAGCCAATAGGAAGACTTTGAGATAACAAGAAGACGATATATTTAGACATACGAACAGTTATATATAGGTAACAAAAAGAATTTTAGTTAACTCTTTAAGTCCCAATCGACTTTATATATCCTCAGGGGTTAGACACGCTTGGCCCAATAAATTTTATAAAGCGTTTAGTATATGTGCCTCTGTTTGAGACTTTCTAATTATAACTACCCACAAACCACCCAAAACGTCATTTCCGACTGCAAGTACATTCTTTTAAATACAGCACGTGTTTAAGAGTGAACGTGTTTCTGTTTTGAGATATTTATTTAAAAACGCACTGGGGTGGCCATTTTTGCTTGGGCCGAACCCACTTTTTTGCTTTTGACTGAAAGAGTTAATATATTTTATTTTGTCAAATAACAATATTGGTAAGCTTCGTATTTTTTCAATTGATATTGTACAATTGGTAAATAATACAGTGATATGGACAATTTTTATATTGGAAAGATGTATGTTCAAAATATACATGTGAAGCGGGGTTTTGTTTGTGGTGCGATAACGGTGGTTTAGGTTACTAAGGGGTTTTTGAAGGGAGTGGAGGTTTTGTGTTTTCTTTTGTAGTGGTGTGTGTGAGGACGGGAGGCTTTTTTGTGTGTGATGTATTGCTCCCGTAGTGTGTTTGGTTGTATGTATCTTAATTGTGTGGTGTAGTTTGTGGGGCTGTCGAATCGTGGGGTGTGTTGGGGTATGGGTTTTTTTTATGCCGGTATTTTAATTGTTGTATAAACAATATGTATAGATCGGAGTGAAGTGTTAGAGACCTGTACTAGTTCTACCATCGAACTTGCGTCCTGGTAGTGTGTGTGTTGTTTATTTTACATATAGACAGGTATACATATACACGATGTTACAGCAGTTATACGCTAAATAGTCATATATACATAGGTGAATAATAGGAAGACTTTGAGATTTTTAGATAACAAGAAGACGATAATAGGGAGATGATATATTTAGACTTTGAGATAATAGGAAGACGATGTATTTAGATATATTTAGTTATACATATATTTAGACTGATTTTTTAAATGTATGTTACAACAGGTAGAGGATATTGGCGGTATATGTGGATACGTAAGCTGGTACCTCGTGTAAAGTCTTTCCGACAGAGCTCACAAGAAAAACGAGGCATAGAGTGCACCGTTTTTACAATGACTTATGAACGTGTTGGCGTGCGGAAAAAAAAACCCGTTAGCAAAAATACACACACCTGTCTATTGATCTCTTCCTTTGTCTATGAAACCAGCCTTGTTTGCGCGCTAACAACTTGCTTAATCGAAAAACTAAGCGATAAGAAATATTTAATTTACTCGGTCATACATTTTTTTCTAAGATACATTTTAGCTGTCGATATCAGGAAATCTTATACTAACCGTTTCGCCTCTTAAATTTACAAGCTTATTTTTTTGTGAGAGAGTGAAGTGTTAGAGACTTACCTATACTACGTCTACCATGAAGAGGTGGCGTGATATGTTAGAGACATGATTATACCAGGCTCGGCAGTGAGAGGTGAACGCGACGTGTTAGAGACTTGATTATTTGAATGCGCGGGTTGGGTATTGGCTTTGGGGTGTGTGTCTGTGGGCACTTGCGCGCGTGGTTATGTGTCTGTGTGTGGGTATGTGTGAGTATGTGTGTGTGTGTATGTGTCTGCGTGTTGGGTTGTAGCAGGTGGGTGTTTAGACAGATATTAATATATATACACACGATATTTATACATACCATATTTTAGGCAGCATAGATAACAAAGATTCTTTAAGTGTAATAAATATATAATTCTTTTAAAAGAAGACAAAATCTCATCCTAAAACACTATTTTCAAGCACCTTGTAGGTCGCTTGACACCTGCCCAACCTTATTTGCTCACTAACAACAACTTGCTTAATTGAAAAAGCTAATCGATTGTGTACGAGCGACTTCTAGGTAGTAAAACGGTTTTGAGACACGATTCGTGGTAACAGGTGGTTGATTACCCAGAAGCCTAATCGATACTCAACGTGCTGTTGAACAAATATTCAGTGTTAGCTTTCTTGATTTGCGAGAGTCTGTCAATATGGGTTATCTGTAAGATGTTACATAGTTTTGTTAAGGCGTTTATTTTCTAAAATATTGTGTGTTCGTAACCAATAACACGGGCTTTTTGTGTGTTTCATGAAAGTGTAGGTCTGGGTACACTACGTAAAAAAGTGATCTCACCAGAACTTTGTTATCTATGTAGATGTATCATAGTCTGGTTACAAACATCAAACTGGTTTAGAAGTAACTTTATCATTTTTATTGGAAGGAATTGTGATTTTTTTATCGTTTACATGAATATAACAAATTGATTGTTCCAAAACCTTCAGGCAACTATGTTACTACTTGACTTGAGAAAAAGGATTTTTTATAAACACTCTTGAGTGAATTCCCATTGTTTTCCTACCAGCTATAGAATAAAGAGTGAAATATATTTTTAAAACTAATACCCGTTATAGAGGCAGATGAGTAAGGGTTGGTATGATGGGGATGTTTTTGTGTTGTGTTGTGTGTGTAGCTAGTGATAATATGATAGGGAATTCCATTGTTGGGTGAATGTAACTACATATTAACACACGCATCGGGTCACGTGGTAGTTTTCTTTATTATTTATATTATATCATGAGTAATAAAATCTACTTACCCCAATGTTCAGTTAATGTTATGTAAATCCATCTCGCATGTGGTGGATATGTTCAACACATCGTACAATTCCCTGTCTCACCCGGTTATACAGACTTTGAAATCCAACACGTGACAACACCTCAACACTTGGTGGTTTATCTTTCGATGAAATACCGAAGAGGTGCCGCAGACACGGTAGATGGAAGGTAGTGAGACTTCTTTCTTGCTTAGTTGTATTGTTCTGCAATTTTCAAACTTTAGTGAAAGGTTTTCTTCCAAACACCAAAGACGATCCCAAAATTTTCTCTCAGGCCTCCCCAAAGGGGCCAACCTATAGGTAAATAGATCAACCGACAAATACTTCTGTGGTGTCTGCCCATGCACACCACATGTTGGATTTATTGAGTTTGAGTCAGTGCTGATAAATGCGGCACTATTTGGAATATTGAAAATGAAGCGCACCGGAAAAATGAGAGAAAGGAGATGTTTATAATGTGTATGGCCAAGGTGTTAAGAAAAAACCTTGAGCTTTGTGGCCGCTGTGTTTTCTTGTAAGTTCCATTGGGAACATATTGCGAAGTGTTCACCTTTCTAAATGGATGTGGCTTGTACAAGAGGAGGAATACTCTTGGCATATGATTAATACTGTATTGATGAGGTTTGGTAATTAAGGATTAATCTTGACGAACGCTTCTGTATGCTACAAGGAATATACGTTATTAAAGGATGTTGAGTTCGTTAAAAAGGAAGACTGTTTTAGTTCGTCATTGGGTTGGGTCAGTTAAAGAACCCACATGTATGTTGTTGAGTATGGAATAAAACTATAATCGTTGGGTCACCCTGGACGTAACAGAATAACGAGCATTATTATGAAACAACAGCAGGAGTAATCAAATATACATTAACATAATCAACATATACTTGAACTGTGGACAGGGGTAGCAATTTATCTGAAATAATCAAAACGAACCCACAATATATTCAAACAGCGCCCCACCACAGATATGGGAGGCTGTCGTCCGTTGGATTTGAAGGACATTTGAAGGTTGCTCAAGTTATTGGCAGACAGAGTCCTTTGTTGGGACAATATCGGGAAGTTTGATCAATCTATCGCTGTTCAACAATGAACATTTTATGCAGAGACAGCTGTTGGAATGCAACTTTGTGCAGACATGAAATTTACAATATTCGTATACTAGGTCATGCCCAGACCTGGTACCTTACTTGAGGATCAGAAAAAAACATTATATCCATGACGAAATCGTTCACGCTTATTTACCATGAGAGGGATGCTACACCAATCTGACGAATATCTTCACGGGAGAAATATGAATCTGGGATTTTACGAGGAGGTCGTTTCGCTGGACAAGTGGACTCGGAAGTACTAGATCAAACCATTAGGACATTGATAAGGTCACCTCATCAGTTTATTCGGTCACTCGTTGGAAATTAACATTTCGTCTCTATCATTATATATTGACACTATCTCTGCAATGTGTCTCACACGAGTGAAGGTCGGACATTTTCGACGTTGAATTCATGTCCAAGAGTCCTAGTTAACTGAATAATTAGTGAACGATTCAATGTGATATTGCGTAGAACGATGCATTGGAGTTACATCGTGGAGTGGATACTCATGGTCGATTCAGATAATTGATGTTTTTGTAACGTCATGGTTGTTGGTCCTATCATTGTTGGGCAAATCTCGCTCCTTTTGTGTTATATGTTTCTTTTCTTTGTCTCTTGCGGGCGACTGTTTAGGAGGCATTTTACGTTTCAGTGTCGTATTTCTATAGGTTGATTGCATTAATTTCTTTCAGGGATTCAGCATTTAGTGCTGTCGTGATTACCGCTCTGTTTGAAATTAAGGCTTTCATGCGTGTTAGCTGTGCTGTGATTTGTCGTATTTTTTTTTTAATTTCAATTTTGTTTGGAAATTTAGTCTGGCGTGGGTCTTTCCTGGCTATCTTTTGTAAAATTTACATTAATGGTAAAAGTGATTTGTCGTTTTGTCTCGTTTATTACTGGTGGAAACTTTAATTTTTTTTTTGTCTTAGAATTTTTGACTATTTACAATTTTGTCGTTTCCTTATTTTGTTTCCATCCATGTATTTCGTTATTCATGGCATGTGATAATTTTCCTTTGCAGCATACATATGACTCATTATTTATTGATCAACTATAATACAATAATATTGCTTGTTATATATCCTACGATTCTTGTGGATAACAAGAAGCATAATCATACACGATAATTATATCACGTCTAAGTGAGTTGTGCAGGTGATATAGTTATATATATATATATATATATATATATATATATATATATATATATATATATATATATATATATATTCACATTGTGACTACACCAATCAGACACACTATCCCATAGTGTGATGGACTAAGTAAGGCAGAGGATAACATAGATATTGATTTATTGTTTATAAAAGTTATACTTCTTAGTATACTATGGCGACTCTTGACTATTTTATTAAACAAGGAAAGGCACTGAGTATGGAAGGTGATATTTTAAAAAATTTTGCTTTGACTGCATATGAAAAAGCAGAGGCAAAAGAAGAAAGAGAAAGAAATGAGAAAAAAGAAAGAGAAGAAAGGGAATTTTCTATGGCGCAAGAAAAAGCAAATAAGGAAGAAAGAATTCGTATGGCAGAAATCGCTGCGGAACGAGAGAAAATGGAACATGAAAAGGCAATTCGTTTAGCTGAAATTGCTGCCGAGGAGGCAAAATTTGAAAGGGAGAAAGCTTTTGAGGTTGAGAAACTTCGTTTTCAACAACATCATGTTTCCCATGATTCTGATAGTAATGGTTCATCGAAGAAGGCAATCACAACCCCTAATTTTAATTTAAGACTACCACCCTTTTCTCCTCCTCACGACGATATAAGTTTTTATTTATTAAGATTTCAGGAAAGAGTCTCTTGCTTAAATATTGATAAAGATTCGTGGTCTGGTGTTTTTTCGGGTCTCCTCACAGGTGATGCAGTTGGGGTCTATCTGGGTATAGACCAAGATAAAAGACATGATTTTCAGGTCGTAAAGGCAGCATTTATACGCAGATATGGTCTGGATCAGGAAGGCTATAGACAAAAGTTTCGATCCATGTTGCCGGTAGAGGGTAAAAATTTTGAGGATTTTGTTTCCTCCATAAACTATGTCTCCAAAGATGGGTTGAACAGGCTTCTATCCCTAAAACTTTTGAAGGATTATGTGATCTCTTATTAAGAGATAAAATTGTTTCTTCGGTAAACCAGGATATTGTATCATTCTTACAAGAACGTAATCCGACTAGTATCGAGGAAATGGAAAAATTTAGGTCAACAATTTTCCGTTGCTCATCCAAACTTGTCATTGAGCAGAGCAAAAGTCTTGGACTCATCTACTGCGTGTGCTGCTGCGACGCACGGGAGATCGCGCACTCGTAGTTTAGATAGACGATATAATCATAGAGAAAAATAATCACACATCCTATAGGGGTAAATATAATTTTTTACCATAATCGCTCACCTTCACGGGTAGAGACAGGCATAATTTCAACAATTATAACAATAACCAATGGTATCGAAATAACCAGTATTCACACAACAAATATACTGACAATCATAATTTGTCACCGCGGGGTGGCCATTATGACAGGGACAACAATGGACATTCTCATTCAGACAATTTTTCAGATCGCAGAAGATCTCACTTCGTTAGAAGTCATAATAGAGCACGCTCACAAGCCAATGCTTGTCAGACGGTAGATAGAAATGTCAGTAATGATATTCATTCAACTAATAATCACGCCAATGCGTGTAACGTTGATTTAGAAAATTCTAATAATTGTACAGAATGTAAGATGTTATTTCAACCTGGAGCTACACCACGGCTTAAATGTGGACATGTCTTACCAGTGTTGTCATCTTATGACGGTGTTGGTACTCTCACTTTACATAATGGGTTTTTGTTTAACACTCCAATTAAAACTTTAAGGGACACGGGTTGCACAACTGTCGGGATAAGAAGGTCGTTAATCCCTCCGTCGTGTTTCACTGGAACGTCAGTGAAATGCATAACTTTCGGAGGCACGGTAGAGGTATATCCCATGGCCGACGTAACAATTACCACGCCATTCTTTACTGGGAAAGTTCGTGTATGTGTTCTCAACCAGCCTTGCTGTGACTTGATTTTGGGAAACATAAAGGGTATAAAAGAATGTTCTACTGATGAAATTTCTGCATGGGAAAGAGAATATCTTTCTTTATCCAATGCTGTGACTACTAGAGCACAGTTGGTTGCAGAAGCAAATGAACTTAATGACAGCAATAATATCCCACACATGACAACAAGTCATTACATAGATAAAAATGCATTCATTAACCAACAAAAAGATGACTCTTCTTTGGGACGTTTATTCACTTTAGCTACGGCTAAAACTATTACACAGACAAATAATGCCAGACATTGGTATCAATTTCATGACAATATTTTGATACGTTGTTTTGACAATTATTCTTCAGTACTCAGACAAATTGTAGTACCTACGTCATTTCGATCACTAGTTTTATCTAATGCACATGATGTTCCTTTTGCGGGTCATATGGGGATTGCCCGCACAGCTTATAGATTGATGGCACATTTTTTTGGCCAGGGGTTCATAAGGACGTCGCAACGTTTTGTAAATCATGCACTGTTTGTCAGGGAGTTGCACGGAAGGGTTCGCATCAGTTTGCACCCCTACAGACCCATATATCTCTGTGCGTCCTTTTTATAAGATGGCTGTCGACATAATCGGGCCTCTTCCGGTGTTATCATCCAGAGGATTCCGCTTCATCTTAACGTGTATCGATCTATGCACCAGATGGCCTGAAGCCATACCTGTTAAGTCCATAACAACAATGTCGGTGACTGATGCATTATTATCGATATTTTCACGTATCGGATTTCCTGAAGAGCTTCTGTCAGATCATGGCACGCAATTCACTTCAGGTATGTTCTCGGAAATTTGTGATGTGCTTCACATCCGTCATACATTGAGTGCCAGATTAAATCCGCAATCAAACGGAGTTGTAGAACGCTGGAATTCTACATTAAAACAGATGTTGGGCAAAGTAACAACAATGTTTCCCCATGATTGGGACCGGTTGATACCAGCAGTTCTCTTTGCGTATAGAGAAGTTCCTAATCGTCAAACCGGATTCTCACCATTTCAATTAGTTTTCGGGGCTAATCCAAGAGGACCAATGTCTATCTTACATGATTTGGTGATAACAAATGATGATAATACGATTACGAAATCTAGTCACCAATATGTCACAGATCTACGCCAATGCATTGTGGACGCATGTGAAATCGCGACTGAAGCATCAGAATTAGCAAAATATAAGACTCGGTCGCGTATTAATCGTGATAGAAGATTAACATCATTATCGATTAACGATGAAGTTTTTGTTCTCTTGCCACTTAAAAGTGATCATTTGTTGGTTACGTGGCAAGGTCCTTTTAAAGTTGTGGGTAAGAAAACCGACGTAGATTACATCATCGACATTAGGGGTAAAAGAAAAACATTCCACACTAACATGTTACAACCGTACATTTCTCGACCTCTTCCACTCAAACATATTTGGGAATCTATCACAAATCAATCTCTGCATCTGGCATCCATTGCTTTAGTTGATGAAGTAGCAACTAGTTTCGCGGATGTACCGCTTGATTTTCCTGTGGTACCTATCCAAGCCTCTGAAACTTGGAAGGATGTAATCATTTGTAACGATTTACCTTCAGATCAGAAGAATCAGATTCTCAATCTATTGAAGATGTATTATCTGATCTGCCTGGACGAACTAACATTATGTCTCACGAAATAAAATTATCGGATCCCACTCCTATTAAGTTACGACCGTATGCAATTCCTTTGCATATCAGAGAGCAGGTTGACAGCGAGGTCGACAATATGTTGAAAATGGGGATAATCTCTCCATCAGATTCTCCATTTTGTTTTCCGATGGTGGCAGTACGGAAGAAAGACAAATCCATTCGTATATGCATTGATTTCCGTCGACTAAATAAAGTCACGATATCAGATTCTGAACCAATGCCTGTGCTTGAGGACTTGCTACCTCATTTAGCTTCTGCTACTTTCTTTAGCAAATTCGATTTATCAAAGGGTATTGGCAGATCCCTTTGACCGAAGAATGTAAACCGTTGACGGCATTTGCAACAGCGAAGGGTTTGTTCCAATACAATGTCATGTGTTTTTTGGCTCAAAAATGCACCTGCAACTTTTGTACGGATGATGCGTCGCGTATTTGGGAACCGTTCTGACCTAATATCTTATATAGATGATATTTGCATGTTTCATGACACATGTGAAGAGCATGTAGATGGTATACAATCTTTACTCCTGACACTAAGAATACACAATCTCACAGCCCGTCCATCCAAAACAGAAATTGGATTCAATGAAATTTCATTTCTAGGACACAAAATTGGCAGACATGTAATACAGCCTGATGAATCTAATTTAAAACGCATACTTGATCTTACAATTTCAACTACAAAGAAGCAAGTATGGAGTCTATTAGGATTGGTGAATTTTTACCACAAGTTTATTCCAAGGTTCTCGTCTTTGACTGCTGTCTTATCTGATCTAACTAAAAGAGGTATGCCTAACAAAGTAGTTTGGACAGAACAATGTAACCATGCATTACAAAACATTAAGACTCATTTTTCACAGTATCCTATATTAAGACTGCCAGATTTTAAAAAAGATCATTTTACTGTTGTAACAGATGCTTCGCTCCATGCAATAGGCGGGTGTTTGGGACAAAGTTTTGATGGCAAGTTTCATCCGATTTACTACTTGAGTAGGAAACTGTCGGAAGCCGAATCTAAATACTCTATTTTCGACAGAGAACTTTTGGGTATATTATGGACTTTGAATAAACTTCAAAAGTATGTGGTAGGTACGCATTTTACTATAATGACAGATCAGAGAGCGTTAACATATCTCCAAACCTGTAAATCACCAAGTGCAAGACTTACGAGATTCGCATTGCAGTTGCAAGCATATGACTTTGATATCGTCCATATAGAAGGACATAATAATGTAATCGCTGATACTCTGTCGAGAGTAATACATTGAAATACGTAACTGTCCTGGGTACAGGAAGTGACAACAAACATTATTTATGTTCATAATCAATTGATAGGTAGATTATATATAGCGATATTTTCGTAGCATTAATATGTTGCTCACAAGTTGTTGCCACATATTTTAACTGCATTTCACTCATCGTGATATCATTTCACTCATTGCTTGAATTTGATTTTCCTTTTTATCATTATAGTTAAGTATAGTTAATGATGGCCTGGAAACCTGCAGTTTCCAGTAGCGCGCAAGGGGGGTAATATGTGGTGTCTGCCCATGCACACCACATGTTGGATTTATTGAGTTTGAGTCAGTGCTGATAAATGCGGCACTATTTGGAATATTGAAAATGAAGCGCACCGGAAAAATGAGAGAAAGGAGATGTTTATAATGTGTATGGCCAAGGTATTGAGAAAGACCCTTGAGCGTTGTGGCCGCTGTGTTGTCTTGTAAGTTCTATTGGGAACATACTGCGAAGTGTTCACCTTTCTAAATGGATGTGGCTTGTACAAGAGGAGGAATACTCTTGGCATATGATTAATACTGTATTGATGAGGTTTGGTAATTAAGGATTAATCTTGACGAACGCTTCTGTATGCTACAAGGAATATACGTTATTAAAGGATGTTGAGTTCGTTAAAAAGGAAGACTGTTTTAGTTCGTCATTGGGTTGGGTCAGTTAAAGAACCCACATGTATGTTGTTGAGTATGGAATAAAACTATAATCGTTGGGTCACCCTGGACGTAACAGAATAACGAGCATTATTATGAAACAACAGCAGGAGTAATCAAATATACATTAACATAATCAACATATACTTGAACTGTGGACAGGGGTAGCAATTTATCTGAAATAATCAAAACGAACCCACAATATATTCAAACAGCGCCCCACCACACTTCTTTAAAAAATTTCTCACCACTTGTCAAAAAAACAATACTGCTCCTTGTCAAAAAATATATCCCCCTTATCAATCAAATTTCGCCCCCTCGACAAAGAAATTTCGCCCCTTTGTTAAAAAAATACTTCCCCTGACCAAAAAATACTGCCCCTTGTCAAAAAATATATCATCCTTATCAATCAAATTTCGCCCCCTCGACAAAGAAATTTCGCCCCTTTGTTAAAAAAATACTTCCCCTGACCAAAAAATACTGCCCCTTGTCAAAAAATATATCCCCCTTATCAATTAAATTTCGCCCCCTCGACAAAAAAATTTCGCCCCTTTGTTAAAAAAATACTTCCCATGACCAAAAAATACTGCCCCTTGTCAAAAAATTTTTTCGACCTCTTGGTAATCAAAATTCTTCCTATTGTCATTTAAAAGGTAACGTTACACTGCCACCACCTCAGAAGATACGTATGCGTCGTTACAAAAACACCCTGCGAGCGCTTACCAAGAAGAAATTGTCGCTCAAAAGACGAAAACAATTTTTACAAACTGGAGGATTTTATCTGCGTTGTTAACTCAACATTCCACGGAAGGAAGAAATCCTCACGGCAATCAAGGGGCTAAAGAATGGAAAAACGCCTGGCCACGATAACTTAAATGCAGAGCTAGTAAAGTATGAACGTGTGTGTGTATGACCAAGGGCGTTAAAAGAAAAAAACTACGTGTGTTTTGAGTTTTACTAAACATGGATGAGAGAGAAAAGAGAGAGAGAGAGAAACTGAGAAAGAAAGACAGAGAGAGAGACAGAGAGAGAGAGAGAAAGAGAGAGAGAGAAAGCGAGAAATAAAGAACGAAAGAGAGAGATAGAGAGAAAGAGAGAGAGAGGCCGCCGCAAAGGTTCCAACCTATAGATAAATTTATCAACCGTCAAATACTTCTTTAAAAAAGTTCTCCCCCTTGCCAAAAAATACTTCCCCCTGTCAAAAAAAATACTGCCCCTTACCAAAAAATACTACCCCTTTGTTAAAAAAATACTCCCCCTTAACAAAAAATACTGCCCCTTGTCAAAAAAAATTTCGCCCTCTTGGTAATCAAATTTCTTACTATTGTCAAAATATTTCACCCACTTGGCAATTAAATTCCTCCCCCTTGTCAAAAAAATACTTCCCCTTTGATAAAAATACTTACAGTTGCGGTCTTCAACTCGCTCCCCAACGATTTAAGCACGTCATCACTCCTTGTCATGTACACTCAACTGGTAGGAACAGTGGAAGGCGTTTTCAACGAGGTATGAAGGTGAGTATCCGTTGTTATCACAACGTCTCATCAGTAAAGTGTGAACATGAGTGGACGAGGTTCCCATTATCGAACAACTTTACTGCTATATAATAAGTTATACGTCTGATCGTCAGAGGAAGTCCCACGGCTAAAATTATGTTCCTTTGATATGAGACTAGTAATTTCTGTGACCAGAGAGAATTTGTCATTGATGATATACACAAGGTATGTGTGATGCACCGCACACAACCCCGCAGGGCAGACCCAGTTTTAACTGGGTACCAGAGGAACTCTGGAATGGTTAAGGAGGCCGCCCCGATGCTAGTTACAGCATCGGATCGGCTGACTTAACACCTCGTGCATCACACATACCTTGTGTATATCATTAATGACAAATTCTCTCTGGTCACAGAAATTACTAGTCTCATATCAAAGGAACATAATTTTAGCCGGGGGACTTCCTCTGACGATCAGACGTATGACTTATTATATAGCAATAAAGTTGTTCGATAATGGGAACCTCGTCCACTCATGTTCATACTTTACTGAAGAGACGTTGTGATAACAACGGATACTCACCTTCATACCTCGTTGAAAACGCCTTCCACTGTTCCTACCAGTTGAGTGTACATGACAAGGAGTGATGACGTGCTTAAATCGTTGGGGAGCGAGTTGAAGACCGCAACTGTAAGTATTTTTACCAAAGGGGAAGTATTTTTTTGACAACGGGGAGGAATTTAATTGCCAAGTGGGTGAAATATTTTGACAATAGTAAGAAATTTGATTACCAAGAGGGCGAAATTTTTTTTTGACAAGGGGCAGTATTTTTTGTTAAGGGGGAGTATTTTTTTAACAAAGGGGTAGTATTTTTTGGTAAGGGGCAGTATTTTTTTGACAGGGGGAAGTTTTTTTTGGCAAGGGGGAGAACTTTTTTAAAGAAGTATTTGACGGTTGATAAATTTATCTATAGGTTGGACCCTTTGCGGCGGCCTCTCTCTCTCTTTCTCTCTAACTCTCTCTTTCGTTCTTTATTTCTCGCTTTCTCTCTCTCTCTTTCTCTCTCTCTGTCTCTCTCTCTGTCTTTCTTTCTTAGTTTGTCTCTTTCTCTCTCTCTCTTTTCTCTCTCATCCATGTTTAATAAAACTCAAAACACACGTAGTTTTTTTCTTTTAACGCCCTTGTTCATACACACACACGTTCATACTTTACTAGCTCTGCATTTAAGTTATCGTGGCCAGGCGTTTTTCCATTCTTTAACCCCTTGATTGCCGTGATGATTTCTTCCTTCCGTGGAATGTTGAGTTAACAACGCAGATAAAAATCCTCCAGTTTGTAAAAATTGTTTTCGTCTTTTGAGCGACAATTTCTTCTTGGTAAGCGCTCGCAGGTGTTTTTGTAACGACGCATACGTCTCTTCTGAGGTGGTGTCAGTGTAACGTTACCTTTTAAATGACAATAGGAAGAAGTTTGATTACCAAGAGGTCGAAAAAAATTTTTGACAAGGGGCAGTATTTTTTGGTCAGGGGAAGTATTTTTTTAACAAAGGCGCGAAATTTCTTTATCGAGGGGGCGAAATTTGATTGATAATGGGGATATTTTTTTGACAAGGGGCAGTATTTTTTTTGACAAGTGGTGAGAGATTTTTCAAAGAAGTATTTGTCGGTTGATCTATTTACCTATAGGTTGGCCCCTATGGGGAGGCCTGGGAGAAAATTTTGGGATCGTCTTTGGTGTTTGGAAGAAAACCTTTCATTAAAGTTTGAAAATTGCAGGACAATACAACTAAGCAAGAAAGAAGTCTCACTACCTTCCATCTACCGTGTCTGCGGCACCTCTTCGGTATTTCATCAAAAGATAAACCACCAAGTGTTGAAGTGTTGTCACGTGTTGGATTTCAAAGTCTGTATAACCGGGTGAGACAGGGAAGTCTACGATGTGTTGAACATATCCACCACATGCGAGATGGATTTACATAACATTAACTGAACATTGGGGTAAGTAGATTTTATTACTCATGATATAATATAAATAATAAAGAAAATTACCACGTGACCCGGTGCATGTGTTAATATGTAGTTACATTCACCCAACAATGGAATTCCCTATCATATTATCACTAGCTACACACACAACACAACACAAAAACATCCCCATCATACCAACCCTTACTCATCTGCCTCTATAACAGGTATTAGTTTTAAAAATATATTTCCCTCTTTATTCTATAGCTGGTAGGAAAACAATGGGAATTCACTTAAGAGTGTTTATAAAAAGTTCTTTTTCTCAAGTCAAGTAGTAACATAGTTGCCTGAAGGTTTTGGAACAATCAATTTGTTATATTCATGTAAACGATAAAAAAAAATCACAATTCCATCCAATAAAAATGATAAAGTTACTTCTAAACCAGTTTGATG
Source organism: Oreohelix idahoensis (assembly GCA_024509875.1). Taxonomy (NCBI): domain Eukaryota; kingdom Metazoa; phylum Mollusca; class Gastropoda; order Stylommatophora; family Oreohelicidae; genus Oreohelix; species Oreohelix idahoensis. Next base: position 9,161 of record JAMPIV010022521.1, on the reverse strand, counting down.
TTTGTAACCAGACTATGATACATCTACATAGATAACAAAGTTCTGGTGAGATCACTTTTTTACGTAGTGTACCCAAACCTACACTTTCATGAAACACACAAAAAACCCGTGTTATTGGTTACGAACACACAATATTTTAGAAAATAAACGCCTTATCAAAACTATGTAAAACCTTACAGATAACCCATATTGACAGACTCTCGCAAATCAAGAAAGCTAACACTGAATATTTGTTCAACAGCACGTTGAGTATCGATTAGGCTTCTGGGTAATTGTTATGGGCTTCGGGATCCCAGTATGTTCTGGGTGCTTCGATGACTTCTAGTATTTGAGGATGACCAAGTTATTATATGCGTATTCAGTTTATAAAGTCAAAGTCCCTCGGGTTCTTATCACTTTTGTAGGATTCCGTAATACTGTTCGTTGGTATCGATAATGTCTGCTTTAACCCTTGTGATACATTATGTGCTGAACATGTTTCATATTAAATATTCGACCCTTGACTGACCTGTATTAGTCTCTTGTCTTATTGATTATATTGGCAGTGTGAGATGCAGCGTGTTAAGACATTAATCATCACTGGTCATGATCAGTTGAATATAAACAGCATTTAACTCAACTCCGAATACGACAGTTGATAAGACCGTGATTTTGACGACTCAAAGTATTTAATTAGTAATTTCATACCATGAGCAGACACCAACTACATGGGAACAAAAGTCACATCACATTCATGTACGTTCCATAAGAGTTCTCATTATTTCATAAACACATGTTCACAATCTCTATCTAGAGTTCTGGTTCAAGGTCAGTTCCTTTTAACGGCCAATGTCCTTTGGCATAAATTCAGAGGCTAACTAGACTTACTCCCGTCGCTAGTTTCTACAATAGCCTTTTGCACTAGACTTAACTATCCTGCTAGTTCTGCAATACACTTATTATGCTAGGCTTACGTCTACTGCTAGTCGTTTAATATCCGTTACACTAGGCTTACGCTTGCCGCTAGCTGTACAATATCCATCTATACTAGTCTTACGCTATTGCTAGTAACATAATGTTCCTTTGGCATACCACGCCAGGCTAATCTGCCATAATTATGCAAACTGCGTTATTCATAAGACGACTTACGTTTGGTTCAAGAAATATACTGTCCAATTGGCTTCCCAGCCACACAATTAAAAAGTGGTTATACCACACAATATAAGTGGCAATGGCCACACTTCTGAAACACACTGCCGTACGGGTCAAAACCCACAAGTCGAATATATAGTGGCTATGCCACACAATCCATAATGGCGATGCCACGCATTTCAAACACTGCCGTTGGGGCCGAAGCCCACACGTCGAATGACGTTGCAAAGACATACGCGTCATGCATAGAGATATGCATACTACGTCGTTAATATATATTCAATTGCGATGTTCCACGGTGCAGCAATCCGAGTTGGCCAAACTCAAATGCTTGCACACATGCAACAATCATCGACAACAAGATCATCGTTTGATCGGTCGATGTGATAAATATCTCTATTCGTTTGAGATCAAAGTGTTCCAATAAACGCCGTTATACAGCAACATTTTCGGATCGAGCCGGAGACTGCAAATCCAAATGGCCTGATATGGCATGAAACAATCATCGACATCAGTCACGGAGATATAATCGTTTGAGGAATGCGCCATGCTGCAGACATGAAGCAATCCTCAACATCATCCCCCTCACTTCCAAACGTGACACTTGTGGCACGGATGATAGTGATGGAGAAGACGCTCGTCTCCCGAACATATCAATATTAGTACTACCTACTTATAACTATCATAGTCATTAAGTAGACACATTAAATTTTATAACATTAATAATAGCACTTGTCAACATGGTGACCAAAGAGTTAATTCAATTTCTTCTCAGAGAAGTTGCGCGATAAAAGATCTGCCAAGTTATTGTCTGATCCAGCAATGGGCAGAATCGTAAATGAAAATTCTTGAATCAACAAGTACCATCGGTGTATTCTAGCGTTACGCATTGTCCTAGCTGTTATGTAAGTAAGAGGACTATGGTCTGTCATGATAAAAAAATGCGTGCCGATGAGGTATCTTGCTAGCTTCTCCAGGCACCAGACGATGGACAGGAGCTCACGTTCACCTGTCGCATACTTTTGTTCAGCCGGAGTCAGTTTCCTCGACACATAGAAACATGGATGGAGTGTTTCCTTGTAACATTGCAGCAAACAGCCACCCATGGAGTAGCTCGAGGCATCTGATTGGAGTATGAATGGAATACGTATATTCGGTAATAACAAAATAGGTGCATTGCTAAATAATTTCTTAATTGTTACCAAAGCGCTTTCGCAATCTTTGTCCCAACGTACCTTATTAGGACTACCTTTGGTCAACAGTGCGGACAAAGGTGTAGATAGTTGTGCGAAATGCGGATGAACTTATGGTAATAGTTTATCAGGCCTAAAAGGCTTCTAACTTGTTTCTTAGTTGAAGGGGTAGAAATCTCTAGAATTCTTTTGACTGTATTGTCGTCAGGATACAGTTTGTGGTTACCTATTCGGTGACCAAGAAAAGAAATTTCCTGACAACCTATTTGGACCTTTGAAGGTCGCACAGTCAAACCATGCATACGTAACGTATGTAGAAGGGAAGTTAAACCATCAATATGGTCTTCCCACGAGTCATGAAATAGGCAGATGTCATCGATGTACGTGATGACATCTTTACGATCGCCAAGAAGGCGGCGCATCATGCGCACAAACGTCGCTGGCGCATTTACCAACCCAAAACACATATAATTCCATTGGTAGAGCCCAAACGGAGTTGTGAAAGCTGTGTAAGGTTTGGCATTTTCGGCAAGAGGAATTTTCCAGTAGCCTTTAGAGAGATCTAGTTTGCTAAAGAAAGTAGCATTAGATAATTCTGACAAAAGATCATCTAAAAGTGGCATAGGCTCACCGTCTGTGATTGTAATTTTGTTCAATCGCCTAAAATCAATACAAATACTTAAAGAATCATCCTTCTTTTTAACTATCACCATTGGGAATGCATATGGTGATTCCGAACGAGATATCACACCTAAACGTATCATCTCCTTTAACTCTTTCTCTACCCTATCTTTGTGGTGTAAAGATATAGGATAGGGTCTAAGTTTGATAGGTTTATAATCAGTAAGAGTAATATCATGGGATATAAGCGATGTCTGACCTGGAAGGTCGGTGAGAACATCATTGAAAGAAATGAGAATATCCCGAACTTGATCTTGTTGAGACGAAGACAGTGAAGAAGAAATAGTCACGTCTTTCCAAGATTCCGATGATTGCAAAGAAGGTAGTTGGAATTGTAAAGGGATAGACGAAGTGGTATCTTCTTCATGAACAACTGCAAAAGAAGCAGTATGATGTGAAGAATCATCAATAGAGTTAATAACAGGAATTAATTCCTGTGGTCTTTCAACCGCTAATTTTAGCATGTTGACGTGGAAGGTTTTGATTTTACCTCTAACGTTCACTGAGTAGTCAACGTCTGTGACTTGTTTGATAACATCAAATGGACCTTGCCATGATATCAGTAATTTGTTATCGTTATGAGGTAGCAACAACCAAACTTTTCCCCCTGGTTTAAAGGATCTTAATATTCTCTTTTGATTATGTAATAATCTTGATCGTTGAGTGGCTGATTTTATACTCTGGGATGCATAAGTGCACGCATCGATGATTCGTTGTCGGAGATCAATAACTAACTCGTAGCTGTTTCGAGTGGCTGTATCAATTGATGCTCCAATCAACAAATCCTTGAGTATCATCATTGGTCCGCGAGGATTCGAACCATAAACCAATTCGAACGGAGACCACGCCGTGCTTTCGTGGGGCACTTCACGAAAAGCACACAGGGCCGCCGGCAGAAGCCTGTCCCATTCACGAGGGCATTCTTCAGTTATCTTAGATAACATCTGTTTTAGAGTGCTATTGTAGCGCTCGCACACACCGTTTGATTGGGGCCTATACGCACTACAAAACGAGTGGTGAACAGATAACATGGATTCTAAATCCCTCATGATGTTGGAAGTAAATTGTGATCCTTGATCTGACAAAATATCTTCCGGAAAACCGATTCGACACAATATCGAAAATAATGCATCACACACGGATGCAGTTGTGATGGTTTTCAACGGTATGGCCTCTGGCCAACGCGTGCAAAGATCTACGCAAGTTAAAATATAACGAAATCCATTATTTGAAACAATTGATAACGGACCCACTATATCTACTGCAATCTTTTTGAAAGGTCTCTCAGGCACGTCTGTAATCTGTAAGGGTGCCGTATGGAACCTGCCCTTACGTGCTATACCTTGGCATGTTGTACGTGATTTGCAGTATAACTTTGTATCTTTATTAACCCCAGGCCAATAAAATTGTGACGTAACACGAAACAATGTTCTTCTGATCCCCATATGCCCTGCCATAGGGGAGTCATGACCTGTTTGTAGGACCAATGGTCTGTATTCCTTAGGTACTATCACTTGATGTATAATTGTTTTGCCATCATCATAATATCTAGTGAGTATTGATTTCTTTATCTTGAACCATTGTTTAGCCCCTCTTGTGTATTTAATCGTTTTTTGTTCTGCTCGGCTAAACAATCCTTGTAAAGTTGGGTCACTCTTCTGTTTTTCTGCAAAAACAGAAGGTTAAACAGTGCAAACTTGAGACATAATTGTATCTATTATAGGAAGAGATGTTGGAGCCATATCCGTAGCGAACTGTTGTCCTCTCGTTACAACAGCATTTGCCACCTGTGGGTGAGATTCAACCCACATTGCAATCTCCTCAGGAGTGCAATCTTTAACTCCTGGTATGTTTCCTATTATAATTTCAGTAATGGGTGCTCTCAAGCCGCAGGCATAGACAGTGCCTGTGTAAAAAGGAGTATCAATGTATACTCGTGCCACAGGGAAAGTTTCTATATTCCCACCATATGTGACACACTTAACTGATTTGCCTTTAAAAGCAGAGCGCTCGATAAGCGAGTGCTTTATGCCTATCGTTGAGGACCCAGTGTCACGCAAAACTCTTACTACCTTACCATCCAATATTCCGGGATGAAATGTAAGATAACCGACATTTACACATGCCGACATTGTAGGCATACAATGACCACAATCAAGTGTAATTGTAGACTTTAATCTGTCTTTTGACTGACACTCATAACATGTATCATTCATTACCATACATGCGTTCGCATGATCATTATCATCATTACCATTCTCCTTTTCGACACTGCAATTATTTGCATGTCTATGGTTATTTTTGTCTCTCGACGGAGATCTGGCATTACCTTTGTTATTATTGACTGACTTTTTATTGTTATAATAAAAATCAGTAGAGTCATCCTTCCTGGCATCTCTACCATAAGATGATCTCTGTTTATAGTATCCTTTTTTATGTGAACCATCATAATCCCTGCCTCTGTGATACCCACGATCACTAGGTGAATATCCTCTATAACCTCGTCGATAAGAATTCGAAGGAGAGCGATGACGACGGAAGTTATAAAAACCTCTGTCGGATTGATAATAATCTGAACGACAACGTCCATCAAAGCTCTTCGATCGAGGTCTTTGATCATGTTGTGCCGCGCACACAGACATAGGATCTCGAATAGTCGATCTATGAAGATCTTTATTCTGATGTGCGGTCTGATCATACTGTCTTCCGAGTTTTTCATACTCATCGATAGAATTAGGATGTCTTTTCTTGTAAAAATGCTCTAATTCAGTGCTGCATGCGGATAAAACTTTATCTCGTAGCATGAGATCTATAACAACCTTCATATGTTTTATTTATACCAGACAGATCAATCCATCTGCTAAGAAATGTTTAATAGATGCAAGTGAATTAGCAACAAAAATCCTGCAGCCTATCGCTTGGTGTTTTGGGGGGGGGGCGGGGGCGGCGGAGTGGCGACGAGTGGCTGAGAGCGAGGCTCGTGAGAGTCCATACTGCAGTAACTGGGCAACGTCTTAGTTAATACCGTCTTTTATTAAACGGACATGCGAAATGCGGGGGGGGCTTCTGGCCTCGTTTCGATTCAGAGGAGAGTGCGGATAATGACCATAGGGGTGGTGTGTGTGTTGGGGGGGGGAGATGGGGGGGGAGGGGGGTATCCTTGACGAGATCAAATGTAAATCAACGAGACTAAAAGACGATCCAGGGGGGTCTCTGGTGATGTTTCAAGACGTGACCATGTATGAGATAGTAATCTAATGATGAGAATGATGCGAGACACAATCGCAGTTCTTCCAAAGAGTGTGAGCAAAATTGTGCAGTTAACTTAGGATATGAAAAGTATTTGGTACAGCCACGCAGTCGTTAGTCCTGTTCAGACTGCACGTTAGCGTATTACTAAATGGCTAGATTCTTTTTCTGGCAGTAGTATAGGGGGTGGTAGGGTGGTTACAGGTTTCCATGGGCATTTTTATGTCTTGATCCAGGGTTGGCATGAGTTCTCGGATTCTTCTTGAGATTAATTCATTGTGGGTCAGCGAGCGAGCGATGAGAGGGGTGGCGTGGGGGGGGGGGACTGGGTGGAGCGATGCGGGATTAGCGGGTCCAGTTTGATCTTTCTCAAATTCTCGCTTTTCTTGTTGATGAGTGAGTCAATCGTTCGATTTCCACACACACAATGGAGTGAGGGTGGAGGGGGGGAGCGTGATTTGCCGGCGGACCATCCGGTGTTCCCCCCCTTCAATGCCCTGTCGGGGTGATATATCACTATGTCAAACCTCCTAAGCTCATCAGCTCCGTGTGGAGGCGGGGCGGAGGTCGCGCTGTGCACTCTCATGTCCTGAGGCGCGATTATCAGGGAGTGGCGTCTCCTCTCTCTCTATATATATATCATTGGATGCACGCGAGCGAACTGGGGTTTAGTCGTCCCGGCCCCTGATTTTCCATAACTTTTTTCCAATATCAATGAAGGCCGGGTATGTAGACAGTTAATAGGTTCTATACCTTCAAATATATAATATTCACTAGATCTTATAGATCTGGCTCCTACAATCTTTACATGAATATATCAATCAATTACAACAAGTTCCAAGGCGGCGCGGAGTGTGACTATATCACTTGAAAACAATCAAATGAGTTTACAAATGAAATGATTTTCCCCGGTCGACAGGGACAGCTTTAGCATCTTTAAGTAAATAAATGGAGACATATAAACAGTAATCATATAAAGAAAGGAAAAGGAGATGGTTAGACATCACAGAAAATATAAACAAAGACAAGTCGTGCAGTAGAACGAACGTGTAGAGTCTAAGTAAGGTTGGTTCTCCCTATCGTATTCTTTTGTCAACATACATGTAAATAGGTTAAGGAAATAAAGAGATGTAAGACATGTGACGAGACTGCTAAGTAAACAAAATATGGAATACTGCAAACGAAGATACATTTAATATCCTGACTCCGGTGAAAAAATGAATCAGTCCATATACACACTCTCAGTCAGCTATAAGCATGCAAATCTAATAGAAGCTTAACATTCCACGTCAGCTTCTTGGGAAAATTCCAGTCAATATAAATCACCGACATAGAGGCCATTTATACAAATAAAAATGAAGGGAAACAGATGATTGAGCGATCAGGACGCGGAGGGAGCGAGGGCGGGGCGATGTATCTGATGAACTGTAGACCAAAGCTAATGCGAAGAGTGACAATAGGGATAATGTGCAAGCGCCTAAGACACTATCAAGATCGTATCTTTGAGCAGCGAGTGAGGCGCCGTCTGAGAAATGCGGGTATAGATGCATGTATATTCTAATCCTCGGTCCGAATCCTGTCTTTCAAACAGCTGAGATGTCCGAGTATTGAGGGGGGGGGGGGGGTATTGGGGAGGGGAGGGCCTGTGGGGGGATCTATCTCTATCTCAGCGGAGCGCGCAGGAGGGGAGCGCGGTTAAAAGTAGTCACAACACAGGTCTTCGAACGTATTTCTTCAATCGATCTGCGTCGCAGCCTCAATACTTTGATGAAGAAGAAGATCATGCGCCAACTTGAGTTGCAGGGGTGTCGCGGGATGGGGGGGGGTGGGGGGGGGGGAGTAAGCGAGTACCGGTGCTATCTGCGAGTGCGAGAGAGCGCGTGTTCTTGTGGAAAGAAAAATTCGGATTCCAGGCACACATGTAGACTGCTTCGTGACGGCATCGATGGAGTGCGCGTGTCACTTTCTGTCCTGCGGCATTTCAGTGGTGCCGGGCAGTTAGCTTGAATGAATGAATTTGCCTCGTGGACATGGGGAACGCCGTTCATCATCATGGGGGGAGCAAGGTATTCGGTGGTGTGGTTCGGGGTTAGCAATCATTTTGGACCGTTTTTCTCCTTGCTTTCCGCTTCTTCCATCCATCTACACCCTTCGATACTTGAAGGGTGTGAATCCACACTAGTATCTTTTCCCCACGAAAGTCCAACACTTCTTTCCCCTCCGACACCAGTATGTCTATGGCTGTTTCCGGGATCCCCAGTATGTTCTGGGTGCTCTCGATGACTTCTAGTATTTGAGGAAATTTACCAAGATTAGTATATGCGTATGAGAGCGTTTATAAATAATCAAAAGAGTCCCTCGGGGTTTTGAATCACTGTTTGAGATGTCCGTAAGTCCGGAGTTCGTTGTGGTATCGATAATGTGCTGCTTTAACGAACCCTTGAGATACATTATGTGCTGAAGCATAGTTGTCATATTTAAATATTCACCCGTGACTGACCTGTATTAGTACTCTTGGCACTTATTGATTATATTGGCAGTGTTGAGGATGCAGCGTGGTCTTAAGACACTAATCTTCACTGGTCATATCATTGAAGTATAAACAGCATTTACCTCAACTCCGAATACGACAGGTATTGAAATTAGACCGTGATTTTGAACGCACCTCAAGTATTTCGTTTATAAATTGTTGCAAAACCATGAGCAAACAACTCGAACACATGGGAACAAAAAGTCAACATCACATTCATGGGTTCGTTCCATAAAGAGTTACTTCTGCTCTATTATTTCATAAACACATGTCCACATTCCTCTTAATCTACTAAGTTTCTTTACCTGTTCCAATCGGAGAGGGGGGGGGGGGGGGGGGGGGGGGGAAACAAAGTAGAAAAAAAAATAGGACAGAAA
>JAMPIV010022520.1:0-45813 GCA_024509875.1 Oreohelix idahoensis | reverse complement strand
GCGGTTTCCAAATCTGGTTGTGTCTGGTCCAGTGTACCTAGCTGTAAAATAAGGGATTTAACCTGGATCTGCTCTTAAACTAGAGAAGGCAAAAGTAGCGAGGGAGGAACTAGTCACCACACTTATTAGCTGAACCTGGAATAATGAAGTCTCTAACCCTTACTTTCTCTAAGGCATTATCTGCTATCAGGCTACCTTTCCCTAAGCCATTATCTGCTATCAGGCTACCTTTCCCTAAAGTGTTATTATGACTAAACGACGAGTGAGTGAAGAATACAGAATTTAGCCCTTTATGTTTTTCATGACGTTTAGGATAGGAGTTAGTTGCTTATCCTTTACAGGACGTGGGCAATCTAAAAAAACCCAGCTTTTTTGGCGGTTTTGTGATTTTTTCTAGGGCAAATTTTTGTTCAAATTCAGTAGTTTGCATTGCTTTTCTGAACGGTACGGCGCTTATAACATTTGTTTTTAAAAATCCCACCACCCCCCCCCCCAAAAAAAAAAACGATCTGCTACCAAATGCCCAAATAGTATGCGAATTTTAGAATATCAAATCATGCAATTCCATTTGTTTATTTTATTTATTTTTCTCATTTGTGTTTGTTATGTGTGTGCGTTTTTAGGTTATTTGCGTTAATATTTCTTTCTTTTAGTGTTCTGTATTTGTACTTGCTTGTTTATTCAGCAAGAATAGAAAGTACGATCATCGCTGAACATAGCGGATCTTACAAGACAACAACCTCCAGCATTGTAGTGAAATTGACAGAGATACAACGGTAAAATACCTCCAAAGATAACATTTAAGGATAAAAACATAATGCGTAGGCTGCGAATAGTACATGATCGCCTAGACCGCGGGTCATCATCCTCCATAATAATTGACTTGCTAGACAGGAGGGGAACGGTGGATCAAAAAGGAAAAAAATATGACTGGAAAGATTGCGTGAGACTAGAAAGGCTAAGGAGACGCAATTGGGGGGGGGAAACGGAGAAAAGTCACGTTTCCCAAGTTGACATAAAAGTAAGCAACTCGACAGAAGGGACCATAGATATGTTACGCCACAGTCATTTATTGGACGCTTTTGCGCGATACCAAGCCCTTGATTTGAATTCAGCGGCTAAACGCAGATGTTCGAAATATTACAAAATTTAAAAAGTACTTTTTTTCTTAATATTAATGTTAGGAATATAAAAATTAGCTGGCCGGATGGCCCATTCTGAGCAGTGAACTAATATGGTCTTAATTTTACAGACGGATAGATAATATTGAAGATAATGACAAAAGACAGTGTTGTTCACATCCGCGACAGACTGTATTGAATCTAAAAGTGTCGCTATTTGAAAAAAAAAAAACACGACCTCGAGACGCAGGTGTTCAAATCTACGTAGTATGGAAGAGAGGGACATTGGTGGTAGCTGTGTCTAAATATAACTTTTAACGACAAAATTTTGGAGGGGAGAGAAAGGTTGGTTCAAAAATCAAGTACATTTTTGTAGAAACACAAGTAGAGACGGACAGACTAACAGATAACCATCCATACTTGACTGAAGCATGACTGAAATGACTTTAGGGTAGGAAATTTGAAATTCAAAAAAACCTAGGCAGTGATTGGCCACAGACAAGCATATTGTCGGCGCTTAGACGCGGATTTGGGGCCATTCTTCAATAGTTGTTCAGTGATAGACACAGATTTTAAAGTGTGGTGATTTCCATATGAAAGAAAGTGAAAGAAGTTTAGGGACGCCATACTATAGCCAGCAGCTCAGCTGAGTTTTGCTAGCAATTCTGTGTTATTTATTCATAATCTGGTAAGATTGAAATTATTTCCTTATATATTTTGAATATTGTTTCATGTTCGAGTGATTTGATACTGCCATATCGAAATCTAGCCTTACAAACAAGTAGGGATTTGCTCTAGACCCCCCGCCCAAGTCAGGGTCTAGGGACCAACAATATATATAAACTCCAACAAGGGTTAGGCAAGACAGATCAAGTGTTGAGAATAATGAAACATATTCCCTATCCTCTTTTAGGGCAGAAAACTAATAAATATTTTTCAGAATCTATAGTCTGGGAGGATCTATCTGATGTAAAACCACCATGGTAAATGTGCTGTTTGGTCAGAGAGATCTGACCTGTCTGTATGATGTGGTTGTTGTGTCAGTGTTGTGTCCAGACGTGGGTAGAGAATAGATTTTGACACATGGCCCATACTTTGATTGCAGAGCTGTGAGTTTCTGTTGTCAACAAAGCAGTGTCTATTCAGTTGGTGACTTTACTCGAGTGTATCTGTGCAGTACTTGTGACAGAGACCACCATTATTGCCCGCCAGCACGGAGAGGTGGGACCACCTGATTTCAGCACCAGAGCTACAACTACAAGATGAGTGAGCCTCTGGTCTGCTGGACATTCACCAACGCTGTGTAGTTACTAATATCCCCATAAAAATTCCCACCATTTTCTGGACACTGTGTAGTCAATATAGACAGGTGTGATGAGGCCACCCCAACAGCACAAACATTAACTATCCTCCCAAGTAGATGACTACTAGAACATTTTAATAAAACTAACTAGTATAGTACATATATATGTACACTATTGCATTTATGATATAATATTCCATGCATTTCTTTCATAATCTCTAAATCCTTTTAAGTTCTGGTCAACCTAAAAAATTGATCCAGAACAAAATAAATGTAATATAATTCTATCAAAAAATTTACACACGTGAGTTAGTTCAGTGTATTTTAACATTTATTAATATTATTAGTCTTGTTAAATATCTGTGGGTATATCTATAACCTATTACTCCACACTACATATCATAACCCTAGACACTTTACGTAGCCACATTCATTAAAAAAAAATTAAGTGTGAGGTCGTAGTGGTAGCAAGAAAGGCCTTCTGACAATTCTCAACTACATTTTATCTCAGGAGCCTTCACAGCTGGCCTCATACAATTACATTTAGTAATATCACCATCATACAATACCATCAACACCACTACATAAATTGGGGTCTTGTCCAGGGATAATTAGCCCAACAGTAATATTAGGATCTCCTGGTGGGAGAAATAAAAGTAGGGAAATAAATTGTAAAATTCCCTTTAAAATTAAAAGTGTCCCTGCAGATAAAAGTTGGTGAATCTTCACAGCCAGTAATAATTAATTAGTTAACTGGTTAGTTAGAATTAGTTAGACTATAGTCATAAGAAGTACTTAGTGTATTTACTGGTTAGAGATTTATCTTGTATATTATTATATTGTCTAAAAAGTATGGCGGAGCTGGCAAAATTTAGATCAGCTGCTGTGCTCACCGCGAAGGAGATGGGAATGGATGGTCAAATTTTAATTCAATACGTAACGGCTGAATGTGATAAATATATTGAAAGGGAAGATAGAAAGGTAGCTGAAGAGAAGAGGTTACAAATTGAGGCTGATAGAGAAATTAAGAGGCTGCAGATTGAGGCAGAAGAAAAACGACAGCAAAGGGAGGCAGAAGAAAAACGACAGCAAAGGGAGGCAGAAGAAAAAAGGTTGACTGCCGAAAGGGAGGCAGAAGATAGAAGGTTGCAAAGGGAGCACGAATTACGACTAAGGAAGCTGGAATTACAAGGCCAGGCTCCTGAAAATGGTGCCAGCCCTTTTGCCTCAGATGCTACGCCCAGTCTGGGAGCCTCAAACTCAGCTATGGGGTTTCATTTAGACCATTTTGTTGAAAAAGACGATGACATAGAGGGGTACCTAGGACGTTTTGAGTTATTAGCTACTACATATGGGTTAGAGAGAGAGAGGTGGAGCTTAAAGCTATCACAGGGATTGAGAGGTACTTCTTATGAAGTATTTGCCAAAATGAACAGGGAAGACCAAGACAATTATGACATGTTAAAGCAGGCTTTGTTATTAAGGTACGAGAAGAATGGTGAATTTTATCGTAAGAAATTTAGAAATGCCAAACTGTTGTCTGGGGAGACATACCACCAATTCTCTGCCAGACTAGAAACCTATTTGGAGAAATGGACGGCTCTGGGGAAGACCCAAGATCTTAAGGAAATGATCATGATTGAGCAATTGAGAGAGTCCATGGCTCCAGACATGAGAAAATTTCTCATGGAACAAGGTGCAGAGAAGTTGGGGGAAATTTTAAATGTTGCTGAGAGGTATCAGGCAGCCCAGGCAGAGGTAAGTGGTGCTAAGAAGAAGCACATAGACAATTTTAAAGCTCCACAGCAATTTAATAAATTTGATAATAGAGAGCAGGGAAATAAAGGTAGGACAAACTTTGAGCGGCCAAGAAATGACTATCGCGACAGAAACTCACAGTTCAATGACCAAAAGTTCAATGAAAGAAAACCGTTGAACCAAGGAAAAGGATGGTGTAAATGGTGCAAGAAGGATAACCATAACACCGAATTTTGTAGAAGGAAACCTTCAAACATTGCTGCAATGAAGTCGGGGACGCAAAGATTAAAGGTTAATCCTAAGGGACAACAGGAACCTTATCACCCCCCAGTTTGTGAGGATGTTATTTGTAATGGGGTCACCATAAGGTGCCTTTATGATACAGGTTTGGATTATGATTCAGTTGTGAAGTCTAGCCTAGTGGACCCAAGTCAGTATACCACAGACACAGTGGAAATACAAGGGGCGACTAAGGACATACCACTCATGACACTTCCCATCGCAAGGATAACGGTGAGAACTCGCTATGTGGAAGGAGAAATCAGAGCAGCAGTGATAGATGAACCAATCTACCCTCTGATATTGGGGTGTAGATACGTCTTCTTGGGGAATCCCGAGAAACCTGTGATCATGGCGACAGTGCAGACCAGGTCACAGAAGAAGGAGGAAGAAGGTGAACCTATAAATGCTCATCCAGAGGAGATGAGGAAGGCGCAGGCTGAGGATAGGACACTCAAGCCCTGTTTTAAAAAATTGCCCAAATGCCACACACCTCCGAGCAAGGGGGAATATTTCATGAAGAACAAACTATTATACAGGAAGACAGGAACTAGATCCACTGGTCACGGACAGTTAGTTCTTCCCAAGATATATAGGGCAAACTTAATAAGGAGCTTACATGTTGGAAAAGATGGTGACCATGAGAAAGTCGGTACCATCTGCCAAAAGATTGCTCGAAAATACTATTGGCCCGACGTAAATGTCGATGTTGAAAACTTTGTAGAAGCATGTGGCGTATTTCATGAGGGAACACCCACAAAGGGAAAATATGTGCAGGACCTAGAAACGCCACGGGGCAACTGTAGGTCTGAAAGGAAAACTAATTATACTCGGGTAGACAAAGTGGAATGGGAGCCCCCTTTTCACACCCAGTCTTCACTTGAATGGATTAACATGGCCACTATGCGAAGAGTACAAAGAAGAAATTTTACCCAGGATAAGATGACAATCCCTCGGTCAGACTTATATAAACTGGAAGAACAGAAAAGAGAGCGAAGATCTCTCATAAGCAATCTAAAGTGGGGAGACAAACCCCAGGAAAAAATTGGTAGTGGTCGATTTGTGAGTGATGATTCTAGGAAGAAAAGTCCTCATTATAAAGCTTCTAAGGGACGGGACCTGATGAGTTCATGAAAAATACGTATGATAAATTAAAGATCCAGATGTGGGAAGGAAAAAGTTTATCATGTAAACCTGTTAAAGAAGTATCTGGACAGACCACTCCAGGAAAGCACCCCCTTATTGACCTTGGCTATTGCAACCCAGATGCAAAAAGAACCACTCACCTCACATGAATACCCATTACATCCTTGTGAAACAGCAGCACAGGTAAAAGTCAGTAAGCACCTGACTAAAAACCAGAGGGAGAGAGTTCAAAAGGTTCTGGAGGAACATACAGATGTATTAACAGATAAACCAGGCCATACAAATTTGCTACAGTATGACATGAAACTGGTAGACTCAAACCCAATCTGTATGAGAGCCTATTCTATTCCGTTCGCGAAGGAGAAGGCATTGAAGGAAGAAATAGAGTATTTGTTGAAGGAGGGGATTATTTCGCACAGTGAATCATCTTTTAGTTCTAGTGTCGTTTTGTTGAGAAAACCGTCTGGGGAACACAGACTGTGCATAGATTACAGGAAACTGAATGCTGTCACAGAAGGACAAGTGGATCCATTACCAGACAAAAAACAGTTATTTGCCAGACTGAACAAGGCAAAATACTTTTCAAAGGTGGATCTTAGTAAAGGCTATTACCAGATCCCAGTGAAGCCTGAAGTGAGACCTTATTTGGCTTTTAGCACTTCGGATGGACATTATGAATTCAATATGCTACCATTCGGACTGAAAAATGCTCCGAGTGTGTTTTCAAGGATGATGCGAAAATTGTTGGATCCCCTGAATAACCCATGTATCACGAATTTCATGGATGATATTCTCGTCGCCACAGAGACATTTGAAGAACACATTGAAGCTCTGGAGATGTTGTTTGATAGACTTCGGGAGGCGAACTTAACTGCTAGGCCAACAAAATGTTGTATTGGATGCAAAGAGTTGGAATTCTTGGGGCACACTGTATATCAGGGTAATATGACCCCTGATCCTAAGAACTTGGAAAAACTGCAGAGAGCACCTAGGCCACAAACAAAAAAGGACGTGCGATCATTCGTGTCGTTATGCGGATTTTATCAGAAATACATCAAAAAATTTTAACGCTATTTGTGCTCCTCTGACTGATCTGACTCGCAAGGGACTTCCAGATAAAATTATTTGGACTGCACAATGTGAACTAGCGTTCCAAGAGTTAAAGGAAAAACTCACTAGCAAGCCTATTCTCAAACTGCCTGATTTGACACAGGACTTTGTCTTAAGAACCGATGCAAGTAATGTGGGACTCGGAGGGGCTTTGTTGCAAAGATCATCTTCACCTGATGGGGAACTTAAACCAGTCGCTTATGCAAGCCGCAAATTGAATAAGGCGGAACAAGGATACTCCACAAGCGAAAAAGAATGTTTAGCATTAATCTGGGCAATAAAGAAGTTTCAAATCTATCTGTATGGTAGGACTTTTGTGGTGGAGACGGACCATCAGCCTCTCGTGTTCTTGTCTCAGGCTAAGCATGAAAACGCAAGATTGCTGAGGTGGTCTTTGTTGCTTCAACCTTATCAGTTTAGTATCCAATATATCCCAGGCAAATTGAATGTCGGTGCAGATTTCCTCAGTCGGCACCCCTGTGATCAAAATTAGAGTAGTGGCAGACGTGAGGAGTAATTTTACCTATGTGTATCGCTGGTTTTGAAACTTGCCATAGGCATGTTTTCAAGTGGGGAGATGTGTAGTGAAATTGACAGAGATACAACGGTAAAATACCTCCAAAGATAACATTTAAGGATAAAAACATAATGCGTAGGCTGCGAATAGTACATGATCGCCTAGACCGCGGGTCATCATCCTCCATAAAAATTGACTTGCTAGACAGGAGGGGAACGGCGGATCAAAAAGGAAAAAAAATATGACTGGAAAGATTGCGTGAGACTAGAAAGGCTAAGGAGACGCAATTGGGGGGGAAACGGAGAAAAGTCACGTTTCCCAAGTTGACATAAAAAGTAAGCAACTCGACAGAAGGGACCATAGATATGTTACGCCACAGTCATTTATTGGACGCTTTTGCGCGATACCAAGCCCTTGATTTGAATTCAGCGGCTAAAACGCAGATGTTTGAAATATTACAAAATTTAAAAAGTACTTTTTTCTTAATATTAATGTTAGGAATATAAAAATTAGCTGGCCGGATGGCCCATTCTGAGCAGTGAACTAATATGGTCTTAATTTTACAGACGGATAGATAATATTGAAGATAATGACAAAAGACAGTGTTGTTCACATCATCGACAGACTGTATTGAATCTAAAAGTGTCGCTATTTGCACAAAAAAACACGACCTCGAGACGCAGGTGTTCAAATCTACGTAGTATGGAAGAGAGGGTCATTTGTGGTGGCTGTGTCTAAAAATAACTTTTAACGACAAAATTTTGGAGGGGAGAGAGAAAGGTTGGTTCAAAAATCAAGTACATTTTTGTAGAAACACAAGTAGAGACGGACAGACTAACAGATAACCATCCATACTTGACTGAAGCATGACTGAAATGACTTTAGGGTAGGAAATTTGAAATTCAAATAAACCTAGGCAGTGATTGGCCACAGACAATCATATCATTAGCGCTCAGACGCGAAAGTGGGGCCATTCTTCAATAGTTGTTCAGTGATAGACACAGATTTTAAAGTGTGGTGATTTCCATATGAAAGAAAGTGAAAGAAGTTTAGGGACGCCATACTATAGCCAGCAGCTCAGCTGAGTTTTGCTAGCAATTCTGTGTTATTTATTCATAATCTGGTAAGATTGAAATTATTTCCTTATATATTTTGAATATTGTTTCATGTTCGAGTGATTTGATACTGCCATATCGAAATCTAGCCTTACAAACAAGTAGGGATTTGCTCTAGACCCCCCGCCCTAGTCAGGGTCTAGGGACCAACAATATACATAAACTCCAGCAAGGGTTAGGCAAGACAGATCAAGTGTTGAGAATAATGAAACATATTACCTATCCTCTTTTAGGGCAGAAAACTAATAAATATTTTTCAGAATCTATAGTCTGGGAGGATCTATCTGATGTAAAACCACCATGGTAAATGTGCTGTTTGGTCAGAGAGATCTGACCTGTCTGTATGATGTGGTTGTTGTGTCAGTGTTGTGTCCAGACGTGGGTAGAGAATAGATTTTGACACATGGCCCATACTTTGATTGCAGAGCTGTGAGTTTCTGTTGTCAAACAAGCAGTGTCTATTCAGCTGGTGACTTTACTCGAGTGTATCTGTGCAGTACTTGTGACAGAGACCACCATTATTGCCCGCCAGCACGGAGAGGTGGGACCACCTGATTTCAGCACCAGAGCTACAACTACAAGATGAGTGAGCCTCTGGTCTGCTGGACATTCACCAACGCTGTGTAGTTACTAATACCCCCATAAAAATTCCCACCATTTTCTGGACACTGTGTAGTCAATATAGACAGGTGTGATGAGGCCACCCCAACAGCACAAACGTTAACTATCCTCCCAAGTAGATGACTACTAGAACATTTTAATAAAACTAACTAGTATAGTACATATATATGTACACTATTGCATTTATGATATAATATTCCATGCATTTCTTTCATAATCTCTAAATCCTTTTAAGTTCTGGTCAACCTAAAACAATTGATCCAGAACAAAATAAATGTAATATAATTCTATCAAAAAATTTTTACCACACGTTGAGTTAGTTCAGTGTATTTTAACATTTGTTAATATTATTAGTCTTGTTAAATATCTGTGGGTATATCTATAACCTATTACACCACACTACATATCATAACCCTAGACACTTTACGTAGCCACATTCATTAAAAAAAAATTAAGTGTGGGTCGTAGTGGTAGCAAGAAAGGCCTTCTGACAATTCTCAACTACATTTTATCTCAGGAGCCTTCACAGCTGGCCTCATACAATTACATTTAGTAATATCACCATCATACAATACATCAACACCACTACAAGCATGAGAATGAAGGTAGAGGCAGTTACTGCTGCTCTGAAGTCGCTGTCGCTGAAAAACTCCATCACCAAGCGCAGTTTGTTGTTCAATCTCATTTAGTAAAATCACCATCATTCAATACTTCAAACACACTACAAGTGAGACTGAAGGTAGAGGAGTTCATGTTGCTCTGAAGTCGCTGTCCTCCATCAACAAGCTTGTGTCGGGAGGGGAGTCCAGAATGATTGGCTACGGCAGGAATGGAAAACCTCCATTAAAGCCTCAAGTCATCAGGAACTGGTGTGGATCTACTGTCATGGTCATGCAATGAGGGAACTGCCAGACTAGACTCGAGAGCGCTAATAATGGGGGCACTGGATATTGATAAGGGAGAGATCCTAAGGACAGCTAATGCTCGCCTGTTAGAGAATGAAACGTAGGACTGGCAGTGATTAACGAATGAGAAGATACATCCGTTAGATGTATAACCAGCGCGCCACTGGAACAATTAGCATTCATACCCTTCTAATTTGTTAAGGGTGCCTGAGCACTTATGGGTTTGCCCGGATATCAGTGATGCTGATTCTAATCAACAATAACAATAACTTACTTATTTGATGTTACGTTTTCTTCTTATTACCCGTGTTTTTCTCCATTATTTGATGTTACGTTTTCTTCTTATTACCCGTGTTTTTCTCCCTTATTTGATGTTGTTACGTTTTTTCTTCTTATTTACCCGTGTTTTTCTCCATTATTTGATGTTACGTTTTCTTCTTATTACCCGTGTTTTTCTCCCTTATTTGATGTTACGTTTTCTTCTTATTACCCGTGTTTTTCTCCATTATTTGATGTTACGTTTTCTTCTTATTACCCGTGTTTTTCTCCATTATTTGATGTTACGTTTTCTTCTTATTACTCGTGTTTTTCTCCCTTATTTGATGTTACGTTTTCTTCTTATTACTCGTGTTTTTCTCCCTTATTTGATGTTACGTTTTCTTCTTATTACTCGTGTTTTTCTCCATTATTTGATGTTACGTTTTCTTCTTATTACCCGTGTTTTTCTCCCTTATTTGATGTTACGTTTTCTTCTTATTACCCGTGTTTTTCTCCCTTATTTGATGTTACGTTTTCTTCTTATTACCCGTGTTTTTCTCCCTTATTTGATGTTACGTTTTCTTCTTATTACCCGTGTTTTTCTCCCTTATTTGATGTTACGTTTTCTTCTTATTACTCGTGTTTTTCTCCCTTTTTCATCCTTCTGTGTCGCATAGCTTATCTTTTATCATGTTTTTTTTCTGCGTATTTATAGTGTCATCATCTTTATATCTTAACCTATCTACTGTCCTCATCTTTACCTTACGTTTGCGAGTGGCTGACGACGGGTATAACCCAGAACTTTCCGTGTTTCGATTTTATCATTCTGTTATAAAACTGACTACATACTAATTTTTATTTTATTTAGCTCTATCTTTCAGTTTGCGTCATTAACGCAGTTATATTACAAAATACATCTGTAAATTTATTAAGCAACCAGCAGGTTTCCATATATTCTATAGAGCGAAAACTGCGAATAACAAAGTTAAGAAAATAACAAATTTTAATATGAACTGTCAACACCAACAGCAATCAAATGTAAATAACAAAAGGTATTTCACAGTAACAACAAACTGAAAATAAAATAACACTCAATACCCTTATTATAACCGACAATAATTAGGTTGAACAGTGTGGACAAAAATTCTGAATGAGCGAAGACAAATGATCATCTGAAGCTTGTCCGCTGTCCTCTCATGTCCTCTATTTAAAAAAAGTATGATGACGACGGCCTTTAAAGATGAGCAGGATTTTGACATGTTGAGGAGCAGAATCACAGGTTGTTGTGACATAATCCATTTCCAGGTCCTCTTGTCTGCCCTTCTGCCCTCCAAATATTCCGTAATGGATCTCACATTCACGTGTGGTTATAAGTTAGGACGCTCTTCATACAACCCTGGGGACGTTCGATTGACTCCATTTTTATCTGACGACTGCTCCGGGACACCGGGTTCGTGAATGCCGTGTTTCTATTTTAGGGGAAGGTTCGAGAGATCATTGTCCGAGATTGTAATCTGCTACGCTCATCAGTAATTGAAAAAAACGTTCATTTCCTAAGGGATGTCCGCCGTCCATCATTATTTCGCTTGCCTTGTTTTTGAAATATTACCGTTTTTTTTTTCTTTTAAATTCCTTATTGTCCGCGTCACTTCCCTTTGCCAGCTCATTTTTCGTGTGATGTATATGTGTGAAGTGTGTGTGGATATTATATTATGCGTTTACTTATTGTCGCTTCTAAGAGTGGAGACACATTGTCATAAGAGGTTTTGATATACTAAAATATGGAATATCCTGGACAAATAGGTGTATCAGATGATACCAGGATAGTGCCAGATAAGAGACTGGTCTTATAAGTAATACCCCCTTCTCTGAAAAGTGCAAGGGTGTATAGACATCAAGGTGGGGTCAAGCTATGTAAGTTCCCAGAGAATGATGATGATGATGTACTCTGAGTCCCTAACTGCTACCTCTTGTGATCCCACAAAGATTACAGATCGAATGTTTTGTTTTATTTTGACTAATTCGTCTAGGGAAAAATTTGTTATTATAATAGTTATTAATTCCAAACAGAACTTAACTTTAATAAAATTATTAAACAAGACTGTATGAAATTTATGTACAATTTAATTATCCTGCACCATACTATTTTTTCCGGGCAGGAAAACTCAAAAGAACTGAAATGATATTTACAGGTAAAATTAAATAACTTGGGGAATATCTCCCATAGTGTTCACAGGGATAAATAATTTCACTTTATGTTCTTCTGTAAACTCAATCTCACTGTTACTATGAGGTAGATGTTTATTGTTCTAAGGTATGTCCTTTAAACTGCATCATGAAAGGTATGCTATTTGCTGTCTAGTTTTCAACTTCGATGATTCTATTGGATAAGCTTCAGTGGCCTCGGGTGGTGACTTATCTTTTTGGTTGCTGATGCTAGTCACTTCACAAACACTCAGGACCACACGATTAGCACATTCTGGGAGGAAAATACCTGCTGCGTAGAGCTCATGATTTATTGCAGAGCTATGTTCTCAGTTAGTCTTCCGTAAACAATGGCCAGTGATGTCTTTTTATGATACTGAACTGGAATCAAGGATTATACCATTTCTATGTAGGTATTTGCTTCAACCCACACATTTTACATATAGGACATCACAGCTTACCTTTTCAGATAATGCGCTACAAGTTAGCACCAGGGACATATAATTTCTTTTCTACAATCAGTTCCATGTGATTATTTTTTTCTGTACTGATTCAATGTTAGGGTCCTTAGCCCATGCTTGGCTTCCGTACGATAATCAGGTTAAGTACAAAACAGCATGTAACATATTGATTACTTCATTCTAACCTTTCCTGTACGCCTATCACATGATCTTTGAACAGTGTGTCACTCCAGAAGAAAATACTAATTTAAATCACTACTAACACTTACTGTCGTAATTTGTGCCATATTTGGAAACACTATACACATTTTTTTCCATTTCGAACCTGTCTGCACAACTACACACGTTCATAAATGGGTCAGTATGGCAAAACACATTAGTTTCACTTTCTACTTAGCATTCGAACACATAGTCTGGTTATACACAGGTTAATAATTAAACAATAATTATCATATTATATATATTAATAACATATATATATATATTATAATATTATATATAGATATATATATATATATATATATATTTATTATAAATATCTCTTTCTTACCCTCAGGCAAATATATACACACACACAAGCTGAACTGGCCCTCAAAGTTATCTAGAGCTGCTCTCAGATCAGAAGGCAAAGACTTGGTCGTTACTGTCTTTTAGATTATGTCAGCTAGGTGCAGATTTTTAAATCGAATGGCCCAGATCGTATGTCCTCGTTACTATTTATAGAACTACCTCTGCCCAATCGGAAACACATTAAAAATTATTTTAGAGACTTGTCACCAAGTCAAAAAGGTTTCTGTATCCTTACCCAAAAAAAAGGAAGCACTATGATTGGTTGTTAAATTTGTACTATGCTCTTAGATAATTTTGGTTGGGCGGTAAATTTTGAGTTGGTTCCTATACAAATTCAAATACACTAGATAAATTTTGGGCGGTAAATTTAACTGGGTTCTTAGACTGCTTCAAATACTATAGTTAGTTTTAGATTCAAATATTATAGCTAGTTTTTGAGCGGTGAAATTTTGAGCGTGTTGTCATACAGATTCAAATTCACTACACACATGATCTTTTTAAATTCCTGTATCTATTTTACATTGAATGGAGGGATTTATTAAATGTTGCTAGCGGTTTGTAAATTCATCTAAATATTTTTTATTGTTTTTATTTTTAGAGCTACGTTTAGAGAGACAAATAAAATAAAGACAGAAACGCGAGGTAAGTGAACAGTAAACAATAAACACAAATATATGTGTTTCTGGCAGTATTAAGAAATAAAGAAGTCGAAAAAATAGGCAAAAGAAAAGTAACACAAGTGATTGGTTTACCGGGAAATCGAACCCAGGACCATCCGAAAGGCACCATCGCCTCACTACGGGAGTGAATCGTCATTAAACATACTGCCAAATAAGCACCTCAAAAATAGGGCTTGGTAGACAGATGTCATTGTGACGAACACTCAATGCAATCATGGAATATAGGACTGCGAAACAACCAACACCAATTAAAGATGAAATCACTTCTATGCTTGAGAGATCGACTCTGCAGTTATAACCCTCGTAGAATGGAATGTCCCAATTACATAACAGAGAGACTCTCCAGTTGTAAATCTCATAGCTTTGAATGTCACAGTTACAAATTGGAGACAGACTCTTTACTTCTTTACTTAGTCGTTCATCTTCTACCATGGAGTGTATAGATTTGCCAAAGAGAACACCATACTGACCTATCGGTGGCCTTCCTCCTGGCCTGGTTCTAATCTAGTCTTCGGTCATTTAGAGATTGTCTAATGTTGTCCTCCCAGAGAACTCTGGGTCGTCCTGGAGGTCTGGATCCCCTGGCTCTTGGTTTCTCATGCTTGTCGTGGTAGCCGATCTTCTCCTGTTCTGCAGACATGGCCAAACCATCTTAGTTGGGAATGTTCCACGTGGATCTCCAGAGGCTGGTCTTTACAGACAGACTCTCTTGATTTAAATCTCGTTGATTTATTCCCTGAAGTGCCTATTACTATTGTTACTTTTCTATTGATTAGTGTCCTCTTTCATTCTTTCTTCTTTTTTTTTCTTTATTTCTTTTGTTATCTGTTTCTTTCTTTAAGTGAACATTTATGGCTACGCCTCATCCTAACTTACTTAGTCGTTCTTCTTCTACCCCGGGGTTTAGAGGTTTGCCAAAGAGAGCACCATACTATCCTAACAGCTGTCTTCCCCCTGGCCTGGTTCCAATCTAGTCCTCATCCATGTCCTATAAAAAATTTCTAAGTGCTGTTCTGGTCGACTGTCGTAATCATGTCATCCAAACATTGTGCATTATATTTGTCTCTATTGAATGGGAGGACAAATACGTTAAGCATTGACAGTTATTTGTGTAGTTGTCGCTTGACTGTTTACCCGATGAAGTCTGTTTACCCGATGAAGTCTGTTTACGCGATGAAGTCTGTTTATCCGATGAAGTCTGTTTACGCGATGAAGTCTGTTTACGCGATGAAGTCTGTTTACCCGATGACGTCTGTTTACGCGATGAAGTCTGTTTACGCGATGAAGTCTGTTTATCCGATGAAGTCTGTTTACCCGATGAAGTCTATTTACCCAATGAAGTCTGTTTATCCGATGAAGTATGTTTACCCGATGAAGTATGTTTACGTGATGAAGCCTGTTTACCTGATGAAGTCTGATTACCTGATGAAGTCTGTTTACCCGATGAAGTCTGTTTACACTATGACGTCTGTTTACCCGATGAAGTCTGTTTACCTGATGAAGTCTGTTTACCTGAGGAAGTCTGTTTACCCGATGAAGTCTGTTTACGCGATGGAGTCTGTTTACCCGATGAAGTCTGTTTACCCGATGAAGTCTGTTTACCCGATGAAGTCTGTTTACCTGATGAAGTCTGTTTACGCGATGAAGTCTGTTTACCTGAGGAAGTCTTTTTACCCGATGAAGTCTGTTTATGCGATGAAGTCTGTTTATTCTTTTTCAGAACCAGTGGTCCTAATTACGTCATACTCCACCCTGGTCTCATGGGTAGTGAGATCGGATGCCTAGCTTTCTCGGATACTGGCGAAAAAACAGGAGGCCCGTGTGCAAGTTGCGCACGTTCAAAATCCCACGGCAGTTGGAAATCATAAAGAGTAGGCTTATCAGGCCGCTGCCCTGGCAAAATTTAAAAATTAGGAAACCTACCCACCACTAAAATATTTATAGAAAGTGATTCCTATACATTATATACACACATTGGGATTCTCGCTGGTGCCACGGAGTTCAAGCACTGCGCTGAGATCCTCCTTGTGTGATCTAAGGGAGGAGACCGGAGCACTGATGGCGTTGTCCGTGTGCAATGAAGATAGTCCTTAAAAACCAAACCAAAACCAAATCGCACAGCTTTTCTGCAGTTGCGTCCCTTTCCTTTTTCTAATCGTATGATGGAACTTGTAATCTGACATTCTCGTAAAGATCTTAATTAGAATGCAAATAATTCGTATAGTTTTAGTTCTCACCCCGGGTTAGATTGTAAAATATACACACATTCTTGTAAATAGCAAGATTGATTTCCGGCTCTGTGTAGCTATACATCTACTGCTTGTTGACACATCCCTCACATGGAAGAGCTACGTCCCATGGGAATGAGTTATCTATAGTAAGTTATGTGTTTCGTGTTCAGTTCTTCTATTCGCTCTGTCGCTTCGTCTGGGTACAGTAAATCACAAAGGTAATTGCGTATGCATTGACTAATTGTAAATGCATGGAATTTGTATGTGGTTTTGTGTTTGGTCTAATACGTTATTTGGTGCGTTTCGGTGCGTGAGATGTACTGAAGGACATCCCCTGTTTAATTAAAGCTTCTGTACCGATACTGACGTGTTATCGACTTTGATTTTTCTCGTGAATTTTGTCCTGTCATCTATCTATCTATCTATCTATCTATCTATCTATCTATCTATCTATCTATCTATCTATCTATCTATCTATCTATCTATCTATCTATCTATCTATCTATCTATCTATCTGTCTGTCTGTCTGTCTGTCTGTCTGTCTGTCTGTCTGTCTGTCTGTCTGTCTGTCTGTCTGTCTGTCTGTCTTTCTTGCCCTGCCCTGTCCCGTCCGTCACTGATAAATTTTCAAATATTCATGTATTAAGTACTGTTACCAATGGAGATCCTGATTCAATTACACAGTGAACCAGGAATCATAATATATTGTAATCACAATTTATATGTACATAATTTATAACTATGAATCTTGTAGTGACATATTTTATTAATATTATAATATGTGGGTCAGTTGTGTAGTGGTTCTATGAGGTAATACTGGTTTTATATGTCAATCTAAGTTGTTATTTGTCATCATGACTTCAAGTGTCTGGTTCTGTTGGAACTAGTATTGGAGATGTTCTCAGTTCCTAACATTAAAACAATTTATTTCCCCTCTTAGTTTATATATTGTCAGTTTGTGAGGGGCATAATGTTGAGCTCCGCTGGCCACAGATTCTTATCTGTCGTGATGGCGGCAGGAAAGGACTCCTCTGCTCGATAGCCTCCCTGTGTTCTGGAGACACCACACTGATTGCTATATGGACCAAGGAGTATGCGGTCCGCCTCTGGATTCAGCAAAGCTCTGACCAGGTGCTGCTCAATAACTTTAGGACCACGGTCCCTGAAACAAGAAGGTTGTACCTCCTACTTCAGAACTAATTTATAATACCCTTCCAGACTGACCACAATACATAACAAACACTGAGTTCAGAGCGGTAGGCCAACTGTCAGCTTCATCTATAATAATTTTCACCAGTATACTCCTCCCTAATGGTTACTACGCCTCTGCAAGTCCAGCATTATTTCTTTCTAGTCAATAAGATAGGAGTCAGTGTACTATTTGGCAATTCCATGTAGTTTTACTTTCCTCTGACACCTTCTGTTCAGGTTGGAGCAACTTATATATATATATACCTTGCCTCCGGATCGCTACTGAACCACGCACATATACAGACATAAATTATTAATTTACATTCAATTTTCATTACAAGATATCAAATATTTCAAGCTTACCACAATTCATGGAATAATAATAAACAGATACGTTGACTGGTGAAGAATAATGGCACAACTTATGGCACAAATTCCGAGCTGCCTCTGTCTCAGGCTTTTATTTATAAAAATATAAGCTGATGCTCAACGCACTGTTGCTTTAGAAAGTATTTTTGAAAATCTGATGTGGAACTGACGCGTCTAAGTGACTATATCGACGAGTCTAACCAATCATGCCATGTTTATCCAAGCGTTTGAAAAAACAGTACCCTTCCATCCGTCTCCCATAGCAACGAAAAGTAGTATTTATAGTCCGACTAATCGTGTTTAGCCTTACATTTATTTCTACCCAATCAAATAGGAGGTAACATGGGGACCTCTTTCCGTACAATGGTGGTTTAAAAATCTACCACTGAGCGATTCTGATTTTGGGTGTTGTCTGACAGCACCATCATTTTATTTTGGCTATAACTTGTTAATTCCTAGACTATTTGCATAACACTTAACATATTCTTTGTCAGCAAGTCACAAGGAACCCAAATATATAAATTTTATGGGGCTAAGTGGCTGCGTTCAAAATATGTATTTTCTAGGATAGTCGTGTATTTGTTTTTTTATTTTTTTTATGTTTAGAACCGCCACCTGTCCTGCTGTACTGTCAGACTAATGTCAGGATTTTAGACATAAAACAGTGGAATGTCATGTTTCCTAATAAGCGTTTTGTAAGTTTTTAAACATAACTCTCTTTATGGGTAGTGTTTTTTATCACTGACGATTTGAAAAAAAGCTAGTGGTTGTGGCCTTACACGCGTGATGGTAGTAATTGTGTATCGCGACGCGTGTTTAGTGTTGCAAGTGTTCTGGCTTTTGCCCCTCCCTTTCTTTCTATCTTTAGTCCATCTGTCTTTCGTTTTAGGTACCATAGTGTATAAAATGACATGAATGGAATTTTAAATCTAGGTCAACTTGCGTATCTCAAGGTTTTCTTAGAAAGGCAGTACACGTTTCATTGAAGAAAGCGTGTAGAGATGTAGTAGGCTTTTACTATCAACGTGAAACGTTACAATTCGCAGACGAAGTAGAAAACAAGGGGGGATTCGAGTACAGTCATTGTGACCGCACTGTTCTTTACCATTCTTCTTTCCTTTTATTGAAGTTATTTGTTAGGCTTTACATTTACTTTTTAATTTATATATGTGGATTAGAATTTCTCACGACACTGGGTTCGAATTTATGTAGCGTCACGCTTCAGTCTAACTAACTTCTCATTCTTGTGTGCTGTTATTACTGGAAGAGCGTCTCTTAAAATATTTCTTGACTTCTCTTTTTTTTCATATTTTGAAGAAAAGAAACTATTTTGCTGAAGTCACGGCACAGGTAAGTTGGTTCGATGCATTGCTGGAATGTTGAACACTTGTCTTATGGAATTCTAAAGAAATCAAGTTCAACACAAAACTAAGAATCTTGACCTAAAACGTCAAGTCAGTCCTTTTATGAAATATGTTGAATAACAAACGTGACAACCAGAAAGATGCAGGCTTTCATATATGGGTCATTGCAAAAAACTGAAGGATTACTATAGTATAACAAGACATACTTGGTTCCTGTCCGCTGTCTTTGAGTTTCTGTCTGAATTTCTTTACTTTGAATGTCTGGAATATCAGACTTTTCTTTTCCACGATGGGATAATTGTACTTCTTCCCACAAAATAAGTTGTTTAGAGATGTCACGAACCTTGAGCTGACTGCTGCCTTTATTAGAGTCACTAATGTAGAAGTCTGAGGGCGAACGAGATGTCACGAACCTTGAGCTGACTGCTGCCTTTATTAGAGTCACTAATGTAGAAGTCTGAGGGCGAACGAGATGTCACGAACCTTGAGCTGACTGCTGCCTTTATTAGAGTCACTAATGTAGAAGTCTGAGGGCAAATGAAGAAGAACAATAACAAGATCACTAATGTGGAACTAATGGAAATAACCGGTGGAATATGAGGTGACGAGTGATATTGGACAGGACATTCATTAAGAGAAACCATTTGCTAGCATTACAAGGCAATCCCTCTTCTTGGATCACCAGGGTTAGAGAAATAGAGGGAAACGAATTAAAAAATCGAGACGAGAACTGGAGAGTGGATAAAGACAGTATTTAAAGACTTTGAACGGATGGCACAGAACAGCCAGGCTTGGTATCTTTTTAAGACATGTGCTTAGCGTGGAAATGACAGATATTGACGATTATGAAAACACTTGTCAATAAATGAATGACCTATGAGGCGAAAGAAATAAAGCTGCCTGCATCTTATGATAATCAGCACGCACCCAGCGCGTGAGCGCTTGGCAAATGAGTTCTTCATCTTTATTGGATGCGCTTGGACGATCCGACGATTTATGTTTCAATTCAAATAATTTCTCTATCTGCTTCAGGCGTCCTAGAAACGAGAAAGCCAGGATATCGCATCTTTCTGATTGTTGTAGCAATCTGCCAAACCTGCTATCATGAGCTAGAACTTAGCTGAACACTAGTGAGGCATCATCTTTCTGACTGTTGTATCAATTTGCCAAACCTGCTATCATGAGCTAGAACTTAGCTGAACACTAGTGAGGCATCATCTTTCTGACTGCTGTATCAATTTGCCAAACCTGCTATCATGAGCTAGAACTTAGCTGAACACTAGTGAGGCATCATCTTTCTGACTGTTGTATCAATTTGCCAAACCTGCTATCATGAGCTAGAACTTAGCTGAACACTAGTGAGGCATCATCTTTCTGATTGTTGTATCAATTTGCCAAACCTGCTATCATGAGCTAGAACTTAGCTGAACACTTGTGAGGCATCATCTTTCTGACTGTTGTATCAATTTGCCAAACCTGCTATTATGAGCTAGAACTTAGCTGAACACTAGTGAGGCATCATCTTTCTGATTGTTGTATCAATCTGCCAAACCTGCTATCATGAGCTAGAACTTAGCTGAACACTAGTGAGGCATCATTTTTCTGATTGTTGTATCAATCTGCCAAACCTGCTATCATGAGCTAGAACTTAGCTGAACACTAGTGAGGCATCATCTTTCTGACTGTTGTATCAATTTGCCAAACCTGCTATCATGAGCTAGAACTTAGCTGAACACTAGTGAGGCATCATCTTTCTGATTGTTGTATCACTCTGCCAAACCTGCTATCATGAGCTAGAACTTAGCTGAACACTAGTGAGGCATCATCTTTCTGACTGTTGTATCAATTTGCCAAACCTGCTATCATGAGCTAGAACTTAGCTGAACACTAGTGAGGCATCATCTTTCTGACTGTTGTATCAATTTGCCAAACCTGCTATCATGAGCTAGAACTTAGCTGAACACTAGTGAGGCATCATCTTTCTGATTGTTGTATCAATTTGCCAAACCTGCTATCATGAGCTAGAACTTAGCTGAACACTAGTGAGGCATCATCTTTCTGACTGTTGTATCAATTTGCCAAACCTGCTATCATGAGCTAGAACTTAGCTGAACACTAGTGAGGCATCATCTTTCTGACTGCTGTATCAATTTGCCAAACCTGCTATCATGAGCTAGAACTTAGCTGAACACTAGTGAGGCATCATCTTTCTGACTGTTGTATCAATTTGCCAAACCTGCTATCATGAGCTAGAACTTAGCTGAACACTAGTGAGGCATCATCTTTCTGATTGTTGTATCAATTTGCCAAACCTGCTATCATGAGCTAGAACTTAGCTGAACACTAGTGAGGCATCATCTTTCTGACTGTTGTATCAATTTGCCAAACCTGCTATTATGAGCTAGAACTTAGCTGAACACTAGTGAGGCATCATCTTTCTGATTGTTGTATCAATCTGCCAAACCTGCTATCATGAGCTAGAACTTAGCTGAACACTAGTGAGGCATCATCTTTCTGATTGTTGTATCAATTTGCCAAACCTGCTATCATGAGCTAGAACTTAGCTGAACACTTGTGAGGCATCATCTTTCTGACTGTTGTATCAATTTGCCAAACCTGCTATTATGAGCTAGAACTTAGCTGAACACTAGTGAGGCATCATCTTTCTGATTGTTGTATCAATCTGCCAAACCTGCTATCATGAGCTAGAACTTAGGTGAACACTAGTGAGGCATCATTTTTCTGATTGTTGTATTAATCTGCCAAACCTGCTATCATGAGCTAGAACTTAGCTGAACACTAGTGAGGCATCATCTTTCTGACTGTTGTATCAATTTGCCAAACTTGCTATCATGAGCTAGAACTTAGCTGAACACTAGTGAGGCATCATCTTTCTGATTGTTGTATCAATCTGCCAAACCTGCTATCATGAGCTAGAACTTAGCTGAACACTAGTGAGGCATCATCTTTCTGACTGTTGTATCAATTTGCCAAACCTGCTATCATGAGCGAGAACTTAGCTGAACACTAGTGAGGCATCATCTTTCTGATTGTTGTATCAATTTGCCAAACCTGCTATCATGAGCTAAAACTTAGCTGAACACTAGTGAGGCATCATCTTTCTGACTGTTGTATCAATTTGCCAAACCTGCTATCATGAGCTAGAACTTAGCTGAACACTAGTGAGGCATCATCTTTCTGATTGTTGTATCAATTTGCCAAACCTGCTATCATGAGCTAGAACTTAGCTGAACACTAGTGAGGCATCATCTTTCTGATTGTTGTATCAATCTGCCAAACCTGCTATCATGAGCTAGAACTTAGCTGAACACTAGTGAGGCATCATCTTTCTGACTGTTGTATCAATTTGCCAAACCTGCTATCATGAGCTAGAACTTAGCTGAACACTAGTGAGGCATCATCTTTCTGATTGTTGTATCAATTTGCAGTCCCAACTAAGATGGTTTGGCCATGTCTGCAGAATGGGAGAAGATCGGCTACCACGACAAGCATGGGAAACAAAGAGCCAGGTGTTGCGTGCATATTTTGACGCACATATTACAAAAATCGATATGGCTATTTAATATGGAAAAGATATAGACATTCATTCATTTGTGTATGAAAATGCTGTCTATGGGGAAGGCTAGATAATCCATAATTGTTTTACCCTTTTGATTATAGGAGTAATCGTTCTTGATATTAATTCGGCGCATGGATATGACACCCATGTCCGTACCTATTTCTTAGGGCCAGAAAATAGATTAATTTGCTTATTATGTTTATGGCCTGAATTCATATGTATTACATATTATTAGTACAAGTAGAATCAGTCCTATATTGTATATTTTGGATGGGTAGGCAGGACTATATTCTTGTTACACCGCTCTAGCGGAAGTAGGAGTTGTCTTGTCTAGTCGTGATGAGTTCCGATGTACCGTGACAATGGCGGGTACGCATTTTTCCAGGGCTGGTATATTCTTCAGTAAAAAATGATTTACGAAGTGGTTTTTCTTCTATAGGAGATTGTGTCTCTACTAGAGTTGTGTTAGAGACTTTCCTAATGTACGGTACCATGTATGATTCGGACTCCAGGTAATTCCAGTCCCTGTTTTGATGATCTCAGGTCGGTTAGGCCTAGCTGGAATTTTGTGCTTCGTAACGCTAGGGTCAAGTTTGTATCGACGGAGATGACGGGCTCCATACTGTAATTATGTCTACGTGAGGTAACTAGATTACGGTAGATCTGTATGGAGGAACTTTATGAAATTATGCATCTATATTGCAAAGTAACTTTGGCTTATATATATATCCTCCTGTGAGCGAGTGAGCGACAACTCAGGAAGGCGGCCATATTACATTCCTGTCATCGTATTTTTGAATCACTGTCCAAAGAACGGGGCATGTATCTTATTATTCGGGCAGTGGCAAGGAGATCTCAATTTTGATAGAAACCCCTTCCATGGTTTCATAATATTATATAAACTGTGAACTTAAAGCAACTTTAGTGACTTTCCGATCCGCCTTCACTGACGCGCTTAGTCAGATAGGGGATGCGGCCATTATGTATCATGACATTGGAAGATATTGATGTACTACCTATTATTTATGAATGTGTCATGACATGGGATCTACTATGTATGCCTGCAAATTGATGTGTCAACCTGTATCCATGATTTACTCGTATGTCCCAGTGTGTGCGTCTAAATAAACGGTGTAAACAAAGATTCCAGCAGTTTGCATTGGTGCCTGGTAGACACAAGTGAATGAGTGATTAGATTGGTCAGAACACGAACAGTACACCATTCGCGTTAATCACACTCTACACTTCTACTCCATATCTACACCATCCTGCGTCGGTTGAAGTGACCAAGTTTAGGGCCTGCTTCCCCTGGAGCCTTAGAGGGAAACTACTGTTTACAACTGCCTTTGCCTTCCCTAACTCAGGACTAGGGTGAGTTACCCATTTACAGCTGGGTAGACTGGAGCATGCCTGATCTCAACAGCTCTGTACACATCTTTACAGAAGAAAAAGAACACACCACCCTTCTTTACAGACTGACACTTTACAGTGGACAAGAAACTTTACAGTGGTGAGCCAGATTCCTGGGTCCAGCCTACGCAGTCTTGTGTTGAGAATCACATTTTACAGTTGAAAGAACATTTGTTTGACCACATCAACACCAGTAGGACAGCTATACAATCAATGTCAGCTTGACCTGTTCTGACAAGTGTAGCAATATCTGAGTCAGCACTTGTTGACATTTGGCACAGTACAGTCAGTGTCCTAAACTAGTGAGTGTTTAGCCTGCTGTAATAGAAGAGCAATGTTGAACAGAATGTGCAAATTTCATCGTTGGATCTTCTTATGTGCTCAAAAAAATTGAACAGTGTAACAATTAGAAAGCAAATCTATTACTTAATAAAGTGGTAGTCTAATTTGTTAAAACTGAGCATACAGTACAATACATTGCAACTACAACACATTGCATGATATGATACACACATTGATGATTTATATATATTTATGTTTATATATTATTTGTTTATATGCGTGATTGTTATGTGTTTTGGGGGCCTGGATGGGAGGTGACTAGAACAGTAAATACCGAGTGATATTGGTCTTGTTCTGGCGTTCTATAGGGAGCAATTTCTTAATTGAAATTTGCATGCATCATAGTTTGCAAATATTTGGTTAGTTGTGACGACTGTTTCATATTTGTATTTGTAACATTTTTCTGTTCTTTATTTTTGTTTGATTTGTTTGTATAATTGTAGGTCTCATCTTTCCTTTCATTTCAGTTTTTTACACCCTTATGTTTATACACTGTGGCGTTATTTGTCTTGTTATCTTATTGCAGTTATCATCACCGATTCTGTGATCATTTTTTTTTCATTTCTCCTATTTAATTTAATTTGATCTCTGCAAATGTTTTCAGATTGTCTTTTCTTGTTTGTCCTTTGTAATGTCTTTAGTTGACATATGACATAGGAGGTATAGTTGTATACACTTATAGTATAGTACAGATCAGTACTTTATGAGTATTTTCCACAGGTACTCAAGTGATCATTGATTACATTAAAGTGTACAAGACCTTTATAACTTGTCTCCCAAAGTGATTGGTATAGGAAATATTATTTTCCACAGGTACTCAAGTGATCATTGATTACATTAAAGTGTACAAGACCTTTGTAAGGCTTGTCTCCCAAAGTGATTGGTATAGGAAATATTATTTTCCACAGGTACTCAAGTGATCATTGATTGCATTAAAGTATACAAGACCTTTGTAAGGCTTGTCTCCCACAGTATTTGAGATAGACAGTTATTGTTGTCCACAGGTACTCAAGTTATCATTGGTTATTATAAACCATACAAGTTTTCACTAAGACTAAGTCTATGGTATAGACTTGTCTCCCATTAAAGTGAAATAAGGTAATTTATTTACTTTTTCAGGTTTCTGATTTAAGAAGACAAAATGTCTACATTAGATTACTTTATAGCACAAGGAAAATCCCTTGATAAGACTGGGAAAGACTTAGAACAATGGGCTGTTGCTCAATATGACAAAGCATTAGCTGCAGAAGAGAGAAAAGCTGCTGCTGCTGCTGAAGACAGAAAAGCTGCTGCTGAGGAGAAAAAAGCTGCTGCTGAGGAGAGAAAACTTCAAATAGAAGAAAAAAAATTAGAAGCTGCTGCTGAAGAGAGAAAAGCTGCTGCTGCTGCTGAAGAGAGAAAAGCTGCTGCTGCTGCTGCTGCTGAAGAGAGAAAAGCTCTGGCTGAAGAAAAAAGATTAGAAAAAGAAGCTGCTACTGCTGCTGAACTAAAGAAATTGCAGATGCAAGTGGAGGAAAGGAGATTTGATGCAGAACAGAAAAAATTAGAAGCTGCTGCTGCTGCAGAACAGAAAAAATTAGAAGCGGCTGCAGAACAGAAAAGATTAGATAGAGAAGCTGAAGAGAGAAAAGCAATAAGAGAACATGAGTTTGAATTAGAGAAATTAAAATTGACAAGTATGAGTAATGTTAATCAGGCATCTAGTGGTAATGGTAAACCCTTTGTGTACAAGGTCAAGGTACCAGCGTTCAACTCTGCCAGTGATGATATAGCATTCTGGCTTGATAGATTTGAACGTGCTTGTCGTGCTCATAATGTTGACAAATCACAGTATGTGAATCAGTTGTCTGAAAATCTAAAAGGGGAGTCTCTGAGTAAGTTATATTTCGTTGAAGAGGCCGACAAGGATAATTATGATGCTGTTAGGGCAGCTTTGATAAAGAGATATCAGCTGTCTGAGGAAGGTTATCGTCTTTTGTTTAAAACAATGAGACCTGAGGTAGGTGTAGAATTCTCAGAATTCATCTCAAAAGCACGAATTACTCTTTCACGATGGATTGAATTATCCAAAACAGAGAAAACATTTGATGGTCTTACGGATTTATTGCTAAGAGACAAGGTCATGTCTTCGGTAAATAAATCATTCCTAGAGTTCTTACATGAGCGTAAACCTAGTACATTAAAGCAAATGGAAGAATATTGTGACCAGTATGCCACGGCACACCCTGACATGATTCTTAGTAACTCTAACATTAAAGAGAGTATGCCAGTTGCTTCGGCAACAGAATATAATCAGAATTACTCAAGCAAATTCCAAGGAGCTAAAAATAAATTTGATAAAAAGGTTAATTGGAATAAGCATCAAAACCAAGATAACCACTCAAATCAGAGTTCTTCTTCGAAGAACTGGAATCGGGCTGATAGTCCTCGACACGCGAGGGGTACCCATAATTTTAGAAATTCTCGGAAAGGGAGTAGCTATAGGAACTACCCAAGTGCTTCATGGAGACAAAAGAACCAATATTACAGGGATACTCAATATAATGAGCGTGATGATTATGATCATGAATATTATGATTCAAACCCAAATAGGGGTTATAACAGAGGCAATAATAATTATAGAGACAATTATAACCGAGGGAGATCACAACACAAAAGACATGGTAAATCTTATTACCAGGCTAACTCTGCACAACAGGAGTTCCACGACGCCGATAATCAGAATAATGATAAAAAAGACTCCAATAGTGTAGCAAATTCCGCTTTCGATTTTGCTAGAGCATCTCAGTGTTCGCAATGCAAAACATTATTCGATCCAACCACAGTTTCTACTTTAAGCTGCGGTCACCCGCTTCCCGCTCTCCCTGCGTCAATCGCGCATAATGGAAGGGGTGCTCTTGTTTTCAATAGAGGCTTAATAGATGGTACTCCGGTATCAATTCTTTTCGATTCGGGGTGCACTACCATCGGAGTGAGGCAATCACTCGTAAATCCTTCTCGAGCTACAGGCGATGTAGTCAAATGTGTAACATTTGGTGGCACATTGGAGAAGTACTCCACTGCCATTATCAATATTGCTACGCCTTTCTTTACAGGAGAGGTGCAAGCATGTCTCTTGCCGAATCCGATCGCTGATCTTATCATCGGTCGCATTCATGGAGTGAAAGAATGCACTCCACAGCAAATTTCTAATTGGGAAAATGTTAATATGCAATCTGCTAATGCAGTAATCACTAGGGCTCAAGCTCTTAATATGCCGCAATCTTCACATTCTGAAGATAATGATGGGCAGATCCAAGATGATCCCTTGGAGATTTCCCATGATTCTTTTATAAAACAGCAGGAAGATGATCCTACTCTAAAGAAATTCTTTACTCTGGCAACAAAAGGTGATCCGAATAAGGATACAAGTCGTAAATCTTGGATTACGATGAAGAATGGCGTACTTGTACGTATGGTACAAGACTCCGCTAAGTCCATTCATTCTCAAATCCTTGTGCCTAAAAATATGAGAGTTAAAATCTTACAGCACGCTCATGATTCGCAGTGTGCTGGACATATGGGTTTTTCCCGTACTAAAGCTAGAGTTCTTCAATCTTTCTTTTGGCCTGCTGTGAATAAGGACATACGAATCTATTGTCGATCTTGTAAAGTATGTCAAGAGATTAAATCCAGAGGTCCACGCCATGATGCACCTATTCAGGCTGCAGACATTCCCATTCGACCATTTCAAAAAATGGCGATAGACATCATTGGTCCATTTAAGATAAAGTCTGCTAGAGGACACCAATTTATTTTGACGTGTGTTGATATGTGCACACGTTGGCCGGAGGCTGTTCCTCTAAAGAGCATAACTACTGCTGATGTCGCAGATGCTCTTTGGTTAATATTTTCTCGTCTGGGATTTCCAGCAGAAATATTATCCGACCATGGTACCCAACTAATATCGGATACCATGTCTCAAGTAATGTCGACTCTTAAGATAGAGAGATCGCTGAGTAGTATTTATCATCCTATGTCCAATGGGATGGTGGAACGTCTGAATAGAACTCTGAAAAACCTACTAGGTAAGATAACAGAAGATCATCCACAGGATTGGGATAGGGTTTTACCCGCGGCTCTCTTTGCATATAGAGAGGTCGCCAACGAACATACAGGATTTTCTCCCTTTGAACTTGTCTTTGGCGCGAAACCGCGAGGTCCTATGTCCTTACTTCATGATCTTATAACTGCTGATAATATTGTCGATGACACAAAATCCTCTTATGAATATGTCATCGCACTTAGACACAAGATTATTGAAGCATGCAAATTGGCAACTGCTTCTTCTGAATTTGCGAAACAGAAGGCAAGGGAATTTGCCAATAAAAAGAGATGCTTGCGACAACTTTGTCCAGGTGACAAAGCATTCGTCTTGCTACCTTGTAGGGAAAATAGACTTCTTATTTCTTGGAAAGGTCCGTACGATATAATATCAAAAGTTTCCGATGTTGACTATATCGTCGATATTGACGGGAAGCGTAAAACCTTCCACATCAACATGCTCACGGAATTCCATGAACGTCCGGATTATTTACAACCTGTTTTCCAGGCAACTGACGATTTTCTAGTCCAACATGGACAGTACTCATCTCTGTCAGTAATACAGGATGAGGAAACGAGTTTCTCGGATGTAAATTTACCTTTTCCAATGATTCCTCTTCACTCTAATGAATCATGGAAAGATGTTGCAATTTCTCCCGAATTATCTCCAGGAGAGCAGAAACAAGTTTCTACTATGTTAGAACAATTTCAGGATGTCCTTACTGACATTCCTGGTCAAACTGATGTCATTCAACATGACATTATTCTTACCGACCATAGTCCTATAAGAGTCAGACCGTATCCTATCCCGATACATTTTCAAGCACAGGTAGAGAAAGAGTTGGATGAGATGATAGAGTTAAAAATTATTGAACCATCCACATCAGCATATTCTTCGCCGATGGTTATTGTACGAAAAAAAGACAATAACATACGTCTTTGCGTGGATTATCGCAAATTGAACCAAGTGACTAAATTTGATGCTGAACCTATGCCTTTACTAGAAGAGCTACTTACGAGACTATCGAATTCTCATTTCTTTACTAAACTCGATTTGTCTAAGGGATATTGGCAAGTTCCATTATCCGAACACGCAAAACCGTTTACTGCTTTTTCGACGCCTAGGGGTCTATTCCAATGGAATTTCATGCCTTTCGGTCTTATGAACGCCCCTGCAACATTCGTACGCATGATGCGTCGAATCCTATCTCATCGCTCAGATGTCATTGCGTATCTTGATGACATCTGTCTTTTCAGTGATACTTGGAACGATCACTATAATGGGATAAATGAACTATTGTCTATCTTACGCGAGCATAACCTGACAGCGAAACCATCGAAAGCATGTATTGGTTTTAGCGAAATATCTTTCTTAGGACACCGTGTTGGTCATGGGTTCCTAAAAACAGAAGACCATAATACAAGTAAGATACTTAACATTTTTATTCCTAAGACTAAAAAGCAAGTGCGAAGTCTCTTAGGTCTAATACAATTTTATGGACGATTCATCCCGAATCTGTCCTCCATTATGTCACCTCTTTCTTCCTTGCTAAAGAAAGGGTCTCCTAATGTAGTCCATTGGACTCAAGAATGTCAATCCTCTTTGGATAAGGTTAAAACTATGTTTTCTACTTCACCTATCCTAGTATTGCCTTCTAAGGACAAGACATTTATTCTTCGTAGTGACGCTTCATCCACCGGGATTGGAGCAGCACTAATGCAAGAGTACTCTGGAACTCTGCATCCTGTGATGTATATTTCTCGGAAATTAAATGCCGCAGAGAAGAATTACTCGGTCCTAGACCGTGAATTATTGGCTATGGTTTGGTCAATCCTTAAACTGCAAAGATTTCTTCTTGGCGCGCATTTCATTGTGGAAACTGACCAGAAAGCTCTTACAGCTATTCAGAGTAAAAATCTGAAGAGCGCGAGATCAACGCGATACGCGATTGCTCTACAGCCATTTCATTTTTCGGTGCGAGCTATCCGTGGGTCAGAAAATGTGATGGCAGATATTTTGTCTAGATGCCCACATGATTCATAACTGTTATACAACTTTGATACAGTTGTTTCTATGTTGAAATGTGTACACATATGTAATATATCATATATTGATTGTAACACTACTTAGCGGTTCATTGATATTTATTCACCGCTGATCTTTCAATGTTTTTTCGTCTTTGATGATCATGATGTTAAGATATCTTAGATGAAATTTATGTATAAACTAATATAGAAATTGTGTCATTGCTAATATTGTAGTATGCGTTGGTGACACCTCTCTGGAAATATTTATACTTAGAGAAATACTTTCTCTAAGGTCATAAAATTTATGCTTATCATCTGCGCATTGTTATTGGTGCGTTGTGAGCCTGTTGTATGTTGCTCCTAGATGTATTTCAAAAAAAAAAAAGTACCATTTTTTTTTTTCCCGAGGGGTGTGGTAATCTGTTGCGTGCATATTTTGACGCACATATTACAAAAATCGATATGGCTATTTAATATGGAAAAGATATAGACATTCATTCATTTGTGTATGAAAATGCTGTCTATGGGGAAGGCTAGATAATCCATAATTGTTTTACCCTTTTGATTATAGGAGTAATCGTTCTTGATATTAATTCGGCGCATGGATATGACACCCATGTCCGTACCTATTTCTTAGGGCCAGAAAATAGATTAATTTGCTTATTATGTTTATGGCCTGAATTCATATGTATTACATATTATTAGTACAAGTAGAATCAGTCCTATATTGTATATTTTGGATGGGTAGGCAGGACTATATTCTTGTTACACCGCTCTAGCGGAAGTAGGAGTTGTCTTGTCTAGTCGTGATGAGTTCCGATGTACCGTGACAATGGCGGGTACGCATTTTTCCAGGGCTGGTATATTCTTCAGTAAAAAATGATTTACGAAGTGGTTTTTCTTCTATAGGAGATTGTGTCTCTACTAGAGTTGTGTTAGAGACTTTCCTAATGTACGGTACCATGTATGATTCGGACTCCAGGTAATTCCAGTCCCTGTTTTGATGATCTCAGGTCGGTTAGGCCTAGCTGGAATTTTGTGCTTCGTAACGCTAGGGTCAAGTTTGTATCGACGGAGATGACGGGCTCCATACTGTAATTATGTCTACGTGAGGTAACTAGATTACGGTAGATCTGTATGGAGGAACTTTATGAAATTATGCATCTATATTGCAAAGTAACTTTGGCTTATATATATATCCTCCTGTGAGCGAGTGAGCGACGACACTCAGGAAGGCGGCCATATTACATTCCTGTCATCGTATTTTTGAATCACTGTCCAAAGAACGGGGCATGTATCTTATTATTCGGGCAGTGGCAAGGAGATCTCAATTTTGATAGAAACCCCTTCCATGGTTTCATAATATTATATAAACTGTGAACTTAAAGCAACTTTAGTGACTTTCCGATCCGCCTTCACTGACGCGCTTAGTCAGATAGGGGATGCGGCCATTATGTATCATGACATTGGAAGATATTGATGTACTACCTATTATTTATGAATGTGTCATGACATGGGATCTACTATGTATGCCTGCAAATTGATGTGTCAACCTGTATCCATGATTTACTCGTATGTCCCAGTGTGTGCGTCTAAATAAACGGTGTAAACAAAGATTCCAGCAGTTTGCATTGGTGCCTGGTAGACACAAGTGAATGAGTGATTAGATTGGTCAGAACACGAACAGTACACCATTCGCGTTAATCACACTCTACACTTCTACTCCATATCTACACCATCCTGCGTCGGTTTAAGTGACCAAGTTTAGGGCCTGCTTCCCCTGGAGCCTTAGAGGGAAACTACTGTTTACAACTGCCTTTGCCTTCCCTAACTCAGGACTAGGGTGAGTTACCCATTTACAGCTGGGTAGACTGGAG
Organism: Oreohelix idahoensis; assembly: GCA_024509875.1. NCBI lineage: Eukaryota > Metazoa > Mollusca > Gastropoda > Stylommatophora > Oreohelicidae > Oreohelix > Oreohelix idahoensis. Next base: position 13,289 of record JAMPIV010022520.1, on the reverse strand, counting down.
CATGCCTGATCTCAACAGCTCTGTACACATCTTTACAGAAGAAAAAGAACACACCACCCTTCTTTACAGACTGACACTTTACAGTGGACAAGAAACTTTACACCAGGGATCCAGACCTCCAGGACGACCCAGAGTCCGCTGGGAGGACAACATTAGACAATCTTTGAAGGAACGAGGTCTAGAATGGAACCAGGCCAGGAAGAAGACAGCTGATAGAATGGTCTGGCGCTCTCTCTTCCAAACCTCTACACCTCACGGTAGAAGGGGAACGACTAAGTAAGTAAGTAAGTATCAATTTGCCAAACCTGCTATCATGAGCTAGAACTTAGCTGAACACTAGTGAGGCATCATCTTTCTGACTGTTGTATCAATTTGCCAAACCTGCTATCATGAGCTAGAACTTAGCTGAACACTAGTGAGGCATCATCTTTCTGACTGTTGTATCAATTTGCCAAACCTGCTATCATGAGCTAGAACTTAGCTGAACACTAGTGAGGCATCATCTTTCTGACTGTTGTATCAATTTGCCAAACCTGCTATCATGAGCTAGAACTTAGCTGAACACTAGTGAGGCATCATCTTTCTGACTGTTGTATCAATTTGCCAAACCTGCTATCATGAGCTAGAACTTAGCTGAACACTAGTGAGGCATCATCTTTCTGATTGTTGTATCAATTTGCCAAACCTGCTATCATGAGCTAGAACTTAGCTGAACACTAGTGAGGCATCATCTTTCTGATTGTTGTATCAATTTGCCAAACCTGCTATCATGAGCTAGAACTTAGCTGAACACTTGTGAGGCATCATCTTTCTGACTGTTGTATCAATGTGCCAAAACCTTCTATTATGAGCTAGAACTTAGCTGAACACTAGTGAGGCATCATCTTTCTGATTGTTGTATCAATCTGCCAAACCTGCTATCATGAGCTAGAACTTAGCTGAACACTAGTGAGGCATCATTTTTCTGATTGTTGTATCAATCTGCCAAACCTGCTATCATGAGCTAGAACTTAGCTGAACACTAGTGAGGCATCATCTTTCTGACTGTTGTATCAATTTGCCAAACCTGCTATCATGAGCTAGAACTTAGCTGAACACTAGTGAGGCATCATCTTTCTGATTGTTGTATCAATCTGCCAAACCTGCTATCATGAGCTAGAACTTAGCTGAACACTAGTGAGGCATCATCTTTCTGACTGTTGTATCAATTTGCCAAACCTGCTATCATGAGCTAGAACTTAGCTGAACACTAGTGAGGCATCATCTTTCTGATTGTTGTATCAATTTGCCAAACCTGCTATCATGAGCTAGAACTTAGCTGAACACTAGTGAGGCATCATCTTTCTGACTGTTGTATCAATTTGCCAAACCTGCTATCATGAGCTAGAACTTAGCTGAACACTAGTGAGGCATCATCTTTCTGACTGTTGTATCAATTTGCCAAACCTGCTATCATGAGCTAGAACTTAGCTGAACACTAGTGAGGCATCATCTTTCTGATTGTTGTATCAATTTGCCAAACCTGCTATCATGAGCTAGAACTTAGCTGAACACTTGTGAGGCATCATCTTTCTGACTGTTGTATCAATGTGCCAAACCTTCTATTATGAGCTAGAACTTAGCTGAACACTAGTGAGGCATCATCTTTCTGATTGTTGTATCAATCTGCCAAACCTGCTATCATGAGCTAGAACTTAGCTGAACACTAGTGAGGCATCATTTTTCTGATTGTTGTATCAATCTGCCAAACCTGCTATCATGAGCTAGAACTTAGCTGAACACTAGTGAGGCATCATCTTTCTGACTGTTGTATCAATTTGCCAAACCTGCTATCATGAGCTAGAACTTAGCTGAACACTAGTGAGGCATCATCTTTCTGATTGTTGTATCAATCTGCCAAACCTGCTATCATGAGCTAGAACTTAGCTGAACACTAGTGAGGCATCATCTTTCTGACTGTTGTATCAATTTGCCAAACCTGCTATCATGAGCTAGAACTTAGCTGAACACTAGTGAGGCATCATCTTTCTGATTGTTGTATCAATTTGCCAAACCTGCTATCATGAGCTAGAACTTAGCTGAACACTAGTGAGGCATCATCTTTCTGACTGTTGTATCAATTTGCCAAACCTGCTATCATGAGCTAGAACTTAGCTGAACACTAGTGAGGCATCATCTTTCTGATTGTTGTATTAATTTGCCAAACCTGCTATCATGAGCTAGAACTTAGCTGAACACTAGTGAGGCATCATCTTTCTGATTGTTGTATCAATCTGCCAAACCTGCTATCATGAGCTAGAACTTAGCTGAACACTAGTGAGGCATCATCTTTCTGACTGTTGTATCAATTTGCCAAACCTGCTATCATGAGCTAGAACTTAGCTGAACACTAGTGAGGCATCATCTTTCTGATTGTTGTATCAATTTGCAGTCCCAACTAAGATGGTTTGGCAATGTCTGCAGAATGGGAGAAGATCGGCTACCACGACAAGCATGGGAAACAAAGAGCCAGGGATCCAGACCTCCAGGACGACCCAGAGTCCGCTGGGAGGACAACATTAGACAATCTTTGAAGGACCGAGGACTAGAATGGAACCAGGCCAGGAAGAAGACAGCTGATAGAATGGTCTGGCGCTCTCTCTTCCAAACCTCTACACCTCACGGTAGAAGGGGAACGACTAAGTAAGTAAGTAAGTATCAATTTGCCAAACCTGCTATCATGAGCTAGAACTTAGCTGAACACTAGTGAGGCATCATCTTTCTGACTGTTGTATCAATTTGCCAAACCTGCTATCATGAGCTAGAACTTAGCTGAACACTAGTGAGGCATCATCTTTCTGACTGTTGTATCAATTTGCCAAACCTGCTATCATGAGCTAGAACTTAGCTGAACACTAGTGAGGCATCATCTTTCTGACTGTTGTATCAATTTGCCAAACCTGCTATCATGAGCTAGAACTTAGCTGAACACTAGTGAGGCATCATCTTTCTGACTGTTGTATCAATTTGCCAAACCTGCTATCATGAGCTAGAACTGAGCTGAACACTAGTGAGGCATCATCTTTCTGACTGTTGTATCAATTTGCCAAACCTGCTATCATGAGCTAGAACTTAGCTGAACACTAGTAAGGCATTATCTTTCTGACTGTTGTATCAATTTGCCAAACCTGCTATCATGAGCTAGAACTTAGCTGAACACTAGTGAGGCATCAGCTTTCTGACTGTTGTATCAATTTGCCAAACCTGCTATCATGAGCTAGAACTTAGCTGAACACTAGTGAGGCATCATCTTTCTGACTGTTGTATCAATTTGCCAAACCTGCTATCATGAGCTAGAACTTAGCTGAACACTAGTGAGGCATCATCTTTCTGACTGTTGTATCAATTTGCCAAACCTGCTATCATGAGCTAGAACTTAGCTGAACACTAGTAAGGCATTATCTTTCTGACTGTTGTATCAATTTGCCAAACCTGCTATCATGAGCTAGAACTTAGCTGAACACTAGTAAGGCATCATCTTTATCGTACAGATTTGCAGTCTCTCGCGGGTTCGAATCAAAGTATCGTCACGCTCCAGTCCACGCAGCTGAAATATGCCCCTGACTCTGCTGTTGAGTCAGAAAAGAAAAAGGCAGCGAGGAAGGGAACTGGTCATCCCATTTTTCGATGCTGGAGCTAGTATGGTGAAGTCTCTAACACTTCACTCTCCTACGGCAGTATCTGTTATAGGGCTACATTTATCTTTTGTATATACTCCTAGTACTGAGCCGTGGGACATTTATAGCGATAAATACTTGCTAATATGTATGTATGTATTGTGTGTACTTGGAATATACAAGGCACACTGACTCTTGTCAACCATCATCACCATTTTCCTTTGCCTTTCTTACGTAGCATGGAGCACCATTGCAGCTGGTCCCCATTGCAGGAAGCCTGCACCAAACAGTCACATGCTCTCGCAGCTGTGGTTTCTGTTACAATATGGTTGCCATGATGAGGTTGTTAGCCTCGTGTAGAACCTCATATTAGTCACCTTGGACATCCCGAAAGATATCTTCTACGGACAACTGGCAGCTGGCAAAAGAATAGTTTGGGCGACCGCAGCTGAGACTCAAAGATGTGTGGTCAAGAGAGACACGAAGGCACTGGGCATAAATCCAGCAACCTGGGAGGCTCAAACTGGGCGAAAAGATGCTCTCACGGCAAGCAGACGAGAGGAGAAAACGTCGAAATGAACACCAGGAAAATAAGCAGCTGAGGCCTGTCACCTCAGGGGCGCATTCCCATAGTCAGTTATGACTGAAGGGGCTATTATTATTACTTTATATGTCGTATTCAGTGGTAATTTGAATATGTGGTTGGATACTTATACAATTTAGATGCAGGTGTTATTATCCCACTTGCCAACTCAGAATTCTTCAGTGTAATTTTCAGTTATACACATTCAGTTGAAACCGAATTCATCAGTGTAAGGTTGGATCATTTATATCGGCAGGTGGAGGTGTATTTGTTGTTTCACTCATCGTAAATATAATATCCCCTAGTTTTTCTTTGTCTCTACGGAGATCCCCCGGGAACTATACGCGTCATTGACTCGTATACCAGGAGAGAAAAAAAAAATTAAAAAACAAGACGTTTGTTGTTTTATAATTGGTATCATATACCGTGCTAAGACGTCGGCAAGGCTGCTGTTGATTCTGACGGGTGACGTATGCGCAGCCCTTCATTAACATAATCAAGATGCCTAATTTAAACTACTAAAGTGGAATAGGCGATGAGACGCTGGCGATGGGTAGGACACACTTTAAGAAGAATCTGTTGACAGTATTACAAGGCAGTCCTTGTTTTGGAATACGCTGAGTAAAAAAGGTTGAGGAAGAGCACACGGAGAAGAACACTGGAGACAGAAATAAATGGAATAAAGAAGATATGGAAAGGTCTTGAGCACAAGGCACAGGACGGGAAAGTCTTGCACAAAAAACGAATGGAAAGCCTATGGTACTTTTTGAGTTACGGAATTAGCTTGACTGCTTGCATCAAAGTAAGCGAACCAGAGCTGACTAAGACCCAACTCCACCTCCACGTGGTGGTCCTGGAAACAGTCTGCATCACTGCAGTCTGGCTGAGAGAGTAGGGATCGCAGAGGAAAGGCAAACCCGGTCCCAAAAACTGCCGTGCTGAAGTCGGATGTGTCGACCGAAAGGTGCAGATATCACAGCTCCGGCGTAAACAGACACAACGCAACCAACGTCCTTTTCAGGACGAACGAGGAAGAAGAGTTACGGAGTAATGATAAAGTAACTACGACAAATGGTGAGGTCGATTATAAATTATGTAATACATATCCCATTTTTTTTTTGATTTTTTTTTTATGGGTGGGGGGGGGGGGGGGGGGGGGGGGGGGGGGGGGGGGGGGGGGGGGGGGGGGGGGGGGGGGGTGTGTGTTCGGTTTTTGCCTTCTTGTGGCTAGGCGCGTTCCTTTCAACCTATTTGGTTATATCAGAGCGCATATCCGAAGTATACGAATTTCATACTTTTAAATGCTTTTCTCAAACTATTTCCGAACACATTATGAAGACATTCTATGGCTGTTTGTGTTGAGAAGTTTGTCACCTCCTTTATAGGCAGGATCTTATAGGTACTGCGAGAGAACTGGATGTTCTCTGTGTTTGCCGTGGAGGCAAATTGATGTATGTACTGTGAGAGAACGGCAATTCTATGTGTTTGCCGGTGTGGCAAAGTTATGCATTCGTGACTAGAGGGATAACTAGTCGGTTTAAGTCAGTAGTGACCTGACTGTACATGTTTAAAGACCATGTTGAAAATGGGCCGGTTTTGATCGTGCTAGAAATGAAGCCTGAATAGAAGTTGTGTGCCTATAACCGATTTGTGCATCTATTCACTAACATGCATATTCATCGTATTACTGTAATAAATGTGCTGAACCGTTTACCAGAGTTCAGACTGCTTATTCGAGTTGGATTGAATGCATTGATTACTTTATGTCTACTCAGTTGTGGGTGTCTGATCAAGTAAGTGACATCACAGGTATAACCACCTAGAAACTATATTTGCAATAGAGACATGTGCGATAAGGAAAGTATGAACTCAGGAAGAGCTAAATACGTCATCTGATGTCTAGACCAACTAGAGCCACATCATACATCAAACAAACACACACACACACACGCAAAGCGTAGTTCTCAAGTAAAACAGTTTTAGCTCTTAACAGGTTCACAGAACAGGGAATATACTTGATGGATATTTTTTCAGAACAAGAGGGTCCTAATAATGTCATACTCCCCTGGCAAAAATTTACAAAATTAGGAAAACCTATCAACCACAAAAGTATTTATAGAATGTGATTCATGTATACACACAATGGGATCCTTGCCGGTGCTACGGAGTTCGTGCACTGTTCTGAGATCCTCCTTGTGTGATCTAAGAGAGGAGATCGGAGCACTGATGGAGTTGTCCGTATGCAATGAAGATGATCCTTCAAACCAAACCAAACCAAACGTCATGGAGAATGTGTTCCATTCTTCAGTTCAAGGGATGTGCAAGATTGTCGGAGTTCAAGTCTAGAATTGTTGATCGAGCATTTCAGTAGTGGGAGCCGCGGTAGCGCAGGGGTTAGTGCACTGGCTTCCTAGCTAGGTGGTCCATGGTTCGATTCACAGTTGAAATGGGCCTTTTTAGACCGCGATGCTTCCTACGGCGCCATCCCAGATTGGGCGAAAAGAAGCTCTCACATCAAACAGTAAAGAAAAGAACTCGCCAAGAGGTACACCAGGGAAAAAAGCAGCTGAGCGCCATCACTTCAGGGGCGCATTCAAAAAGTCAGTTATGACCGAAGGGAGGCTACTACTAATTTGGGGATTGTGAAAAGAAGAAAGATGAAACAGAGAGTGATTATTAACGTCCGTGCCGGGAAAGGAGACTGAGAACGACAAAGATAAACTATGGTAAATATTATAACACCATTAGTTCATTAACTGGGAGAAGATCGGTCACCACGGCACGCATGGGAAACTAAGAGCCAGGGGGATCCAGACCTCCAGAACGACGCAAAGTCCGCTGGGAGGACAACATTAGACAATTTTTGAAGGACCAAGGACTAGAATGGAACTAAGCCAGGAGGAAGACAGCCGATAGAATATTATGGCGCTCTCTCTTCTAAACCTCTACACCTCACGGTAGAAGAGGAACAACTAAGTAAGTAGTTCATTAACACCGTTCAGAATCCCGAGGATCCCAGGTCTTCATCAAAGCTTGTCAAGCTTTATGTCTTGTGCCATCCTGTCAAGATCGTTGCATGTCGTCTGTATCATCTTCACGTCTGTGTCAATTTCCATTCTCCGTGTGTTTTTGTTTTTTTTTTTTTCTTTTTCGGTCTCCCGCCTTGTAACGCCATAATCTTTTTTTTCTTCTGCAATGAATGCTCTGTCTAAAGCTAGCGTCTTCTCCCTAGAGTATGCTCCACAAATTTAACAGCATGGTATTCAAGAAGGTCACCAACAAAATTAACAAACAAAACAACTGATCATAAACTGTGAATAGACACGTTACCCTACGCCACTCGGCATGACGCTTGAAGATGATACGTTTATTACATATCCTGGTTTACAAAATACTGTAGCGTGATAATTGGTTATTAGCCGTGGTCTCTAAGTCGTAAAGGACTGTCTTTTAAAGACTGCTATTTCTTTTAAGTGATATCATCTTCGGGGCCATAAAGATTTCTTTCTCCGGAAGAAAGCTAGGTGAACATAAACAATTTCAAGCTTCAAATGATGTTCATACACCTTGGTCGTAAACCATGTTTATTAGTCTCTTTGTTTCCCTTTGTATTTGTTTACCATTTGATTACGCACTGATAAACATGTGGCAGAGTGTCCGATTGGCACATTGCTTAGAGAAATGCTTCTCGCAACAAAGGTTCCGGGTTCAAAAAGAAGAAGCGTCACGTCCCGGTATAGCCTGCTGTAAATGGCTATCTGACTGGGCTCTTAAGTTAAGGAAGGAACAGACAGCGAGGAAAGAAACTGGTCGTCCCACCTCAGAAACCTGGATACATGTTTCTGTCACTACTTCCTTAAGAATCTGCTATGGGACTGAAAAAAAAGATGGAGTAATGCGTTAGAGACTTCACTGTACTAGATCCAGTATCGAGAGGTGAGGGTGACCAATTCCCTTCTTCGCTACCTTTTCGTTCCCTAACTCAAGAACAAAGTCAGGTATCCATTTGCAGCTGGGTAGAGTTAAGCTTGTTGATACCATGAATCCCAGCACCTTTGTTGCGAGAGACCAGCACTCTAACCACTCTGTGAATCGGACGCTCTTGAATACCTTTTAAACGTTAAGGTAGCAAAGAATTGACAGGCACACTGTGATGAGTTTTGGCTTGCGTAACTTTCTTGTTTTCATTAACCTGGTTCAGTCACGCTTCGTGAAGAGATAAATATTTGTCATTTTTATGCCAGGTTTTTTGCTTTGACAACTGTGTAACTATTTATTTCTATGTTGATTATCGTTTATTCTGTTTGTCTTTGTCTAGGCAGTTCACTTCCGCTAAAGCCAGATTATTTTTATTTTTTACACGGAATAGGAGTAGAACGAAATAGCATTAGATGAGCATCATTTGGGCGTAAATTATCCGCCATCTCAGGAGTCTACCTGTTCAACCTCAATTTTGGTTATACAGGTATACGTCGCTTTATTGCGTTTCGCTTTATTGCGCTTCGCAGATATTGCGCTTTTTTCAAATTATTTATGTTTATTTATTAGAACGTGCCTTCTTCTTCCGATAGATTTAGGCTCAGATGATGAAGATTAGCATTTTTTTAGCAATACAGTAATTTAAATTTTACAGTGCAGTTTTTTTTTTTTTAGAACTAGCGCTATTGCGCACTTAATAGACATAGTGAAAACATGATTTTAGGCTTTTATTTGCACTGGGAAGCCCAAAAAAATGGATATGACCCGCTTTATTGCGATATTCGCTTTATTGCGGTGGTCTGGAACCGAACCCGCAATATCTCCGAGGTATACCTGTAATTAGATCAGCGTGATCTAACAGCAGTCCCGCTGGCCAAATGTGGCCCGCGTAATATGTTTTGTGGCCCGCGCTCATACAATAAATATTTATATAATTATATTGTATAATTAATAGTTTAGGGATTAGATTCAAAATGTCTGGTGGACAGCAATGTTTTACTGCCTGTAGTCAGCATCAGGAACCGTTCGATTAACATTGATATCGAGACTCTGGTTAAAGAAAATCCAAACCCCAAAACTTCCCATTAGGAGGTACGAATAATAACTAAAATTATTTTCATAGAAACTCGATTCTGATTGTAATTTTTAATTTTTGTTTCATTTCACACTCTTTGATTTTCATCCATTTTTCACTGAGCTAAAGTTTTAAATACTTTTATTTTTTTTTTCATGAATGGCCCGCGAACTTTAAATTGTTGGTTTACGTGGCCCTCGAGGTTGAATATATTGGACCACCCTGACTTTGAGCATTCGTTGTCTTTTTCATTTTCCATTTTCTGCGTTATTTACATCGTGATGATGCCAATTTATAAAATACATATTACATAGTGTGATTTATTGACGTCAGAACTTGTTGAGTGTTTTTTTTTTTTTTTTGGTTGTTTCTGTGTTTGTTTGTTATTTCTTTGAGTATTTACAATATAATTATTTTTGTGTTTAGAGTTTCCAAGTGTTAACGGTTTTTGTAAATCTGTTATTTTATTTTCATTAGTAGTATTATCCTTATAATGGTCTTCGTTTTAATTATGTGTTCGAACAGGTTTATTTTGGTTGATAATTTTTTGTTTTAATTATTGTTCATGGTGTTTGAGATATTTTTGGAGTTCCTTAGTCTCTCCCCCACCCCCCCCCCCCCCCCCCCCCGCCTAATTGGTCTTCGTTTTAATTATGTGTTCCGAACCCCCCCCCCCCCCCCCACCCCCCCCCGCCCCCGCCCCCCCCCCCCACCCCCCCCCCCCCCCACCCCCCCCACGCCCCCCCCCCCCCCCCCCTCCCCCCCCTTGTCTGGTTATAATTATTGGACGCCCCCCCCCCCCCCCCCCCCCCCCCCCCCCCCCCCCCCCCCACCCCTCCCCCCCCCCCCCCCCCCCACCCCTCCCCCCCCCACCCACCCCCCCCCACCCAACCACCACCCCCTCCTCCCCCCCCCCCCACCCCCCCCCCCCCCCCACCCCCGCCCCCCAACACCACCCCCCCCCCCCCCCCCCCCCCACCCCCCCCCACCCCCCCCCCCCCCCCCCACCCCCCCCCCCCCCGCCCCCATCCACCCCCCCCCCCCCCCCCCCCCCCCCACCTCCACCCGCCCCCCCCCGCCCCCCCTCCACCCCCACCCTAATAAGGTAACACTTTCGTTGTTACCTCTGTATGTTTTGTTGTCTTTAAAGCAATTGTCTGCGGTGAAGCTTTACTACTGGGCGACGATGGTGTCAGCCGCCTCACGAAGCGTATCTACGAGTGGTGTTTAGCCTCCACGAAGTTAACGCGAGTGCGTTTCAGCCCCTCCAACCCTTCGACAGTAACACGAGTGATTTCAACCCACGAAGTAACACCGAGTGATTTCAGCCCCTCCAACCCACGAAGTAACACCGAGTGGTTTCAGCCCCTCCAACCCACGAAGTAACGCCGAGTGGTTTCAGCCCCTCCAACCCACGAAGTAACGCCGAGTGGTTTCAGCCACCAACGAAGTAACACCGAGTGATTTCAGCTCCCCCACCCCACACCCCACGAAGTAACACCGAGTGGTTTCAGCACCGCACGAAGTAATGCCGTGGTTTCAACCCCCCATGAAGTAATCTAAGACAACTATTTTCTGTCTTTCTATTAAGTTCGCACTCTTGGTTTTTTTCCTAACAATCTTCTCCTATTTCTTTGGGTGGCACGATCATTTTTCGTTATAGCATGCCGTTTGGCTTATATTTCTTTCTTGTGTTTACTGTACATTCAGTAAGCATCCCAAGAATGGTTGAATTGCGACCTGTTATGCTGTCATGAAGTATTTCTTTGAACGTATTTTATTTGAGGCTTCTTTTCAGCTGTACCCAGGTCCCACACTTTATACAGCTTTTTTTTCTGCTCTGCAGGTGATGTTTTAAAAATAAGCTTTTGGCATATATACTAATTTAGAAGACGCATGTAATCTTCTTCGTTTACCCTCAAACGTCAACTTTAATTTGTTCATATAAAGCATTTGTCAGTCTGTTTCTTCTTCTTCCTCGTTCGTCCTGAAAAGGACGTTGGTTGCGTTGTATCCGTTTACAGCGATTCTGCTGTATTTGCGCCTTTCGGCCCGACACATCCGACTTCCGCATGGCATTTTTTGGGACCGGGTTTGCCTTCCCACTTCGATCCCTTCTCTCTCAGCCAGACTGCAGTGATGCAGACTGTTTTTCCAAGGACCCCCCTATTCTTATCCTACTCTACAATTTAAACAATTAACTCATCCCATTTCTCCTTCTACCTCAAATTTACTATCTCATCCCAACACCCAAAAATCATCTAAATTTCCCCCAAAATACTACATCTTCATAATCACAAACACTACTCTAAAAACAACATAAATCACATATCATCCAATAATCCAAACAAATAACACCACATAATTTCCACCCACCCCCAAATCCCCCCCCCACACCCCACCCCATCCCCCCCAAAACCCCCCCCCCCCCCCACCCCCCCCCCACCCTCCCCCCCCCCCCCCTACACCCCAATCACATAAGTCCCATCCCCCGCCCCCACCCCCCCCCCCCACCACCCCTCACCCCCTAAACCTACCACCCCCCCCCCACCCACCCCCTACCCCACCCTATACCCCCCCCCCCCCACCCACCAATTTCTCCCCCTCCATCACTAACCCCCCCCCAAAACACCCCACACTCCCCCCCCCCCCAATACACCCCCCCCAATCCTTCCCATCCTTCCCACAATCCTTCCTTTTATAACCCTACAACCCTTTACCTATATACATATCCCCACCCCTCCCCTAAATTAATAACCCAACCAACCCACATAAACCCAATCTCTATATCCCCCCAAAAACCAAAAAAATATTCATATCATAACACACATCCATCACCCCCTCCACCAAACCCTCCTCCCACCCCACTCTACCTCCCAAACTAAAAAATTCCACTATCCCCCCCTTCACACTCATACACATCCCATAACTCCCCACTACCCACCACCTTTCCCTCCCCAACCACCAATCACATTAAATCATTCTACCCCCCTCCCCCCATAATCATCCCACACCGCCCCAATCCCCCCCCTTACCTCCCAACCCTCCCCACCCCTCATACTAAATTACCACACAACTTCCGACCACCACCCCAATCTTTCTTATAAACACCCCCTCCACCATTCCCATTTTACACAGCAATTCCCAATCAAAACACCTACATAATACCCATCTCTCCCACCTAACCCACTAAACACCCAAACCTACTACCACCAATCCCCATCCCCGCCACCCTCCACAACCCCCCCCCCCCCCCGTCCTCAAACCCCCTTACCTCTATTCCCCACTGCATACAATCTTCCCCCACACAACTTGTAAATACCACTCAATACATCCCCCAACACCCCCACTTATATCCACCCCATCCCAAACTTCCACAAATAAAAAAAAAACCCACACAATTTCCAATCACCCCCCCCCAACGCCTATCCCAACAACCCAATACTTCCCCCCCTCATCTCAACCCCCCCATATCATAACCACCCCTAAATCCCCCTATATTTTTCTTACCCTCCCGCCCAACCCAAACCACATCCCTTCCAATCCCACTTCCACCCCCCTAACCATTACCCTTATTCTTAATATTTAATCTAAAAACCTCCCCCCCCCCATTCCACCCACCACAATTACCCGCCCCCAACTTACCCCCCTTCCCCCCTCTAACCCCATTAAAACCCACCCCCCACCTCCCATTCCCCACCCCAACACCTCCCTCCCACCACTAACCCCCCCTCCACCCCCATCTTCAAATTCTCTATCTACATACTCACATACCCTAACCTTCATTTAACCTTCCACTCCAAATAACCCAACCTCTACCCAAAACTTCAAATACCTCTCTACTCAAATCAACCTTACCTAATAACCTATACAAAAAACCTCCCCCAACTTTTCACTTTATTAACTATTAACTACCCATTTTTTTTTCCACCTCACTTCTTAAAAATTAACTCACATCCCCTAATCATATTTCTAATAAACTCCCTCTCCCTTCCCT
>JAMPIV010022518.1:880000-993067 GCA_024509875.1 Oreohelix idahoensis | reverse complement strand
GTGTGATAGTTGAGGATGTCAGGTGGCATGGAAGGACTGTTTGACAGGTGAGAGTATCGTTATTGAACAATGATTTTAACTAGTTCGTTGCTTTGTTTGCTTCTTCAGATTAGCAACTGAGCACTAGCTGGATGTTTTGTTATGTTCGTTGGTTTATTTGTTTAATGTTTGCTTGGTCACTGAATGGGTTGTAAAAATAAATACAGCCCCTGCCTCTAGAATCAAGAGTTGTATTGTTGTTCGGGTCGGTGCGAGTGTGAAAAGAGAGTGATCAAACATATCACAATATAATCATCATCATCATCTCGCTTACCCTATCACAATTGGCGTCGTCGGCAGGATCAGGCAGACAGTGACACTGAGCAAACAGCAAACGAACAAATATTGTAAACACCCAGCAGTGCAGTCTTGCATCAAGATGGCTTCGATCAATGCGCCTGTGAAGGTAGTGTACGTGAAGGGGCCAGAGATAAGGTTATTTAGTGGAGAGGAGAGTCCCACTTGGCAAGAGTTTGTGGAAGATGTAGAAGCCGCGTGGAAGGTGGCGCCTTTTTGGGCAGAAGACAAGTTAGACATGATCTGGAACAACGTTACACCATGGGTATCTAGAGAATTACGGATACATGGCGGAGCCAAGGCCAGCCCTGAGCAGTTACTCAAGATAATAGAAAGAGCCTACAGCGAGCAACCACCAGTCAGTGAGATGACCAGGAATTTCCAGGCCGGGAGTCAGGGGTCTAGGGAATGTTCTGTTTTCTTGGGAGGAAAAAAGCCAGAGACACTGGTGCAGATAGCGAGTGCAGAAGCCCACAGTGAAGAGGAGGCTCTCAAGGCAGAATTATCTCTCCTAAAGGCCCAGCTAGCACAGATGTCACAGGCCAGTTCGCCAGCACAAGAGGAGGCGCAGAGAAAGAGAGCACCATGCCAACAGCGGGAACAGCCAACGCAAGACGAGGAAGTGTGTCCGCAGGAACCGCAACTAGCACTTCTTGTATGTGAGAGTCAGGCTGTTGTAAAGGAAAGCTGTGAGCTGACAGCACCAACAAACGCAGCTGCACCGACAAGGCGAAAAGGGATGTGCAAGTGGTATATTGTCCACAGGGGATGGGGGTTCATCACGCCAGATGATGGAGGTATTAATGTATTCGTACATCAGACCAAGATCTACAGAAAGGGATTCCGGAGTCTGGCGAAGAATGAACGAGTAGAATTTGACAGCAAACCGTCGGTCCAGGGCATGGAAGCAGTCATTGTATGCGGCATTGGCGGTCAAGAGTGTAAGGGCAGCAGGAAGCGACCCATGGCACAGAGGAAGCTCAGAAAGATAAGATGCTACAATTGTGGAGACCTGTCAGACCACATGGCAGCCAAGTGCCCTCAAGGCCCGCTTCCGAAGAGATGTTTTGGATGCAAATCCCCAGAACAACTGATATCCGCCTGTTCCTCAAGGAGCTCTTTCCACAGACGTACTGCCACAACCAGGTTGCCTACAGTATGTAAACCAAGAGATGGCCGTGACAACTGTCACCCTAAGGGCACCGAGAAAATTGGTCGTCGGGTAGGGGAGGAAACCCGTCCTAAGCAGATAGGTGGGAGTGCACATCGGTGTCCAGACGAGGAGACTCATCAAAAGCAGACTGTGGGGAATATAAGCCACCGTCCACACAAAATGAGTGGAAAGCACGTCAAGAGCGATCTCCCTACAAGGCCGACAACTGCAGGCACTAACTCGCTGAACTCTCAATCAAGTAGCGACGCTGTACGAGCGGACAATTCTAACAAACCACGAGAAGCAAAAAGACATAACTTAAAAATGACAATGGAGCAGAGTACGTTTGTCGGGACCACAACAAATTTAGGGGCGGAACATGTGACCGTGTGGCCAGAAAGGTGTAATGTTAGACTGAGTAATTAGTTGTCGATCTAGTCTACGGTGTGAATTTGTGCTCATGTTGGCATTCTCACCTGGTAATGGGCGATTTTAACGAAACACACCTTCGTCATCCGTGAAGAAGACAGACGTGTGAAACGTGGGAGACAACCATCGGTTGTTAGACATCTTGGCGCGGTCTGACACCAGAGGGAAAACACCTTGTTGAGCACGAAACCATGAGGTGTGACTCCAGGCAAGAAATATCGTGGGAATGTAACCACCTTTGGGCGGAACTTCAATTGTGGGCGTCTAGAAAGATAATCTTTACTAAAATGTGATCTCATGTCATCAAAACTGAGCATAGGACTCCTGATTTGCTCCCTAGAGAGATGGGTGGAGTTTTCCCTGACATTTTGACGTAGCTATCATCTGGTGCATGGTTGGAGATCCAGATTTAAACTGAAACAGTGAGAGGCTTCAGTGAGAGAGCTGAGAAGTAGCAAGATCGTTCTTGTGCAAAATGCGCCCTCGTACGATAACCAACTGAGGTTTGGGCTTTTGCATAGTTGTGTCTGTGCTAAGAGAACTAACGACATAGAGGTATGCTTGCATATAAGTACATTTTTATAATACTTTAGATTTAGTAATATTAGACTTTCAGGTTTAAAAGTTAATGCTTTGTAGCGTTTGTCTATCTATAGCTTGATAGAAGCTGACTGGCGATTTATGTGTATTTAAGTGTAATTTCACGTATATCTCATCGCTATTTTCAACAGTGAGATTGTGTGTTAAATGTGTAAAGTACTAAGTGAATTTATAAGAGGAATTCTAGTGTCGCATTGCGCTGTATACAAGTGTGTATTTATTACCATTATTATTATTAGTTGTGTAGTGTTAAATAATGGTTATATTGCATTCTTGTGAGCCGTAAGTGTGGTTAATGTTACATCAGTGATTATTGTGAGAGAAAGATTAGCGTACCCTCTAGCTCCGTGAGTAGCCTATGCCTATTACATTTAGTACAGAGCTGTAAGAATAGAGTATATATCTCCTTTTTCTTTAGAGCAGCTAGACCTCTAAGATACTGATAAATTGATGTCATTTAGACCAGTGCGCTGTGTGGAATATTTCATCATAGATAGAAGTGCTTCATTTAAGTTTTATCTCGCGTGATGATGGAGTTAGTATCTAATATGCGTATGAAGGCATTGTTGTTGATTGAGATATGTTTATTGTTGATTACACATACATACAGACTTGCATGAACACACACACACACACACACACACACACACACACACACACACACACACACACACACACACACACACACACACACACACACACACACACACACACACACACACACACACACACACACACACACACACACACCCATGTTGAGGATTGCTTCATGTCTGCAGCATGGCGCATTCCTCAAATGATTATATCTCCGCGACTGATGTCGATGATTGTTTCATGCTTACAGACATTTGGATTTGAGCTCGATCCGAATGGCTGTATCATGGAACACCTCAAACGAATAGAGATATATCTCATCGACCGATGTCGATGATTGTTGCATGTGTGCAAGCATTTGAGTTTGGCCAACTCGGATTGCTGCACCGTGGAACATCGCAATTGAATATATATTAACGACGTAGTATGCATATCTCTATGCATGACGCGTGTGTCTTTGTAAGGACATTCGACGTGTGGGCTTCGGCCCCAACGGCAGCGTATGGCATGTGTGGCCATTGCCACTATATATTCGACTTGTGGGTTTTGACCCGAACGGCAGTGTGTTTTAGAAGTGTGGCCATTGCCACTTATATTGTGTGGTATAACCACTGGAAAGTGTGTGGCGTAGTCCACTTTTTAATTGTGTGGCTGGGAAGCCATTTGAGCAGTGTATTTCTTGAACCAAACGTAAGTCGTAGTAGGAATAACGCAGTTTGCATAATTATGGCAGATTAGCCTGGCATGGTATGCCAAAGGAACATTATGTTACTAGCAATAGCGTAAGACTAGTATAGATGGATATTGTACAGCTAGCGGCAAGCGTAAGCCTAGTGTAACGGATATTAAACGACTAGCAGTAGACGTAAGCCTAGCATAATAAGTGTATTGCTGACGAGCAGGATAGTTAAGTCTAGTTAGCCTCTGAATTTATGCCAAAGGACATTGGCCGTTAAAAAGGAACTGACCTCTAACCAGGACTCTAGATAGAGATTGTGAACATGTGCTTATGAAATAATGAGAACTCTTACAGATCGTACATGAATGTGATGTGACTTTTGTTCCCATGTAGTTGGTGTCTGCACATGGTATGAAATTACTAATTAAATATTTTGAGTCGTCAAAATCACAGTGTTATCAACTATCGTATTCGGAGTTGAGTTAAATGCTATTCATCCTCAACTGATCATGACCAGTGATGATTAATGTCTTAACACGCTGCATCTCACACTGCCAATATAATTAATAAGACAAGAGACTAATACAGGTCAGTCAAGGGTCGAATTTAATATGAAACACATTCAGCACATAATGAATCACAAGGGTTGAAGCAGACATTATCGATACCAACGGACAGTATTACGGAATCCTACAAAAGTGATAAGAACCCGAGGGACTTTGACTCTATAAACTGAATACGAATATAATAACTTGGTCATCCTCAAATACTAGAAGTCATCGAAGCACCCAGAACATACTGGGATCCCGAGAAGCCCGTAACATTCTGGTGTCAGAAGTGTCTGGATTTCGTGAATACTGGATTCCCCCCTTCAAGTATCGAATAAAGTCAAACTGATGATGAACGTTATGAAGGCAAAATCATTCTTTCAAGCCTAACCGGCAACTGAAATGCGCAGGACAGAAAATGACGTCACTACATCGATGCCGTCAACTCTAGCAGACAACATTGCTTGAGAATCTGAAATTTTTCTTCCATCAAAGAGACTGATTCACGCAGATAGAACGGTAATCTTCCACTCAAGAACCTGAACCAGTGGAGAATGTATCTCTTGATCAAATTCATCTGAAGCTGCGACGCAGATCGTTTGAAGAAACTACGTTCGAAGACCGAAGCAAGACTTTCAAACGGTTACCCTGCTGCGAAGGTCAAGGTCTACCATCAATGGACCTCAGCTGTTGAAGACACTTGCTTTAGAATTACATGCATTCATGTATTTCTCAGAGGGACAACTAAACAGATAAGTTCTTGATTTTACTAGAGCGCTTGAACATTATCATATTGTCCTTGTATTATCTTTGGTCTACAGTTCATCATCACTTGACTTACTTTTTTACTATCATCTGTGTTTCCCCATTCATGTTTTTCGTATATTCGTATATTCGTATTGTTTAATATTGACTGGAATTTTCCCAGGAAAGCTTCAGTGAATGTTAACTTCTATTAGATTTGCATGCTTATTTTACTAACTGAGGATCTGACTGATTATATTTTTTCTTTTGAGTCAGGGAATAAATGTTTCTTCAGTTAGTATTATAACCATATTTTGTGTGATTAGCAGTTTCGTCAATTGAGTTACGTCCTCTTTATTTACATAACCTACTTTCAGTACTGTTGACAATTGTTGTCGTGTGTGATCTAAAACTTCTTTGTCTACACGTTTGTCTAAGACGACTTGTCTTGTTATATTTTTGTAATGTAAATTCTTTTCTTTCTTTTACTCATTACTGTTTATAAGTCTCCTTTATTTACTTTATAAGTGTAAAGTGTTGTTGTATAACTGAAAAATCATTTCATTGTCACTCATTTGATTGTTTTCACTGTCTTTGTCACATGTTCTTGTAACTTGTTTGTTATTGATTAATATTCATGTACATATTATAGCGAGTTCTATAATCCTAGTGTATATTATAGACTATTGAAGGTACTCAAAAACCTATTATCATGTCTACACTACAGGAATTCATTGATATTGGGAAAAGTTATGGAAAATCAGGGGCGGAACTACAAAGTTTTGCAGATACAAAATATGATGAATATTTATCGCGTCTGGAAAGAATGGAACAGCGCGAAATGACTAAACGAGCTGATGAGCTTAGGAGATTTGAATTAACCCAAGAAAGGGAAATGAAAGAAAAAGAGATGGCCCAGAAGGAAAAAGAAATATCCATGAAATTGGAATTAGAGAAAGATAAAATGACTCAACGAGAAAAAGAATTAGCTCAACAAGAAAAAGACAGAGAATTTGAGAAGGAAAGAATGGCACAACGAGATAAGGAAATGGAATTAAGGAGAATGGAACTTATGCAACTGCATCAAGCACATAAAAATGCCATGGAAATGGAAACATTAAAACTTCATGCAGAAAAAGAAAAAGCTTTAGAATTAGCTAAAGTGCAGTCTGAACAGACTAAGACTGCGGCTGCTACAAATATTTTTTATCCTAAGTTAAAAATGCCACATTTTGACCAGACTCGCGATTGTGTTGACTCTTTCATATCTAGATTCATCATGAAAGTCACAGCTCTGAACATACCCAAAGAAAGATGGAGCAGTCTTTTACTTGATTTTTTGACTGGTGACTCACTTAAATGTTTCATGAGTCTTGATGAGAAGAGCAGAAGCGATTTCGATGTCGTAAAAGAGGTATTACTAAGACGTTTCCAGTTAACTGAGTCTGGATTCAGAGATCGCTTTCATGCTGCTAAACCAAGCAAGGATGCAGATTTTGGTGAATTCATTGCATCTATTAAACATTTCCTTAGCAGATGGATTGATTTATCAGGTATAAATAAAACATATGAAGGTGTTATAGATCTCATGCTGCGAGATAAAGTTTTATCCGCATGCAGCACTGAATTAGAAGCATTTTTACAGGAAAGACATCCTAATTCTATTGATGAGTATGAAAAAAACTCGGAAGACAGTATCAAACCGCACATCAGAATAAAGATCTTCATAGATCGACTATTCGAGATCCTATGCCTGTATGCGCGGTACAACATGATCACAGACCTCGATCGAAGAGCTTTGATGGACGTTGTCGTTCAGATTATTATCAATCCGACAGAGGTTTTTATAACTTCCGTCGTCATCGCTCTCCTTCGAATTCATATCGACGAGGTTATAGAGGATATTCACCTCATGATCGTGGGTATCACAGAGGCAGGGATTATGATGGTTCACATCAAAAAGGATACTATAAGCAGAGATCATCTTATGGTAGAGATGCCAGGAAGGATGACTCTACTGATTTTTATTATAGCAATAAAAAGTCAGTCAATAATAACAAAGGTAATGCCAGATCTCCGTCGAGAGACAAAAATAAACACAGACATGAAAATAGTTGCAGTGTTAAAAAGGAAAAAGGTAATGATGATAATGATCATGCGAACGCATGTATGGTAATGAATGATACATGTTATGAGTGTCAGTCGAAAAACAGATTAAAATCTGCAATTACACTTGATTGTGGTCATTGTATGCCAACAATGTCGGCATGTGTAAATGTCGGTTATCTTACATTTCATCCCTGAATATTGGATGGTAAGGTAGTGAGAGTTTTACGGGACACAGGGTCTTCAACGATAGGCATTAAGCACTCGCTTATCGAGCCCTCTGCTTTTACAGGCAAATCAGTTAAGTGTGTCACATTCGGTGGGAATATAGAAACTTTCCCTGTGGCACGAGTATATATTGATACTCCTTTTTACACAGGCACTGTCTATGCCTGCGGCTTGAGAGCACCCATAACTGAAATTATAATAGGAAACATACCAGGAGTTAAAGATTGCACTCCTGAGGAGATTGCAATGTGGGTTGAATCTCACCCACAGGTGGCAAATGCTGTTGTAACAAGAGCACAACAGTTAGCTACGGATATGGCTACACCACCTCTTCCTATAATAGATACAATTATGTCTCAAGTTGGCACTGTTTCACCTTCTGTTTTTGCAGAAAAACAGAAGAGTGACCCAACTTTACAAGGATTGTTTAGCCGAGCAGAACAAAAAACTATTAAATACACAAGAGGGGCTAAACAATGGTTCAAGATAAAGAAATCAATACTCACTAGATATTATGATGATGGCAAAACAATTATACATCAAGTGATAGTACCTAAAGAATACAGACCATTGGTCCTACAAACAGGTCATGACTCCCCTATGGCAGGGCATATGGGGATCAAAAGAACATTGTTTCGTGTTACGTCACAATTTTATTGGCCTGGGGTTAATAAGGATACAAAGTTATACTGCAAATCATGTACAACATGCCAAGGTATAGCACGTAAGGGCAGGTTCCATACGGCACCCTTACAGATTACGGACGTGCCTGAGAGACCTTTCAAAAAGATAGCAGTAGATATAGTGGGTCCGTTATCAATTGTTTCAAATAATGGATTTCGTTATATTTTAACTTGCGTAGATCTTTGCACGCGTTGGCCAGAGGCCATACCGTTGAAAACCATCACAACTGCATCTGTGTCTGATGCATTATTTTCGATATTTTGTCGAATCGGTTTTCCGGAAGAGATTTTGTCAGATCAAGGATCACAATTTACTTCCAACATTATGAGGGATTTAGAATCCATGCTATCTGTTCACCACTCGTTTTGTAGTGCGTATAGGCCTCAATCAAACGGTGTGTGCGAGCGCTACAATAGCACTCTAAAACAGATGTTACCTAAGATAACTGAAGAATGCCCTCGTGAATGGGATCGGCTTCTGCCGGCGGCCCTCTTCGCTTTTCGTGAAGTGCCCCACGAGAGCACGGGGTGGTCTCCGTTCGAATTGGTTTATGGTTCGAATCCGCGCGGACCAATGATGATACTCAAAGATTTGTTGATTGGAGCGTCAATTGATACAGCCACTCGAAACAGCTACGAGTTAGTGATTGATCTCCGACAACGAATCATCGATGCGTGCACTTATGCATCCCAGAGTATAAAATCAGCCACTCAACGATCACGATTATTACATAATCAAAAGAGAATATTAAGATCATTTAAACCAGGGGAAAAAGTTTGGTTGTTGCTACCTCATAACGATAACAAATTACTGATATCATGGCAAGGTCCATTTGATATTATCAAACAAGTCACAGATGTTGACTACTCGGTAAACGTTAGAGGAAAAATCAAAACCTTCCACGTCAACATGCTAAAATTAGCAGTTGAAAGACCACAGGAATTAATTCCTGTTATTAACTCTATTGATGATTCTTCACATCATACTGCTTCTTTTGCAGTTGTTCATGAAGAAGATACTACTTCGTCTATCCCTTTACAATTTCAACTACCTTCTTTGCAATCATCGGAATCTTGGAAAGACGTGACTATTTCTTCTTCACTGTCTTCTTCTCAACAAGATCAAGTTCGGGATATTCTCATTTCTTTCAATGATGTTCTCACCGACCTTCCAGGTCAGACATCGCTTATATCCCATGATATTACTCTTACTGATTATAAACCTATCAAACTTAGACCCTATCCTATATCTTTACACCACAAAGATAGGGTAGAGAAAGAGTTAAAGGAGATGATACGTTTAGGTGTGATATCTCCTTCGGAATCACCATATGCATTCCCAATGGTGATTGTTAAAAAGAAGGATGATTCTTTACGCATTTGTATTGATTTTAGGCGATTGAACAAAATTACAATCACAGACGGTGAGCCTATGCCACTTTTAGATGATCTTTTGTCAGAATTATCTAATGCTACCTTCTTTAGCAAACTAGATCTCTCTAAAGGCTACTGGCAAATTCCTCTTGCCGAAAATGCCAAACCTTACACAGCTTTCACAACTCCTTTTGGGCTCTACCAATGGAATTATATGTGTTTTTGGGTTGGTAAATGCGCCAGCGACGTTTGTGCGCATGATGCGCCGCCTTCTTGGCGATCGTAAAGATGTCATCACGTACATCGATGACATCTGCCTATTTCATGACTCGTGGGAAGACCATATTGATGGTTTAACTTCCCTTCTACATACGTTACGTATGCATGGTTTGACTGTGCGACCTTCAAAGGTCCAAATAGGTTGTCAGGAAATTTCTTTTCTTGGTCACCGAATAGGTAACCACAAACTGTATCCTGACGACAATACAGTCAAAAGAATTCTTGA
This sequence comes from Oreohelix idahoensis, assembly GCA_024509875.1. Classification (NCBI taxonomy): domain Eukaryota; kingdom Metazoa; phylum Mollusca; class Gastropoda; order Stylommatophora; family Oreohelicidae; genus Oreohelix; species Oreohelix idahoensis. The sequence continues at coordinate 983,088 of JAMPIV010022518.1, read as the reverse complement.
GATTTCTACCCCTTCTACTAAGAAACAAGTTAGAAGCCTTTTAGGCCTAATAAACTATTACCATAAGTTCATCCCGCATTTCGCACAACTATCTACACCTTTGTCCGCACTGTTGACCAAAGGTAGTCCTAATAAGGTACGTTGGGACAAAGATTGCGAAAGCGCTTTGGTAACAATTAAGAAATTATTTAGCAATGCACCTATTTTGTTATTACCGAATATACGTATTCCATTCATACTCCAATCAGATGTCTCGAGTTACTCCATGGGTGGTTGTTTGCTGCAATGTTACAAGGAAACACTCCATCCATGTTTCTATGTGTCGAGGAAACTGACTCCAGCTGAACAGAAGTATGCGACAGGTGAACGTGAGCTCCTGTCTATGGTCTGGTGCCTGGAGAAGCTGTCAAGATATCTCATCGGCACGCACTTTTAGTCCTCTTACTTACATAACAGCTAGAACAATGCGTAACGCTAGAATACACCGATGGTATTTGTTAATTCAAGAATTTTCATTTACAATTCTGCCTATTGCTGGCTCAGACAATAACTTGGCAGATCTTTTATCGCGCAACGTCTTTGAGAAGAAATTGAATTAACTCTTTAGTCACCATGTTGACAAGTGCTATTATTAATGTCATAAAATTTAATGTGTCTACTTAATGATTATCATACTTATAGGTAGGTAGTACTAATATTGATATGTTCGGGAGACGGGCGTCTTCTCCATCACTATCATCCGTGCCACAAGTGTCACGTTTGGAAGTGAGGGGGATGATGTTGAGGATTGCTTCATGTCTGCAGCATGGCGCATTCCTCAAATGATTATATCTCCGCGACTGATGTCGATGATTGTTTCATGCTTACAGACATTTGGATTTGAGCTCGATCCGAATGGCTGTATCATGGAACACCTCAAACGAATAGAGATATATCTCATCGACCGATGTCGATGATTGTTGCATGTGTGCAAGCATTTGAGTTTGGCCAACTCGGATTGCTGCACCGTGGAACATCGCAATTGAATATATATTAACGACGTAGTATGCATATCTCTATGCATGACGCGTGTGTCTTTGTAAGGACATTCGACGTGTGGGCTTCGGCCCCAACGGCAGCGTATGGCATGTGTGGCCATTGCCACTATATATTCGATTTGTGGGTTTTGACCCGAACGGCAGTGTGTTTTAGAAGTGTGGCCATTGCCACTTATATTGTGTGGTATAACCACTGGAAAGTGTGTGGCGTAGTCCACTTTTTAATTGTGTGGCTGGGAAGCCATTTGAGCAGTGTATTTCTTGAACCAAACGTAAGTCGTAGTAGGAATAACGCAGTTTGCATAATTATGGCAGATTAGCCTGGCGTGGTATGCCAAAGGAACATTATGTTACTAGCAATAGCGTAAGACTAGTATAGATGGATATTGTACAGCTAGCGGCAAGCGTAAGCCTAGTGTAACGGATATTAAACGACTAGCAGTAGACGTAAGCCTAGCATAATAAGTGTATTGCTGACTAGCAGGATAGTTAAGTCTAGTTAGCCTCTGAATTTATGCCAAAGGACATTGGCCGTTAAAAAGGAACTGACCTCTAACCAGGACTCTAGATAGAGATTGTGAACATGTGCTTATGAAATAATGAGAACTCTTACAGATCGTACATGAATGTGATGTGACTTTTGTTCCCATGTAGTTGGTGTCTGCTCATGGTATGAAATTACTAATTAAATATTTTGAGTCGTCAAAATCACAGTGTTATCAACTATCGTATTCGGAGTTGAGTTAAATGCTATTCATCCTCAACTGATCATGACCAGTGATGATTAATGTCTTAACACGCTGCATCTCACACTGCCAATATAATTAATAAGACAAGAGACTAATACAGGTCAGTCAAGGGTCGAATTTAATATGAAACACATTCAGCACATAATGAATCACAAGGGTTGAAGCAGACATTATCGATACCAACGGACAGTATTACGGAATCCTACAAAAGTGATAAGAACCCGAGGGACTTTGACTCTATAAACTGAATACGAATATAATAACTTGGTCATCCTCAAATACTAGAAGTCATCGAAGCACCCAGAACATACTGGGATCCCGAGAAGCCCGTAACACATCGTGTTCGCACCGTCACACATACATTCTTTCTTACCCTTAAGTACATACAGTCGAGCTGTTAATGGTCATACAGTCTGCTCTCAGATGCAGAAGGCAAAGGAAGTTTCACTGACAGCCTGGCGCTCTTACTGTAGTTTGAAAATTTTGTAGCCTCCTTCCTAACGAGGGCAATTCATTATATAGGTCATGGCCGGACGACACGGAAAGCAATAATGCTGAAGTGTGTTGCATACTCAAATACCGGCATTCTTTTGTCGAGATGTGCATGCATCGAAAACCAGGAATTTAAATATCCTCCTTATTCCTGGATCGATTTTCTTCATCTTAGGCTTAAAATACGCCATGGATTACTCTTTATCTTTCTAGATAATTGTATTTTTCTTACATAAGTCCATCTTTTCATAAGCGTAACGTAAACAACAAAATTTTCGACTTCCCTGATGACTCGATGCATTCCATTCGGAATTTCTCCTTTCGTATAATGCTTTTCGTGGAAGTCTTTACACCTACTTATCAAGGAACATTCATATTATTAAATTACTGACCTCTTCCGTGCGATACTTCGCTCATAGTCCTATAATTTAATTCCATACCCAACTGGTTTACACAGATTTGAAATTGTCCATTGTTGAATGCCTAATACTATTGTAAACAAACGAATAAGGACGGTGTTTCATTGGTCTGTCTAGCATACACTGTTATAAAGTATGGCGTACCGTTGTGGTATGAATGCCGTGTTCTGAATCATAATTCACGACAATTGCCTTAATTTGAGAGCCGGAATAGACTTTGACTTTTATTGCCAAATTCGCCGGAAGTACAATCTGGGATTTGAACTGAGAAATGGAAATATATTCTAGCGAATATCGGAGTCACAAATCAGACTGCATCGCCACGTCAGATTAGCAACTCCCAGAAGCCAGAGAGACATCAGAATAAGAATTCCAGAATTATAAGTGACAGGTCGAATTATTTGGGCAACTTTGAAACTTAAGAGTAAACCCGCATTTTTAAATACAAAGACTGGAAACTTAAAAGACCAGGACAGAGTATTTGGGCAACTTTGAAACTTAAAAGTAAATCCGCAATTTTAAATACAAAGACTGGAAACTTAAAAGACCAGAACAGAGTATTTGAGCAACTTTGAAACATAAAAGTAAACCCGCAATTTTAAATACAAAGACTGGAAACTTAAAAGACCAGGACAGAGTAATTGGGCAACTTTGAAACTTAAAAGTAAATCCGCAATTTTAAATACAAAGACTGGAGACATAAGGAATCATGTCACCAGTCATAATAGGAATACTAAAATTTCTCAGTGATTCGAAAGCATCACCGTGCTGTGTCCATTTAAACTGTATCATGAGATTGTGTTCCCAAAAGTACTTTGCGGGAAGTGTAAATATTTATCTTACCATATGAATTTGACATGTTTTTCTTGCTAAGTGGTTATATATGAGGCTGGAAACCACAACATATGAAAATAGTATATTCATAAACCACTACAGCAAGTGCTGGTGTTTGTTTTATGCTAATTCGTTCAGAAACGCGAAAGCAGCAGCAACCCCCAGACTCCAAATGGAACAGTGATGAATGATGATTACATCACGTGTGCCTAAAGTGTATAATATCATTTTGTGAGATACATATACCTTGTTAATTGTAATTCAGGGAAATCATATACCTTGTTAATTGTAATTCAGGGAAATCATTGCATTCACGCTGTCCAAGCACATATTTTCCCAGTTTAATAACCAGAAGAATATTGGTGATTTATAATCATCTTCCCTGCACTACGCTGTGTATACTCACGAAAATAATTATTCAGAGAGGCTAACGTTGGTGGGCGAACAGCGAGACAATGAGTCTGTTAATGTGTAGCCCACAAATGTACTTAGCAGAGGCATTTGTTCTTTTTATTATGTATAAGGTTCGTGGAACGAAGCTATCAGACTGGACATGGTACGAAGCTGCAAGACTAAAGTTTCTACGCCACTACCTGTGAGTTAAAAGCAGGGAATCAACACTTGCCGCCTACATTGGACGAGTTGCGTGGAGAAGTGCCCTCATCACAGAAGAATTGACGAAACCACAATTGCAGGACTCACTTAGACCAGCTACGTTTATAAAGGAAACAGCAAAAGGACAATTGTTTTTTAAAATCCTCACCCAAGTCACAGAAAATTTTATATACATCTAAAAATTCACCATCACCCAATCGCTATTTTAACCTGTTAAAACTAATTGATTATTAAATTTGTTACATGTTATTTTAAAACAGAACTTCTTCTTCCTTCTTCCTCGTTCGTCCTGAAAAGGACGGTGGTTGCGTCGTGTCTGTTTACACCGTAGCTGCGATATCTGCGCCTTTCGGCCGACACATCCGACTTCTGCACGGCAATTTTTGGGACCGGGTGTGCCTTCCCTCTTCGATCCCTACTCTCTCAGCCAGACTGCAGTAATGCAGCCTGTTTCCAGGACCACCACGTGGAGGTGGAGTAGGGTCTTGGTCAGCTCTGGTTCACTGACCCTGATGCAAGCAGTCAAGCTATGGGTCGCTGACTGCATTCTCTATTGCTGTATCTTTGGGTCCCTAAAACAGAACAATCATAGTTGATTCAGTTATTGTCGGTATGAAAGCAAACGAATGAGCAAGACTCTTTAATATTTATACATTTAGACATATATTTACATCTATAGAGCAATACTTATAAAAGAATTTCGTTGGATTTACACCACTGGGGGCTTGAACGGGTTAAAACCATTGCTTAATTCTTCACAAAAGGCGACGGATCAGATATAAGTTAAAAGTGCTCTGCCCTATGCAGCATTGTTCTTGACTTCTGAAAACATCTTGAAATAGAAGCGTTACTATCCTTCTATCTACAACTCTGCCAAGAGTAATCTTGTGCGGAGGTAGACACATTTGAAGACCCATATTAGATACTCTTGAGTGTTGGCCACTGGCGGACCACTACTGTAGAGCTAAGGGGAGGCAATCCGTGACATAATTGAATGACTGCGAAACATGGAGAACATGAAATACAACAAGCAAGACGTACAGACATTCATAAATGGCTGCTTGTGTAGAATAGAAGGACTGGAATGTTGCTATGAGGTCACCAATGTGGAACTGATGACAAGAACCAGACAAGCGCTTGTGGAACAAGAGATGGGAAGAAAAAGCTGGCGATGGATAGGACACACTTTGAGGTAAAAAAAAGGTTTTGACATCATTACCGTGCAGTCCTTGTTCTGAAATCTTCCAGGGTAAGGGAGGCAGAGATAGACCGAAAAACGCACGGAATAGAAAACTGATGAGAGAAATGAAAATGATAAGGAAGACATAGACAGACCTCGAGCTGATGGCACGCGCTTTTGAAGGCCTATGCTCCTCTGAGAGATGAAGGTTAATTGATTCGTATAGAACAAAACACGCATTCTGATTACGTCATTTCGACATTTTTCTGTACAATGTGTTTTATGTATTCATTTTTAAATCAATGTGTTTTGCGTTTTCTTTTACAGGTTTTTCGGGGCAGTAAATTAGCCATGTGGTGACATAATGCAAATACGCACCTGAGACGACAGAAATATTGTAATAGCTTCTGGGAAGATACGATCAGTAATAAATTTAGGAACTTTGTGAGTTATAAATATAATCAATACTAGTCAGAAACCACACTACTTTATATGGAAAGTGACTTTTTAAATTCACGCAGAATTTTCCTGTGAGGAAATTGGTGAGGAGAACCCCATTATAACACGCATGGTTGAATACTACTGGCTTGGCAATTTTAGATGATATATACAACCTTCTGATTGGAGCTTTGTCAGTTAGTAACAACATATGGCGTGGGCCGAAAGTTGCAATATAATGTGCCACTTTCGCCGGTCTAGGGCACTGTGAATTTAAACTCGTCAAGAAGATAGCCAGACAAGCCAAAGTAAGGAATAGGATCAGGATTTCACATTAAAGGACCGGACAACGTATTTGAGCATCTCCTTTACTTGAATCCCAGGAAAACTCTAATTTCATTAATACTGAAAGCCCTAAACCCTAGAAACATGAACACTAAGTCATAGTGGGATTCTATGTGCAAAGTAATACCCAAGACTACGTGTAAGAGGCATCTTAAGCAAGTTGCCTTAACTATTTCTCTGAGCCAGACGTTAGTCTGTATTACGAAAGAAATTTGGGGCGAGTTGTTCATATTATAATTCTATATTTTGCATTTATTAACATGTTAAAAATGCTAATGGATGTCCAAGTCATACGAGGCTGGCAACCTCATCACATAGAATGATGATTTCATGAACCACCACTGCAAGGGCAGGTGACTGCTTTATGCGGGTTTCTCATACCGAACCGAAAGCAGAGGTAGTCTTAAGTTCCATATGGAGCAGGAAGTGGATGATGATAGAACTGATGAACATACTTATTATATTAACCTTTCAATCAGTGCAAATGTAAATGTAAACATGTTTAATATAAATGCAATGGATTTTTTCCGCTCACTGGGATTACTATTAATGCTCAGAGAGGGTAAAGTTCTGAGGCAGATGGGATGGTGGAATGAAAGAGGGATGGGGGAGTGTTACGTACATTTATTACCTACGGGGGTAGTCTTCGGTCCTGCCAAATGTACGCACCAGTTTTATATAGTTATATTATTTGTGCGTTCGATTGATTCACGCACTGACGTGCACAAGGCAGGGTGAGTTGCTTTGGACGCACGTGTAACCTAGTTGAGTAGTTTCTGACGTCATGTAAGGGGCAGCTCGGACCATATTTATGTCCGCTGTGTTATCCTTGATTTTTGGCAAATGTGAAGTAGCCATCAGTTGTATTCGTATCTATTGGTCTTCATGGCGAAGTCAATAGTGGAAGTATAAAGTAAGTGTCGCCCCATTTCTTATGGCATGTTTATTTATGTACATTAAAGTATCAGGCCGCTCCTATTAATGGTCTAGCGGGAATTCATCGTAGATGACATTCCTAGAATTGGACACACGGAGTCAACAATAATTGGTATGCCAGTGTGGTCTGGAAATATCTAACTTCCAAAGAACGTACTCAATACTTTTCTGTGAAAAGAAGATTTTAACTTTCAAGTCACCAACATCTCGAACTTGGAACCCAGTGGGATGAGAAATCAGATTCAACTTACGTTTACCAAGGTCAAGGTCTTCAATCAACCTCCACGTCAAGTTTCACAGTGACTGATTACTTGGAGATCATCTCTTCATCATTATTGCGTGCGAGCTGTAATCTAGAGAAGCAGAACGAAGTATTTTATCTGTAGACGTACATCCACGGAGACGAGGCACATTGATTTTTTTACCTGCACGCGAGATGAATATAACGTGTTTCCGTTGTACACTTTATTACGCTTAGTTGTGCCTTCCGTGATATGTCCACATTCATATTTTTCGTGTTAAGTGTTATATGTTGTGTATTCTTCGTGGGAGGTAGGGAGGTTGATCTGACGAACGAGATCCATCTCGAAGCCAATTCGGGCTCTTCGTCAGACGTTCTGTAGGACATTATTTTGCAGACTTCCCGCAGTGGAATGTTCCTATGCGTGAGCATAGAAGGATCTTTGGTCCACTGTGTCTGGTAGTCTGTGACACCTGACTGTTTTAGCTGTTTCGTCAAGTTTTAATTGTTGTTTTTGGTAGTTATTTTTACTTGTACCTTATTTTCATGATGTATTTTGTATGTGATTATTGTCCATCTTACCTGACTGTCGTTCAGTTTTTTACAAAGCATATGTCTTTACACTGTGGTGTCAATTGTCTTGTGCATTATTTGATCGTAGATGTCATCGTAATTTTTTACGACATTCTATTTTAGTTCCACATTTTATTTTATTTGATTTCTACGACTGTAGTCATTTGTCTTGATTATCGTGTCGTGTCAGTATTGTGCTATTGTCTGTCACGTTATTGCTTTCACACCATTTCATGTTATAAATTACATTATTAATTATTAATATTATTGCCTATTATATAAATTGATTTTATCGTTCTAGAACAGGAACGAAAACCACTAGTTGTAGTAACAATTTTAAGTAGTATTATTACATAATAAAATTGAATAATGGCTACCTTAGACTATTTCATTAAGCAAGCAAAGGCTCTTCAGATGGCTCCTGAGGAAGCAAAAGCATTTGCACTTGCAGAATATAAGAAAGCTCAAGAAATAGAAGCTGATCAGAGAAGGTTAGAAACTTTACGTTTGGAAAATTTGAAATTTGAGGCAGATCAAAAAAGGATTGAGGCGGAGGAGAATGAGAAAAAAATGAGATTAACTGCTGAGGAGGATGAAAAGAAGAGGAAATTTATAGCTGAGGAAGAGGAGAAAAAAATGAGATTAGCCGCTGAATTAGAAGAGAAACGATTTCAGCGAGAGGCAGAACAGAAGCAAAGGGAGGCTGAAGATAGACTTAAAAAGGAAATGGAAGAAAAAAGATTAATAGCTGAAAAAGAAATGGAAGTTAAACAAAAAGAAATGCAAGAAAGAAGATTAATAGCTGAACAAAACACAAAACGACTTCAGCTTGAGATGGAAGAGAATGAAAGAAAACGACAGCATGAACTGAAATTAGCAGAGTCAGAATATGAGAGACTTAGGTTAACTCAGGAATCTAATTTTCAGAGAACTTTTGAAAGCCAAACTTCATCCAGACATGATAATTTTAAGGAAATTCACCTTAAATTACCAAAATTTAATCCCCCGTCTGATGACGTGATATTCTTCCTGGATAGGTTTGAGGCCACTTGTGTGTCTTATAACGTGGATAAAGCTCTATACTGTACATATTTATCCAGATTACTTACAGGGGACGCATTAGCAGTTTATCATACCACCAGCATTGGTGAGAAAAATGACTATAATGCTCTTAGAGCGGCACTTCTGCAAAAATTCCAAATGACAGAAGACCAATATCGATCAAGATTCCATACATTACTACCTCAATCTAGCAAAAATTTTAGTGATTTTCTGTCACAAATACGACTAACATTAGAAAGATGGATCGAATTATCAAAAATTGAAAAGTCGTATGAAGGTCTCTTCGATTTACTGATGCGCGATAAGGTACTTTCGTCTGTAAATCCTACATTTCTCGCATTTTTACACGAACGGAAACCTTTATCTATGAAAGACTTAGAACAGCATGCTAAAAATTTTTGCACTGCTCACCCAAACATGGATCTAAGTAATGCACAGATTAAGAATGAATTGCCTGTTGCTTTTGCAGTACAACAAAACAATTTTTCACGCAATCGTTCTTTTAGTGCTGACAGATATGTCAATAAGGGAAATAATGACAATTTTAACAATGGTAATTTTTACAAAGGGAAGCAATTTCAACAATCTGCTCCATTTAATGTTTCTTGGAACCAGGCTCACAGATCGCGAGATTTTGGTAACAATAATTTTAAAAATAATCAAGGACATTATAACAAACAAAACTGGAGATCAAGATCTCAGGGTCCGCAAAACAAACAATTTTTTGGAAATAAACCATTTTACCAACATCATAACGATCATTATACAAATTATCGGACTCATCCAAATTTTAACTCTAGCAGAAACTACAATTATGGCAATTTTAATGACAAAAATCAAAATCGATCGCGTCGACGAGATAGATCGTTGAGTAATACGAATAGACATTCTAATGTCGCTTTTAGTGATACACAGGCTAACATTGAACAGGGTAAAGGAGCTGAAACTCATAATGCTATGTGTTGTTCTCTTGATTGTACCCAAGTCAAAGATTGTTCAGAATGCTCTACTCTTTTCCAGCCCAGGGCGATCACGACGCTGCGTTGCGGACATACCTTGCCTAGTCTACCTGCAGTCTGTACGGCCACTGCTGCGTCAGTACACCAGGGACAGGGCTCTCTTAAGTTTAACAAGGGATTTGTCAACAATATTTCATGCTCTCTCCTATTTGACTCAGGTTGCAGCACAGTCGGCGTCCGGACTTCGCTGATCAACCCAAGTTGTGCCACGGGCCGGGTTGTCAAATGTGTAACGTTTGGTGGCACAATTGAAACATTTGCCACTGCTATTATTGATCTTAATACACCATTTTTTTTCAGGAAAGATTCAAGCTTGTCTCCTTCCGAATCCAATTTGTGATTTAATACTTGGTCGCATACATGGTATTAAAGAGTGTACACCACAGCAAATTGCTGAATGGGAAGAGCGACATATTCAAACTGCAAATGCAGTAGTGACTAGAGCGCAAGCTACTAATATGTCGCATGATACACCTATGGAACCTACAGTTCATACCACTTGTGATGATGATGCTCCTATTTCACGGGAGTTGTTTGCAACATTGCAAAAGAATGATGATTCATTAAAAAAAATTTTTCAGCATGTGAACACAAATAATACCAGCAACAAACTTGCAAAATCTAGACATGATTTTATACTTAAAAATGGGATTTTGGTTAGAGTAATACGAGAAAAGGATTCATCCTTATGTTCTCAGATTATAGTCCCATCCTGTATGAGATCTCGTATATTACGACATGCGCATGACTCGCAATGTGCGGGCCATATGGGTTTTTCGCGTACCAAATCCAGAGTGCTTTCGGCATTCTACTGGCCAGGCGTCCATAAGGACATCACTCTCTATTGTCGGTCCTGTTTGATATGTCAAGAAGTTAAGGTACGGGGTCCATTTCATGCGGCTCCTATTCAAGCTGCGGACATCCCGATTAGACCATTTGATAAAATGGCTATAGACATTATTGGTCCTATGCTACCATCTGCTAGAGGGCATACGCATATCCTTACGTGCATTGATATGTGCACTCGCTGGCCTGAAGCCATCCCTCTCAAGAACACTTCATCTGCCAGTGTAGCAGAGGCATTGATGTTAATCTTCTCACGCATTGGTTTTCCACGGAAAATCTTGTCGGATCATGGGGTTCAGTTCATTTCTGAATCCATGTCTCAAGTTATGAAGACATTAGGTATAGACAGATCTCTAAGTTCTATTTATCATCCGATGTCAAATGGGTTAATTGAGCGTCTAAATAGGACACTCAAGCAGTTGTTGGGTAAGATGACTCAAGACCATCCCCAAGACTGGGATCGGGTCCTACCCGCTTGTCTCCTTGCGTATCGCGAAGTACAAAATCAAGCAACGGGGTTTTCTCCATTTCAACTTGTTTTCGGCATGCAACCACGCGGTCCGATGTCGTTAATCCACGACTTATTGGTTGACGAGAATATTGAAGAGGAAACTCAATCCTCTTATGAGTATGTGATCTCTCTGAGAAAGAGAATCATAGATGCTTGTAGATTAGCTACTGCATCATCCGAACAAGCCAAAGAAAAAGCTCGTCTATTTGCAAACAAGTATAGACGTCTTCGCCAGCTCATACCTGGTGATGAAGCTTTTGTATTACTACCTGCGCATAATAATCGTCTTTTAATTACCTGGAGAGGTCCTTTCAGGATCATCTCAAGAATATCCGATGTCGACTACATCGTTGATGTTAATGGTAAACATAAAACCTTCCACATTAATATGTTGAAGGAATATTACTCACGTCCTGATTATCTACAATCAGTGTTCCAAGCAACTGACGATCCTACACCTCCTATTCAACACTATTCTAGTTTGTCAGTCATCCAAGAAGAGGAATCTTCTTTCGATGATGTACAACTACCAATACCAGTTGTACCACTCCATTCCACTGAGAAATGGAATGATGTTACTATCTCATCTACTCTTACTGATGATCAACGTCAGCAAATCTCTAATATTCTACACACGTATGAGGATGTCCTCACTGACATCCCAGGTCATACGTCAGTCATCCAACATGACATTATTCTGACTGACGATACACCGATTCGAGTTCGCCCATATCCTATTCCTTTACACTTTCGTGATAAGGTTGATAAGGAATTGGATGAGATGCTTCAATTAAATATAATTGAACCATCTTCATCACCATATTCTTCTTCTATGGTAATCATTAGGAAGAAGGACAACAATATACGTCTTTGCGTAGATTACAGGAAATTAAACAAAGTTACAAAATTCGATGCGGAACCATTACCTCTTTTAGACGACTTATTAGAGAAATTATCTCATGCCACATTCTTTTCGAAATTTGACCTTTCAAAGGGTTATTGGCAAGTGCCATTAACCCCTAAAGCAAAGCCATTCACCGCTTTCTCGACACCACGGGGTCTTTTTCAATGGAATTTTATGCCATTCGGTCTAATGAATGCGCCAGCTACCTTTGTACGCATGATGCGCCGCATATTGTCTCATCGTCCCGATGTCATTACTTATATAGATGACATCTGTCTTTTCAGTGACTCTTGGGATGAACATATTCAGGGTTTAAAATCTTTACTTTCTACCTTACGGGATTATAACTTAACAGCAAAACCTTCAAAGGCTTTTGTCGGTTTTCATGACATCTCATTTCTTGGTCACCGTATAGGTCGCGGTTTAATGTATACAGAAGACAGTAACGTCTCTAAAATTTTAAACATCTCAGCACCTAAGACAAAAAAAACAAGTGAGGTCGCTCTTAGGACTAATACAGTTCTATTCTAAATTCATCCCTCATTTGTCTACTATAACTGCACCTCTTTCTTCGTTACTAAAAAAAGGTACAACTAATGTAATAAAGTGGTCGCAGGATCATCAAACGGCTTTAGATTATATAAAACAATTTTTTTCAAATAAGCCTTTTTTAAGGTTGCCTAACAAAGATCTCACCTTTGTTCTTCGCAGTGATGCTTCTTCCTACGCTATCGCGGCAGTTTTGATGCAGGAATACGGAGGCACCTTATTTCCGGTTATGTACGTATCCAGAAAGCTTACGACGAGCGAGATGAAGTATTCCGTTCTAGATAAAGAGCTCCTCGCTCTTGTCTGGTCAATCAATAAACTGGATCGTTATCTCCTCGGATCACACTTTGTGGTGGAATCCGACCAGAAAGCTCTTACAGCACTGAACACAGGGAACGTGAAGTCATCAAAGTCAGCGCGTTACGCTATTGCGCTTCAACCGTTCCATTTTGAGATACGAGCTATTCCTGGAGTACAGAATGTGTTTGCAGACTGTCTTTCAAGATGCCCTAGTGAACATGTCGAAATTAAACCACTTCCAGATGGTGAAACGTCCTCACAGAAACATGAATAACTTTGTACATGGTCACTGATTATACATCTGTGGAGACTATGTGTAGTTCTGCAGTATTCGTATATATATAACTTTCAGAATATACTTACGTATGGATTATAACATTATTTCTTGTGAAGTAACGTTTTGTTAGAACGGGAACAGTGATATTAAAGTAACATTTTTTTTTTAGTATGGAAACATTGGTAAATGCGACAAATAGACATTCACTATTGTTATGGAACAGATTACACTACATATCGTGTTCGTAAACGTATTTCAGACATGGTACATTTAGAACATATTCTTGTCGATTTAACTAGTTCTAAAAGAATATTAACAATGAGTGAAATTGAAATCACTTAGAATAAATTAGTAATTAGTTATTTGTTCATAAATTAAGTACTATTAATTAGTATAATTCAATTTAATCAATTTGATTGATTATAAATCACACATCTACTAACTTTATTAGTGTTTCGCAATACGTGTATTCACGTATCCCACTACATGATATCTCACTTTTAGATAACTAGTCAAACTTACTAGTGTTAGGAAATAGTAAGTGCGTTGCTTCTTAAAGTGTTTAATTATGCTTTGTTTCATTTTGCATGTTGTATTTTAAAATTTTCTGTTTTATTGATTCTTTTATCATTGATCATCATCAGTGTTGCTGTTCATTTTCATTTTTGAAATCATATGTTTCAAATTTCTTTTAAAAATATTTGGTTGAATTTTATTATCATCTTTTTTTTATGGTTTATTTCATTTTCATTTTCAACTTCTTTTTACTTCGAATATTACCACATCGTTCCAAAGTAGGTCGATGGTGGATGTGTGCTTTAATGCATACTATCATTTAGTTATATTGTTTTCATTTAATATTCTTTTCTTAATATGATATAATTTTATGCATGTCATAAATCTTGTTGTAGTTTTGACTCACCTCTCTCGAGTAATTAGTTCGAAAAAAATTAATAGAATTATTTTTTTTAAGGGGAGGTGATAAGGGAGCTGTTACGTACATTTATTACCTACGGGGGTAGTCTTCGGTCCTGCCAAATGTACGCACCAGTTTTATATAGTTATATTATTTGTGCGTTCGATTGATTCACGCACTGACGTGCACAAGGCAGGGTGAGTTGCTTTGGACGCACGTGTAACCTAGTTGAGTAGTTTCTGACGTCATGTAAGGGGCAGCTCGGACCATATTTATGTCCGCTGTGTTATCCTTGATTTTTGGCAAATGTGAAGTAGCCATCAGTTGTATTCGTATCTATTGGTCTTCATGGCGAAGTCAATAGTGGAAGTATAAAGTAAGTGTCGCCCCATTTCTTATGGCATGTTTATTTATGTACATTAAAGTATCAGGCCGCTCCTATTAATGGTCTAGCGGGAATTCATCGTAGATGACATTCCTAGAATTGGACACACGGAGTCGATAGCCTTTGAATCTTTTCGTAGAGGGAGAATACCTACAAGAAATCAAGTTAATGAATTTATATGCTTCACATGTTTAATATGCTGTTACTACAATGCCAGAAGCGTGGCATAGAATGGGAGAGGTTAGTCAACTGGAATCTCTAACCTGTTCGTATTATCATGTATGACTTTGTTTGAAAACTATATACTATATCTAACGGGATGTATGGAGAAAGTCTGGGATTATGAAGTATGATATGGAAGAATTTTATCCTGGAGTATGAATACGTTACCATGATGTACGTCCTTGAAGGAAGGTCAATGGACTTGAATGAGCGGAATATTATATGGTAACAGTTTTGTGATCCTCAGTCACTTGAGTCAGAGGACTTTATTAGTAGAGAATCTTCAGGAACTTTAAAAGTAATTATCAACATGTTGACGTATGATTTCTGCGCCTGTGACGATGTTAGTCTTGTCCACTCCGTATGTGCTGTGTTGAATAAAATCTATGTACAGTCACCACCGACTTCTGTACTGCCAGTACTTGCCCAGTTCACCCAGTTCAATACTACTTGTTGAAGTTCGTTTGAAGAATATTGTTGACATTCGTTCATTTTTAACCATTCGCGTTTTAAGCTACCTCTTCACCGGTATAAACTGAACTCAACGATAAAACGGAGTCAACAGGGAGACATGATTTCGTGTCAGGAAACCCAATACTCAGGAGGGAATTGGACCCTGTTATTTCAAGATACTAGTCGGTGGTACCAATTGAGGGCGCTATCTGTGGAACAAGTGTGTGGAATAAGTGGCCCGCAGTCAACGCTAGACACCATCATCAGATGGGTCTTGAAGACGCTGGACCAGCTTCGTGATTACTCATTAATACTACTTGGAACGTGTCGCAACCACTAAACGTGACCAGTGACGAGAGTGAACAGGTATTGTTGCGTGCATATTTTGACGCACATTTTACAAAAATCGATATGGCTATTTAATATGGGAAAAATATAGACATTCATTTATTTGTGTATGAAAATGCTGTTTATGGTAAAAGCGAGATAATCCATGTTTGATTCACACTTTTGATTATAGGAGTAATCGTTCTGGATATTGATCCAGCGCAAGGATATTGCGCTTGCGTTTGTACTTATTTTTTAGGGCCAGAAAATATATTAATTTGCTTATTGTGTTTATGGCCTGAATTCATATGTATTACATATTATTAGTACAAGTAGAATCAGTCCTATATTGTATATTTTGGATGGGTAGGAGGGACTAGATTCTTGCTAGCGGAAGTATGAGTTGTCTTGACAAGTCGTGATGAGTTCCGATGTACCGCTTACAAATGGCGGGGTACGTTTTTCAAGAGCTGGTCCTTTCGTCAGAAAAAAATGTCTTACGACGTGGTTTTTCTTCTGAAGGAGATGGTGTCTCTACGATAGTTTGTGTTAGAGACTCTCCTTATGTCAGTATATAGATGATTCGGACTCCAGGTAAACCCAGCTCCTATTTTTGATGATCTCTCGTCGGTTAGGCCTAGCTTGACTTTTGTGCTTCGCTATGCTAGTGTCGTGTTTTGTATCGACGAAGATGACAGATTTTCCTGCAGCGGTTATGGCTACGTGAATTAACCTGATCACCGTAGAGCTGTATGGAAACATTTATGAAATCCTTTATATACCCATTATAAATTAACTCTGGCTTATATTCTCCTTCCTATGAATGAGTGAACGACAACTCAGGGAGACAGCCATGTTGGATTTCGGTCATCATATGTTTTGATCACTGCCAAGAGAACAGATTATTTATCTTATTATCGGACAGTGACAGGGAGATCTCAATCTTGCTAGAAACCCCCTTTCGTGGTTTCATAATATATACTACAAACTATGGACGTCAAGTAACTTTGGTTATTTATCGATCCGCCCTTCACTGACGCGTTTAGTCAGATAGGGGGATGTGGCCATAATGTATCATGACATTGAACTTTTGATGTACTGCCCATTATTTCTGAATGTGTCATGACTTCAGATCTGCTATGTATACCTACAAATTGATATGTCAACGAACCATGATGTACTCGTATGTCCCAGTGTGTACGTCTGAATAAATTGAGTAAACTAAGATTCCAGCAGTCTGCATTGGTGCCTTGTAGACACAAGTGTGAGTGGTTATATTGGTCAGCACACGAACAGTACACCATTCGCGGTAATCACACTCTACACTTCTACTTCATACATACACCATCCTGCGTCGGCTGAAGTGACCAAGTTTAGGGCCTGCTTCCCCTGGAGCCTTTGCCTTCCCTAACTCAGGACTAGGGTGAGTTACCCATTTACAGCTGGGTAGACTGGAGCATGCCTGATCTCAACAACACACCACTCTTCCTTACAGAGCAGACAGACTGATACTTTACAGTGTGTGTGTGAAAGCAACTTTACAGAGTGGAAAGAACGAAACTTTACAGTGGCGAGCCAGATTCCTGGGTCCAGCTTACGCAGTTTTGTGTTGAGAATCACAGTTTACAGCTGAAAGAACATTTGTTTGAACACATCAACACCATTAGGACAGCTATACAGTCGATGTCAGCTTGACCTGTATTACCGATAGGATGCTGTATCTAGGTCAGCGCTTGTTGACAGTTTTTCGCTGTACAGACAGTATTACACAGGAC
This sequence comes from Oreohelix idahoensis, assembly GCA_024509875.1. Classification (NCBI taxonomy): domain Eukaryota; kingdom Metazoa; phylum Mollusca; class Gastropoda; order Stylommatophora; family Oreohelicidae; genus Oreohelix; species Oreohelix idahoensis. Next base: position 965,683 of record JAMPIV010022518.1, on the reverse strand, counting down.
AGTGGTATCAAGTGTAGAAAATATCTGGAGCAATATTGTTGACATTTCTCAACGTACAGAAGAATCACAGTGTTGCTGAACATAAAGTGCATAGTTCATCGTTGGTTCTTCAGATGCTCAACAGAGAAAAATTGACAGTGTAATAGTTTAAAATTAAATCTATTACTGAATAAAGTGGCAAGTTATTAGTATTAAAATAAACTGTGCCTGCTTTACAACACTATACCTGCAACACATTCCATTCATGACATAAATGATATTGTATGCTATATGCTATTTATGCTTACATGTTATTTGTTTATATGTGTAGGGGTTTATATGTTGCGGGCCTGGATGGGTGGTGACTAGAACAGGAAATACCGAATGATATTGGTCTTGTTCTGGCGTTCGATAGGGAGCAATTTCTTAATTGAAATTTGCATGCAACATAGTTTGCAAATATTTGGTTAGTTGTGACGACTGTTTCATATTTGTATTTGTAACATTTTTTGTGTTCCTTAGTTTTGTTTGATTTGTTTGTATAATTGTAGGTCTCATCTTTTCTTTCATTTCAGTTTTTTACACCCTTATGTTTATACACTGTGGCGTTATTTGTCTTGTTATCTTATGGCAGTTATCATCACGGTTTCTGTGATCATTTTTTTTTTTCATTTCTCCTATTTGATTTAATTTGATCTCTGCAAATGTTTTCAGATTGTCTTTTCTTGTTTGTCATTTGTAATGTCTTTAGTTGACATATGACGTATAGTGGTATACACTGATAGTATAGTACAGATCAGTACTTTCTGATTGTTATTGTTATAAAACAAAATGTACAAGACCTTTGTAAGGCTTGTCTCCCAAAGTGATTGGTAAAGGGAAATATTTTTTCTACAGGTACTAAAGTGATCTTTGATTACATTGAGGTATACAAGACCTTTATAAGGCTTGTCTCCCAAAGTGATTGGTAAAGGGAAATATTTTTTTTCCACAGGTACTCAAGTGATCTTTGATTACATTGAGGTATACAAGACCTTTGTAAGGCTTGTCCCCCACAGTATTTGAGATACAATTATTGTTGTCCACAGGTACTCAAGTTATCATTGGTTATTATAAACCATACAAGTTTGGACTAAGACTAAGTCTAAGGTATAGACTTGTCTCCCATTAACTTGAAAGAGGGTAATTTATTTACTTTTTCAGGTTTCTGATTTAAGAAGACAATATGTCTACATTAGATTATTTTATTGCTCAAGGAAAATCTCTTGATAAGACTGGAAAAGACTTAGAACAATGGGCTGTTGCTCAATATGACAAAGCATTAGCTGCAGAAGAGAAAAAAAAAACTGCTGCTGCTGTTGAAGAAAAAAAAAAGCTGCGGCTGAGGAGAGAAAACTTCAAATAGAAGAAAAAAAAGCTGCTGCAGAAGAAAGGAAAGCAATAGCTGAAGAAAAAAGATTAGAAAAAGAAGCTGATACTGCTGCTGAACTTAAGAAATTGCAGATGCAAGTGGAGGAAAGGAGATTTGATGCAGAACAGAAGAAATTAGAAGCTGATGCAGAGCAGAAAAAATTAGAAGTTGCTGCAGAACAGAAAAAATTAGAAGTTGCTGCAGAACAGAAGAAATTAGAAGCTGCTGCAGAACAGAAAAAATTAGAAGCTGCTGCAGAACAGAAAAAACTAGAAGTTGCTGCTGCTGCAGAACAGAAGAAATTAGAAGCTGCTGCAGAACAGAGAAGATTAGATAGAGAAGCTGAAGAGAGAAAAGCAATAAGAGAACATGAGTTTGAATTAGAGAAATTAAAATTGACATGTATGAGTAATGTTAATCAGGCATCTGGTGGTAATGGTAAACCCTTCGTGTACAAGGTCAAGGTACCAGCGTTTAACCCTACCAGTGATGACATAACATTTTGGCTTTCTAGATTTGAACGGGCTTGTCGATCTCATAATGTTGACAAATCACAGTATGTGAATCAGTTGTCTGAAAATCTAAAAGGGGAGTCTCTGAGTAAGTTATATTTTGTTGAAGAGGCCGACAAAGATAATTATGATGCTGTTAGGGCAGCTTTGATAAAGAGATATCAGCTGTCTGAAGAAGGTTATCGTCTTTTGTTTAAAACAATGAGACCTGAGGTAGGTGTAGAATTCTCAGAATTCATCTCAAAAGCACGAATTACACTTTCACGATGGATTGAATTATCCAAAACAGAGAAAACATTTGATGGTCTTACGGATTTATTGCTAAGAGACAAGGTCATGTCTTCTGTAAATAAATCATTCCTAGAGTTCTTACATGAGCGTAAACCTAGTACAATAAAGCAAATGGAAGAATATTGTGACCAGTATGCCACGGCACACCCTGACATGATTCTTAGTAACTCTAACATTAAAGAGAGTATGCCAGTGCTTCGGCAACAGAATATAATCAGAATTACTCACACAAATTCCAAGGAGCTAAAAATAAATTTGATAAAAAGGTTAATTGGAATAAGTATCAAAACCAAGATAACCACTCAAATCAGAGTTCTTCTTCGAAGAACTGGAATCGGGCTGATAGTCCTCGACACGCGAGGGGTGCCCATAATGTTAGAAATTCTCGGAAAGGGAGTAGCTATAGGAACTACCCAAGTGCTTCATGGAGACAAAAGAAACAATATTACAGGGATACTCAATTTAATGAGCATGATGATTATGATCATGAATATTATGATTCAAACCCAAATAGGGGTTATAACAGAGGCAATAATAATTATAGAGACAATTATAACCGAGGTAGATCACAACACAAAAGACATGGTAAATCTTATTACCAGGCTAACTCTGCACAACAGGAGTTCCACGACACCGATAATCAGAATAATGATAAAAAAGACTCCAATAGTGTAGCGAATTCCGCTTTTGATTTTGCTAGAGCATCTGAGTGTTCGCAATGCAAAACATTATTCGATCCAACCACAGTGTCTACTTTAAGCTGCGGTCACCCACTTCCCGCTCTCCATGCGTCAATTGCGCATAATGGAAGGGGTGCTCTTGTCTTTAATAGGGGGCTAATAGATGGTACTCCGGTATCAATTCTTTTCGACTCGGGGTGCACTACAATTGGAGTGAGGCAATCACTCGTAAATCCTTCTCGAGCTACAGGCAATATAGTCAAATGTGTAACATTTGGTGGCACATTGGAGAAGTACTCCACTGCCATTATCAATATTGCTACGCCTTTCTTTACAGGAGAGGTGCAAGCATGTCTCTTGCCGAATCCGATCGCTGATCTTATCATCGGTCGCATTCATGGAGTGAAAGAATGCACTCCACAGCAAATTTCTAATTGGGAAAATGTTAATATGCAATCTGCTAATGCAGTAATCACTAGGGCTCAAGCTCTCAATATGCCACAATCTTCACATTCTGAAGATAATGATGCGCAGATCCAAGATGATCCCTTGGAGATTTCCCACGATTCCTTTATCAAACAGCAGGAAGATGATCCTACTCTAAAGAAATTCTTTACTCTGGCAACAAAAGGTGATCCGAATAAGGATACTAATCGTAAATCTTGGATTACGTTGAAGAATGGCGTACTTGTACGTATGGTACAAGACTCCGCTAAGTCCATTCATTCTCAAATCCTTGTGCCTAAAAATATGAGAGTTAAAATTTTACAGCACGCTCATGATTCGCAGTGTGCTGGACATATGGGTTTTTCCCGTACTAAAGCTAGAGTTCTTCAATCTTTCTTTTGGCCTGCGGTGAATAAGGACATACGAATCTATTGTCGATCTTGTAAAGTATGTCAAGAGATTAAATCCAGAGGTCCACGCCATGATGCACCTATTCAGGCTGCAGACATTCCCATTCGGCCATTTCAAAAAATGGCGATAGACATCATTGGTCCATTTAAGATAAAGTCTGCTAGAGGACACCAATTTATTTTGACGTGTGTTGATATGTGCACACGTTGGCCGGAGGCTGTTCCTCTAAAGAGCATAACTACTGCTGATGTCGCAGATGCTCTTTGGTTAATATTTTCTCGTCTGGGATTTCCAGCAGAAATATTATCCGACCATGGTACCCAACTCATATCGGATACCATGTCTCAAGTAATGTCGACTCTGAAGATAGAGAGATCGCTGAGTAGTATTTATCATCCTATGTCCAATGGGATGGTGGAACGTTTGAATAGAACTCTGAAAAACCTACTAGGTAAGATAACAGAAGATCATCCTCAGGATTGGGATAGGGTTTTACCCGCGGCTCTCTTTGCATATAGAGAGGTCGCCAACGAACATACAGGATTTTCTCCCTTTGAACTTGTCTTTGGCGCGAAACCGCGAGGTCCTATGTCCTTACTGCATGATCTTATAACTGCTGATAATATTGTCGATGACACAAAATCCTCTTATGAATATGTCATCGCACTTAGACACAAGATTATTGAAGCATGCAAATTGGCAACTGCTTCTTCTGAATTTGCGAAACAGAAGGCAAGGGAATTTGCCAATAAAAAGAGATGTTTGCGTCAACTTTGTCCAGGTGACAAAGCATTTGTCTTGCTACCTTGTAGGGAAAATAGACTTCTCATTTCTTGGAAAGGTCCGTACGATATAATATCAAAGGTTTCCGATGTTGACTATATCGTCGATATTGACGGGAAGCGTAAAACCTTCCACATCAACATGCTCACGGAATTCCATGAACGTCCTGATTATTTACAACCTGTTTTCCAGGCAACGGACGATTTTCCAGTCCAACATGGACAGTACTCATCTCTGTCAGTAATACAGGATGAGGAAACGAGTTTCTCGGATGTAAATTTACCTTTTCCAATGATTCCTCTTCACTCTAATGAATCATGGAAAGATGTTGCAATTTCTCCAGAATTATCTCCAGGAGAGCAGAAACAAGTTTCTACTTTGTTAGAACAATTTCAGGATGTCCTTACTGACATTCCTGGTCAAACTGATGTCATTCAACATGACATTATTCTTACTGACCATAGTCCTATAAGAGTCAGACCGTATCCTATCCCGATACATTTTCAAGCACAGGTAGAGAAAGAGTTAGATGAGATGATAGAGTTAAAATTTATTGAACCATCCACATCAGCATATTCTTCGCCGATGGTTATAGTACGGAAAAAAAGACAATAACATACGTCTTTGCGTGGATTATCGCAAATTGAATCAAGTGACTAAATTCGATGCTGAACCTATGCCTTTACTAGAAGAGCTACTTACGAGACTATCGAATTCTCACTTCTTTACTAAACTCGATTTGTCTAAGGGATATTGGCAAGTTCCACTATCCGAACACGCCAAACCGTTTACTGCTTTTTCGACGCCTAGGGGTCTATTCCAATGGAATTTCATGCCTTTCGGTCTTATGAACGCCCCTGCTACATTTGTACGCATGATGCGTCGAATCCTATCTCATCGCTCAGATGTCATTGCGTATCTTGATGACATCTGTCTTTTCAGTGATACTTGGAACGATCACTATAATGGTATAAATGAACTATTGTCTATCTTACGCGAGCATAACCTGACAGCGAAACAATCGAAAGCATGTATTGGTTTTAGCGAAATATCTTTCTTAGGACACCGTGTTGGTCATGGGTTCCTAAAAACAGAAGACCATAATACAAGTAAGATACTTAACATTTCTATTCCTAAGACTAAAAAGCAAGTACGAAGTCTCTTAGGTCTAATACAATTTTATGGACGATTCATCCCGAATCTGTCCTCCATTATGTCACCTCTTTCTTCCTTGCTAAAGAAAGGGTCTCCTAATGTAGTCCATTGGACTCAAGAATGTCAATCCTCTTTGGATAAGGTTAAAACTATGTTTTCTACTTCACCTATCCTAGTATTGCCTTCTAAGGATAAGACATTTATTCTTCGTAGTGACGCTTCATCCACCGGGATTGGAGCTGCACTAATGCAAGAGTACTCTGGAACTCTGCATCCTGTGATGTATATTTCTCGGAAATTAAATGCCGCAGAGAAGAATTACTCGGTCCTAGACCGTGAATTATTGGCTATGGTTTGGTCAATCCTTAAACTGCAAAGATTTCTTCTGGGCGCGCATTTCATTGTGGAAACTGACCAGAAAGCTCTTACGGCTATTCAGAGTAAAAATCTGAAGAGCGCGAGATCAACGCGATACGCGATTGCTCTACAGCCATTTCATTTTTCGGTGCGAGCTATCCGTGGGTCAGAAAATGTGATGGCAGATATTTTGTCTAGATGCCCACATGATTCATAACTGTTATACAACTTTGATACAGTTGTTTTTATGTTGAAATGTGTACACATATTAATATTCAATATTGATTGTAAACACTACTTAGCGGTTCATTGATAAGCATGTATGTTCAACCGCTGATCTTTCAATGTAGAATTTTCGTCTTTGATGATCATCCATGATGTTAAATATCTTAGATGGAAGGGTTTATGTATAAACTAATGTGGAAATATTTCTTTTAAATTGCTAATATTGTAGTATGCGTTGGTTTACCTCTCTGGAAAATATTTATGAATTCACTCTAAGGTCCTTATATTAAGTTATTCATCTGGAGAGCATTGTTATTGCTGCTAAATTGTATGGTGAATCCTAATGTATTTCATTGGACTCAAAAAAAATGTACATAATTTTTGGATAAGGTTTCATTATTTTTTACTTTATCCTAGTATTGTATATTCTTCGTAGTGGTATTGAGTCCACCGGGATTGGATTTGCACTAAATGGCAAGAGTTCTGGAACTCTGCAGTTGGTGTAGGTAAAGGGTGTCAATTGCTAATTATTAAGAATTATGCGGTTAAAACAATTTTTGGCCTATGGTGTTTATTTTTGGTTTTAAGTAAAAGAGATAAGTACTATCCCTTAAACTGGTTTAAAAACTTATGCTTATCATGCTGCGCGCATTTTTTTGTGTTGCTGCGTTTGTAGAGCCTATTCTTATGTTTTGCTTATTTTTTATTTCAAAAAAAAAAATGAGCGCGAGATCATAATTTCGATTTTTTTTTTTTTTTTTTCGGTAGCGAGCTATTTTGGGTCAGAAAATGTGATGGCAGATATTTTGTCTAGATGCCCACATGATTCATAACTGTTATACAACTTTGATACAGTTGTTTCTATGTTGATATGTGTACACATATGTAATAGATCATATATTTATTTGTATTTCTACTTAGCGTTCATTGGAAATTTGATCACCGCTGATTTTTTTTCATTGTTTATTTCGTTTTTGATGATCATGATGTTTTAAGATATCTTAGATGGAATTTATTATAAACTAATGTGGAAATTGTGTCATTGCTAATATTGTAGTAGCGTTGGTGACACCAGCTCTCTGGAAATATACTTAGGGAAAGTGTTTATTATTTGATTTCTTTATGGTCATAGTTCTTTGCTTATCATAATGTTTGTTGGTGGCGTTGTGAAGCCTAAGTAGTAATATGTCCATGCTCCTATTGTATTTCACACTTTTGTACCATTTTTTTTTTTCCCGAGGGGTGTGGTAATCGTTTTGCGAGCATATATTTTCTGACACGCAGCATTATTAAATAAAATGCGCTTTTGCGTTAGATCATAGACATTTTATTTGTGTATTTTATGCTGTTTATGGTAAAAGCGAGATAATCCATGTTTGATTCACACTTTTGATTATAGGAGTAATCGTTCTGGATATTGATCCAGCGCAAGGATATTGCGCTTGCGTTTGTACTTATTTTTTAGGGCCAGAAAATATATTAATTTGCTTATTGTGTTTATGTCCTGAATTCATATGTATTACATATTATTAGTACAATATTGTCCTATATTGTTTATTTTTGTTAAGAGAGGAGGACTAGATTCTTGCTAGCGGAAGTATGAGTTGTCTTGACAAGTCGTGATGAGTTCCGATGTACCGCTTACAAATGGCGGGGTACGTTTTTCAAGAGCTGGTCCTTTCGTCAGAAAAAATGTCTTACGACGTGGTTTTTCTTCTGAAGGAGATGGTGTCTCTACGATAGTTTGTGTTAGAGACTCTCCTTATGTCAGTATATAGATGATTCGGACTCCAGGTAAACCCAGCTCCTATTTTTGATGATCTCTCGTCGGTTAGGCCTAGCTTGACTTTTGTGCTTCGCTATGCTAGTGTCGTGTTTTGTATCGACGAAGATGACAGATTTTCCTGCAGCGGTTATGGCTACGTGAATTAACCTGATCACCGTAGAGCTGTATGGAAACATTTATGAAATCCTTTATATACCCATTATAAATTAACTCTGGCTTATATTCTCCTTCCTATGAATGAGTGAACGACAACTCAGGGAGACAGCCATGTTGGATTTCGGTCATCATATGTTTTGATCACTGCCAAGAGAACAGATTATTTATCTTATTATCGGACAGTGACAGGGAGATCTCAATCTTGCTAGAAACCCCCTTTCGTGGTTTCATAATATATACTACAAACTATGGACGTCAAGTAACTTTGGTTATTTATCGATCCGCCCTTCACTGACGCGTTTAGTCAGATAGGGGGATGTGGCCATAATGTATCATGACATTGAACTTTTGATGTACTGCCCATTATTTCTGAATGTGTCATGACTTCAGATCTGCTATGTATACCTACAAATTGATATGTCAACGAACCATGATGTACTCGTATGTCCCAGTGTGTACGTCTGAATAAATTGAGTAAACTAAGATTCCAGCAGTCTGCATTGGTGCCTTGTAGACACAAGTGTGAGTGGTTATATTGGTCAGCACACGAACAGTACACCATTCGCGGTAATCACACTCTACACTTCTACTTCATACATACACCATCCTGCGTCGGCTGAAGTGACCAAGTTTAGGGCCTGCTTCCCCTGGAGCCTTTGCCTTCCCTAACTCAGGACTAGGGTGAGTTACCCATTTACAGCTGGGTAGACTGGAGCATGCCTGATCTCAACAACACACCACTCTTCCTTACAGAGCAGACAGACTGATACTTTACAGTGTGTGTGTGAAAGCAACTTTACAGAGTGGAAAGAACAAGACTTTAGTCATTTTAAATAACACTTAAACAGGTCTATTAACTTAATATTTCACTGAATTAAATCAGTTGGGGGCTTGAACGAATTAAGATACATAATAATTCTTCATAAAAGGTGACGGGCAGATACAAAGTTAACAATTGCTTAGTCCAATTCAGCATTGTTCTTGATTTCTGAATTATCTTCTGAACCTACCTCGAGATAGAAGCATCATCATCCTTCTATCTACTACTCTGCCAGGAGTAATCTTGAGCGAAAGTAGATACCTTTAAAGACCATAATTAGATGCTCTAGGTTTTGGCTATTATTGGACCATCACTACAGAGCACGGGAAGTAGATCCCGTGACAGTCTGTCTCTCTGACGTTGTCTACATTGTTGCCACGATATGTGTAAGATTATACATCTTGTAGTGGTGTTTCATCAAGTTTGACCTGGTTATCATTTCTTGCATTCTTCTCAATATCTTTGTCTTGTCGTTGCGCATTTTCCATGGTTATTGCAAGATCTGTTTAATCACGAGATAATTCAGTGTCTCGTATGTAATTGTACGTGCTTATGAATACGGTCAGATTATGTCACAGAGGAAACTGATAATTTATGCGTTACAAATTGGAAGATTTCTAGATGACCTTTTCAGGTCACAGCCAATCGTCGTTCATGCAGCAGAGTGGAATTTATTCTCTATGTATTTCATCATATAAAAGTTTCATCTTCATTTTCATTTTCGTTCGTTGTGGAGCATTGAGCCACAACTGCAGCCAGTCCACCTTGCAGGAAACCTGCTTAGAGCATTCATATGCTTTGCAGCAGTGGTTTCTGCAGAAATTTGTTTTACATAACAAAGTTTCCAGTCGTATGCACTACCTCATAACAGTTGCCTTGTACGACATGCATGAGAGAGCAGCAGTCGTATACGTTCTTTGTCCTATCAGAGACCCCACGAACTACACGATTTTATAAACGTGTCAACCAGTACTCACGATTAATTTTAACTTGGGTACTACAGAACAAGAGCTATCTCGTAATGCTGTCGACTGATTTTATCTCTTTGTGTTCTATATACCTGGAACGCTTTTTTCTAACCTTTTGTTCCAGTGGCTTCTCTGATTCTTTCCACCAGGTTCATATTGGAATACTTGTCATTTAAATCGTCGATTTTACGCTAGCACCCATTATGAAAGTCTATAAATTCTTGATTTTGTAGTTCTCCATGTTTCAAAGTCATTTAATTGAAGTGTCCTGGCATTTCAAGCATCACATTAAAATTTTTGTTTTGGATTTCATTTCTTTTGATTCCCATATATTTACCAGTGCACTTAAAAACTTGGTCCCTGATCAGAGCACAGGAGAGGAAAATCACGTTGTGTCAGATCAGATGTTTAAGAAAATCCATTAATGTTACTAGGAGAGACAGAATGAGAAATGGTGACATCAGAAAAGTTGTAGAAACTACATCTTGCATCAAGTATACAGAGAGAGAAAATAAAATTCTTTGGCCATCTCATGACAATGGAGCTCGATCAATTACAACCACGTGCATACAACAGTAGAAGATCTGGTTTGAGGGTACGGAGAAGACCAACAAGCTGATGGATTGACATTATGACAAATCCTACAACACGGGTGTCGCAGAGTAAAGATAATTTGCCCATTTGAAATTTTCTGTCCATCCTGTATATTGCTTTATTTTCTGTCTATCCTAAGTTTCTGAAAAATGTTTCTCACGCACTGGCCTTTCCCCACCTTAACTCAGGTGAAGCTTCGGTCAGCCAGCGTCAATATCTGTTAAGATTTTCCAGACGGCTTTCTAGATATTTATGGCCTGTCTTCTGTCCCATTGTTAATACTTTTGAGCTCAGAACCACAGCACGTACAATCGTGACATTCAATATGCAAACTAATTTGCGGAGATACTTTTGCCGGTGGATATCGTGGGAACTTTAAAAATTTAGCGGGTAAATGGAAAGTAATTCCTTCTTTCTTTAAGAAACTAGTTTTAGACTTCACTTGGTGATAGCATACTGAAGGAGAAAGACGCACTTAGTCTTGTATAGTAAAACTGTGCATACTGAAGGAGAAAGACGCACTTAGTCTTGTATAGTAAAACAGTGCATAGGGGAAGATACTTTAGTTAAACAAACAACGTGCCCTCTAGTTTAACTTACAGACTATAAATTCCGGTGCGGATTTATGCAGTGCAAGTCTTGTCTCTTATTGCTGAAAAGAGGTTACCCTTCCAGTGGCCATATAGTCCTCGTCCACCAGTCACAATAATTCCTTTCAATTATTTCAAGTATTTCAAAGATTCTCATCACCAACCATCACCCTTACCATACTCCACCTATTATAACTGTAACTGTCTTTTTTTTCTTGTTGAGGTGATCACTGGCCCAAGACAGTATACATGTTGTTAGATGTGTAGTGCGAGCGTATGATGAATTGAGTGTGGGTGCGAATGAAGGCGCGAATGTGTTTAGGCTCGTATAGATGTAGATCCTGCAACCCATACTCTCACATGCAGTAATCAAGGATGCTTTGACACTGCAGGCATGTTTCAAGACATTTATTGACGGGAACACACATAGTATCAACAGGAACAGTCAGTGTAACAAGGTCATGCTGACCTGACATCGATAGGTATACATTTGGCATTCAAAAAGGTAAACATCAGAATAGACGTGCATGGTCAATAGCAAAGTTCTTCAATAATGACAGTTCGTAGCGTCGCCCCTGGCGTCTCTGACTAAACGCGTCAGATGCCTTAGTTACTTTGACACACAGGTGCAACTTGGCACTCCCCGCCAATTGCACATATCAGGCTGTAGTATAATAGCCGAAAGCACAGGCCTCGTTCTGACGTCGGCCGTGTACTTCTGTTAAATAGGTTATCATCAACCCTGCAGTAATACTTATTGCAGATAGAAGTTCCGCCAATCTGCGGCTCCCACAATATATCTTCGTCACTGGATTTCTGGACAATATAAGACTAACAGTCTTGGATGGCTACCTCGAGCACAAATATATAAGTTCTGAAATGGCGGATCAGTGAGCTGCTGTTCACCCTAGGTAATCCTTTACATGTTCTGCCACCGAAAAGCGTAATAATGCATAAAGGTCGGTATTACCTGGCAAATGAATCCTCAGAACATCACAAGGAATTCTGTCGTCATCCCGACGCACAGAGATTCACTGGGGAAAACTGCCATAGCAGTTACTTCGAAGATTCTCCCCGAAAAACAATGGACTCTTGGTCCCTTCAGAAAAACAGGACCTTCCCGGCTTCCCGGAAGTATATCTCACTCCCGCTTAAAAAACCTTCCCATAGGCCTACGCCGAACTGTCAACCTCTGACCCTACAGGTCAAACACAATGAATGAATAAACAAGGGAAGACAACCCCTAATCAACCTGACATCGCAGGTAAAGACACAATTATACTTATGATACAAACATAAGCAAATAACTTGACAGATGACTCCGTCGAAAATGACAGCAACAATAACCCTCCATCCCACCTTTGGAAGCTAATTCGTTATCTGTGGATATATCATCAATTGTGGATACGTTGCACCAATCTTGGATTTATAAAATCGTGTTCAGATTCTGTGCCCTTTGTGGATACCTTATTCGAACACTGAAGTTAATTTCAAAGCATTGGATTACGTTATTTTCCAAGAGAACACCAGGATATAAGTTGTTTCCAGCATTCACACCAAAGGAACAAAGGAAGAAACATTCATTTTCACACTAACAGTATTTTACATATTTTCCAGCAAAGCCTATCAGGCCTGCCGGGAACTTTACTAACACAATTCATTCATAATCTCTTTTTTTGTCACTATTCGTGCAACATTTTTTCTTCTTCATAATCATCAAATTGTTGTGAGTTTGTTTTCTCGTGATAATCTTTATTTTTATTTTTTTTTTTGGCTGTAAAATCTTTATTGATTTATTTACATTTCTAAATTGAAATAAATTGAGTTAGCCTCGATAGGATTGTTTGTTCAGTTCAGACTACCAAATCCTCAATCTAACTTTATTTCTTTACCCTACTATTTGTGAGTGACACAGTGTGTGTAAACGAGTATTATTGTGGCCAGAGAAAACAAGGAGAGCTGTGTGTGTGGTTTTCTTAGTGAAGCACTCACTGACTCAGCCTGTGCCTTCTGTCTATCTCTCTTGCACATCACTATGACACGTCAGTGTGCACTATTGTCCCTCACCCCTATACAGCTGTCAAGCTTTACCTACTGTTTATTAAATTTTCAGGCGACAATAATTGGGAATCTCGTCCTTGGATTTGAGTTTCTGGATTCTTATTTTACAGTGACTATAGGAAATCTTGTCTTTAAATTGTTCTGCAGAAACTGTAAGGAATCTTGAACTATTAGTCTATACTGTGGACTATAAGTTTTATAATGCCCTAGACAACGACACTTCTGGTAGTATCTGAACAGAACAATTAGAATTTGACAGTAACAGAACGTTGCCGTCATTAATTTAATTCATGGTTAATTAACTACGGTAATTAGTTAACTAAGGTAATTAAGTGGTACATTTAACTGGTAGTAGTGTGTGTAGGTGTGGGAGATATTGAGGGGAATTATTTATACTTGAGTATTGCTCAAGTGATGAGACCTTAATTCAGCAGAAATAAGGAATTGTCAAAATTTCAATTATAATAAACTTCCATTGTAACAAAAGCATTTGGAATCTTAAACTTTCTCAAGGATTAAGAGAGACGGCTTCCGAAGTTTTTACAAAATTAACCCCAGTAGAAAAGAACGATTATGACGCTCTCAAGCAAGCACTGTTACGGCGTTTTACGCTTACAGCCGACAATTACTGAAAGCGTTTTCGGCGATCTCACAAAGAAGGAGGAGAAAAATTTGGAGAATTTGCTGCTAGGATGGAATCATATCTCGAAAAGTGGCGCGATTTGGGAAAATTTCCTAAGACTTACGAAGGATTACACGAACTCTTCCTGGTAGAACAAATCAAGGAAACAATGTCACCAGAGATGAGAATGTTCCTAGTGGAGCACGGGGCAGACCGACTCGAACCAATCCTTACGTTAGCAGAAAGGTTTCAAAAAGCTATAGCAGAGACTCAAACCTTCAAACGGAAACCTGCTGAACTTTAACCTAAACCAATCACCAAGCCCACCCTAAATCAGCGATCACATGTAAACGCCCCAACACAGGATATACGCAGAGACCAGTCAACTAACTCAAACACGGAAAACGCACAGGAAACCCCCCTCACTTCATGAGGAGGGAAAGGAAATATTATCTTCATTGTAAGGAGATCTCGCACAATACAACAGATTGTAGAAATCGGCCCAGCCCACATGTAATAAAATGCTCCGTTTTCACACCCCTCCCAAATATATATTAATGTTACCACATTTGAATTTTTCCGCTACGTCTAGAAATAGAATTTACCATCCCGCCGCCATCCGTACCCTACCCCCTCTTCTTAGTGTTTATGAAGGTACGGCGAGAAAATTGGACAATAATTTGAATATTTCCACTGTTGGCTCTAGATTTGAAAGTATAAACACTCAGTGTAGCAGTCCTCTTCACCAAAACACACACACAGCCCGCGTTTCCTGTCTCTAGTTGTTTCTGACGAAATCCGAAAGTGTGCCAAAAATTCAACTTGTCGCCTCGTCTGAAAGCGAGAGAGAGAAGGGGAAATTGCACGTTCAAACTATAAACTAACAACCACTATTGTGCAGGGGCTAGAGAGGAAAAGGAGAAATTTAGAGAATGGCTTTCTTTATAAACTATAATTGATGCTTGGAAGGATAAAGTTAATATTGTTAATATGATAGCCTTCATAGTCCCTTATAATAACTTAGATGAACCTTAGAAGACATATTTTATTAATATTGTGGTTCAGTAGAAGAAAACCATAAATTAAAGGAAAAGTACAAAAATGGAAACGACGATAAAGAAGTAGATAAAACTTATCTAGAAAGATAAAGGACAGTTGACTGTTTAATAATTACTTTTCATAATTAAAATCGCCCAATTAATAACAAAGATATTGTAAGAAATAAGAAAATTTTGGAACAGTTGGACAGACACACTGAGATCCCCACTCAATTTAAAAGTTACATTTTTGGACGCGTTGTTTGAAAGAGGAGTCAAATCGGCTTGCCTCATTTGGATTGGGCACTGCTAGTGAGGAAAGGGAGAGGTAACTTTAAAGATTTGCCAGCCTAAGCGACACATAGTTTTACACAGTAATATTAAAATCAGACTGGTGAACTTATTGATAAACGTACACAAATGTTTGGGATTTTCAAAAAAGAGTCACATTTTTGGACTCGTGGTTTCATTGGCTAATGCACTTGATATTAGCAGAGAAAGACAGAGGTAGGACGCCACTTGAAGAATATTTGTTCACCTAGTGAGATTAAAAACAGTAGCAAAGCCTTGTGTGTGACCCATTGCCTTTGAGTCTGGACGGCGGCGATCAAAATGTGTGTCCACTGATCGCCAGTTAATCTATACTAGTGTATTATCTCATTGACTGCGGTAAGATAAATGCTTTTATTAATATTCTTATTAATGTGTAGAGGCTAACGCAGATAGGGAGCCCACAACTTTTGTGTTGTGCAACATTGCTATTGTGGAAGCTTATGACATCCTAAGGGAGCACATACATGCCTAAGCAGACTATTGAAGCAGAAAAACAAAATGAAAATGGTGTTTGAATATTGCCATGCATAACAAAATATTTTGAATATAAGACCAGAAAGCTACTGGCAGTTCTCTACAGGCCACAGGGTTCCAATAACTCTTGGAGATTAAATAGGAAGTCATACTACCAGAGTTAACAGATCATTAGAAAGAGAAAAGAAAAGAGTGTATCCCAGCTGATGATATAAAAGATAACTAAAGTCTAAGTGACACAGGCGTTGAAGCCATGTGGGAAAGAGCAGATACCCACGGATTGAGAAGAAGTCACAATACAATTAGGAACTGTAGCTATTGATTAGCACTTGGGCTGATCACTACGAATGTTTAACGATGTTTGTTTATTAGGTGTGGAGATATGTATATGAGGTTTATTTAGGGAGGCATTGTTCATTGTTGCAGGGTTGCATCAACGAGTAACCAGTAAGACAAAACCCGGAGAGGCAGTGTACGAGGCAACTTACCTGTTGATGGTATTTTGAAATTTTACTGCAAAAGCTGACTCCAGCTGAGACACGTGTGAACAGAAAGTGTCCTATTTCCAGTCAACCCCGACTTGCCACGGATTGAAAGATAAGCCTTCGTTATGAGGGCTACTGATTTAGACACGTAGCCATATAAATTAATGAACTTAAAATATTTCGCAGAGTGAGATCATAGGGTGGTAGCAGTTAGGTACCCTGAGAATACATCATAATCAACTATTAGACTCAGGGACTTACATAGCTGGACCTCACTCTGTAGACAATTAATAATAATTAACATAAATAACATATGAACCCACCACACCGCACTTGGCGGCGTGTTTACAAGCAGACGCACCGGAACAGCGTCAGGACAAAACAAAATGGAGTAAACAAGAACGGAATACCGTAACGGATCAGATTATCGCAAACGGAACATTTTTGCGTTGTCTTTATGACACAGGATTACAGTTCGACTGCATAATCGCTTCACATTTGGTCACACCCGAGCAGATAACCTCGGAGACAATAGATCTGTGTGGAGCCATGAAAGGAGACACTCCTATGACATTGAAAATAGCAAATGTTTATATTGATTTAAAATGTGTTAAAGGATGGATTCGACCTGTCATTATGGAGAATCCAATCTATGACGTAATTCTTGGATGTCGCTATGTGTTTTTGGAGGAACCAAGAAAAACCGTTGATAGCTGTAGCAGTAACTACAAGATGTCCGGCAAGGACAGAACAGGAACCAGGACCAGTGACAAACCTGCTACCACAGGAATTGCAGGATTCTCAACACAAGGATCCAACACTGGGTCCATGTTTTAAGAAACTGCCACTTGCCAGTTACCCGTTGAAAAAGGAAAACTTTTATTCAAAATCGGGATTACTTTACCATAGGTCGGGCAAAACTGGACAAGAACATAGCCAGTTGGTTGTTCCAACTATTTAAAGGTCACAAATTTTAGAGATGGGACACGCTCTTCCCTATAGCGGCCACATGGGACAAAATGCTACCATGCAAAGAATAGCAGCGCACTATTACTGGCCTGGGATGAACGGCGACATCATCCGATTTGTGAAACCCTGTGCGCAGTGCCAAAGGGTAGCACCAAGGCACTGGACATCCCTGCCCCATCGGGGGAAATGCCCATGGTCGGTACTCCATTCGAACGAGTAGCTGTAGATATAGTAGGTCCACTCTTAAGAACAAAACGGAGAAATTGTATTTTGACTCTAGTCGACACCTGTACTATGTGGTCAGAAGCAGTGGCACTCCCTTCTTCTGATTCTGTGCATGTCGCAGAAGCACTTGTGAGTATTTTCACAAGGCTCGGATTACCACAGCAAATACTCACGGATAACGGATCGCAGTTTAAGGACATCTGATGGAAGAAGTCTTTAAGATCTTCCGTACTCAGCATATCCACACCTCACCCTTTAATCCTCAAGCAAACGGACATGTAGAGAGATATAACAGGACCCTCATCACCATGCTGCGAAAATTAGCACAAGAAAGACCCGAAAACTGGGACTTATTCTTACCGGCTGCCTTATTTGCCTATAGGGAAGTGCCGCATGCCTCCACTGGTCTACCCCCTGCAACATTATTATTTGGACGGCCAATAAAGGGACCCCTGGAAGCATTGCTTACGTCTTTAACCGACCAGAAAGCAGACGAATCTATTGTATCTGCATCAAACATGTGCAAGAACTAAAGGAAAGGTTAAAGATAGGTTGGGAATTAGCCAACACTAACCTCTGACAAGCTCGTGCCAAGCATGCAAAACGGTACAATAAGACTGCGAAGGAAAGAGTACTACAACCTGGAGAGAAAGTACTGCTGTTACTCCCAACAGGGAATAACAAACTTCAGATAGGATGGCAGGGACCATTTGAAGTACTCGAGAAAATCTCTCGAACAAACTACAAAATCTCCATACGAGGGAAGGAAAAGATTTATCATGTTAACTTACTTAAAAAGTACATGGAACGCCTCGCTGCTCCTGAAGCACATCTCCTGACCTTAGCGGTTGCAATGGAAGCGGATAACGACCCCCACGATTATGCTGAATACCCGCTAAAACAGGAAGAATCACACACGGATTTGAAGCTCTGTGAAACATTAACTGAATGGCAACGGCATGATGTCAAACAACTGTTAGCTGAATATTCTTAAGTGCTCACCGATAAACCGGGACTAACCAACCTCCTGGAGTTTGATATAAAAGTATTAGATCCTTAGCCTCTGAGGACTAAGACTTACCCCGTCCCATACGCTAAAGCCAACGCTTTACGTGAAGAGATTGACAAGCTACTGCAAGCTAACATAATCTCTGAATGGACATCACCTTACAGCTGGAGTGTAGTGCAACTACAGAAACCCAGCGGGAAACTCGATTATGCATCGATTATAGGTTACTCAACACTGTGACAGAGTTCTAACCAGAGCCATTACCGAGTCCTAATGAACTCTCTACCAAGTTGAGCAGAGCAACCATTTTCTCTAAAATAGACCTTAGTAAAGGCTATCCACAAGGCTATGTGAGAAGGAACTAATGGACGACACCGGGAATGATACACAATAGCCAAATTATCATATCTCTCTGATTTAGTTGGGCAACCAAGTTAAGTTCGGGGTATCTGTCGCAGAGTGAAAATAATTTGCCTATTTGAAATTTTCTGTCCATCCTGTATATTGCTTTATTTTCTGTCTATCCTAAGTTTCTGAAACTCAGGTGAAGCATCGGTCAACCAGCGTCCATATCTGTCAGGATTTTCCAGACGGCTTTCTAGATATTTATGGCCTGTCTTCAGTCCCATTGTTAATACTTTTGAGCTCAGAACCACAGCACGTACAATCGTGACATTCAATATGCAAACTAATTTGTGGAGATACTTTTGCCGGTGGATATCGTGGGAACTTTAAAAATGTAGCGGGTAAATGGAAAATAATTCCTTCTTTCTTTAAGAAACCAGTTTTAGACTTCACTTGGTGATAGTATACTGAAGGAGAAAGGCGCATTTCTAAATCTTGTATAGTAAAACTGTGCATAGAGAGACTTGAGTTAAACAAAGTGTTCTCTAGTTTAACCTACAGACTATACATTTCGGTGCGGATTTATGCAGTGCAAGTCTTGTCTCTTATTGCTGAAAAGAGGTTACCTAGATCTTCCAGTGGCCATATAGTCCTCGTCCACCAGTCACAATAATTCCTTTCAATTATTTCAAGTATTTCAAAGATTCTTAACACCAACCATCACCCTTACCATACTCCACCTATTATAACCCCCAATCCCACCTTTGGAAGCTAATTCGTTATCTGTGGATATCTCATCAATTGTGGATACGTTACACCAATCTTAGATTTATAAAATCGTGTTCAGATTCTGTGCACTTTGTGGATACCTTATTCGAACACTGAAGTTAATTTCAAAGCATTGGATTACGTTATTTTTTCCAAGAGAACACTAGGATGTAAGTTGTTTCCAGCATTCATACCAAAGGAACAAAGGAAGAAATATTCATTTTCACACAAACAGTATTTTACATATTTTCCAGCAAAGCCTATCAGGCCTGCCGGGAACTTTACTAACACAATTAATTCATAATCTTTTTTGTGGTCACTATTTGTGTAATATTTTTTCTTCTTTAAAATCATCAAATTGTTGAGAGTTTGTTTTCTCGTGATAATCTTTATTACTTTTGTTTTTGCTGTAAAATCTGTATTGATTTATTTACATTTCTAAATTGAAATAAATTGAGTTACCTGTTTGTTCAGTTCAGACTACCAAATCCTCAATCTAACTTTACTTCTTTACCCTACCATTTGTGAGTGACACAGTGTGAGCAAAAGAGTAATATTGTGGCCAGAGAAAACAAGGAGAGCTGTGTGTGTGGTTTTCTTAGTGAAGCACTCACTGACTCAGCCTGTGCCTTCTGTCTATCTCTCTTGCGCATCACTATCACACGTCAGTGTGCACTATTGTTCCTCGCCCCTATACAGCTGTCAAGCTTTACCTACTGTTTATTAAATTTTCGTGCTACAACGGGCTCACAGCCGTCAGTGCGACATGCTTGGCACAGTAGCAAAAACTTTCGCTTCCCACGACGCTAGAGTAGACATAAAGAGTAAGTAATTAAGTAATTAGATCCCTTTGGGCATTCTGTATTATTGTTTTATAACCATCGTCCAATCACTTAATTATGTCTCCCTTTCTGCTGTCAAGATACACGTCAACGTCTGATAAGGGTGTTCCTCCAATTAAAAAAAAAGGATCCCGTTACACGCCTATTGAGGCATATTGGGAATATGGTGTTAGGCCCATACTTTCTTGATCATCGGCACACTAGGGGTGATGTGGTCAGCATTACGCCGGCCGCAGTACACTAACCACTGCGCTATCGCGGCTCCCATTCCTCCAATTAGCCTGGTTAAAATTAATCGCATTTATTCCCATAATTTTTGTCTTTTCGCATGAAATTTTCTGACCCAGCTGTCGTGACCTCCCAAATAGTATTACCATTACGTTTTGCATTATGTTTTAGTTATGAGATAAAAGGGTACGGTTATCAGCATTAACATTGTTCAGCATGTTTAGTTAGAGTTTAGTTAATTTCATTTCTGATGGTTTATGTTGATGCTTTCATAACACAATCTGCGATATATAACACCTGCGTCACCAGTACACTTCTATATGGCAGCGAGATTTGGACAACCTATGCTAAGCAAGAAAGAAAGCGCAATACCTTCCATCTGCGTTGTCTGTCTAAGCAACATCCTGGGTATTTCGTGGAAGAACAAAGTGACAAATGTGGAGGTGTTGTCACGTGCTGGCCTTCAAAGTATGGATACACTGCTTAGACAGCGTAGACTACACTGGCTTGACCATAGAAGATGGTCGCATCCCGAAAGATGTCTTTTACGGACAACTGATAGATGGCAAAAAAAAAACAAAAAAACAGCTGGGCTACCGCAGCTGAGGTTCAAAGATGTGTGTAAGTGACTTGAAGGACCTGGACATAAATTCAACAACCTGGGAGGATGAAGCTGCTGATTGCACCAAGTGGCGATGATCTCTTCGGGGACACCTTAGATTGGGCGAAAAGAAGCTCTCATGGCAAACAGAAGAGAGGAGAAAACGTCGAAAGGAACACCAGGAAAATAAGCAACTGAGGGATGTCACCTCAGGGGTGCATTTCCATAGTCAGTTATGACTTAAGCGGCTATTATTATATTGGCACACAGAAGAAAACTGGTGAAATAGGCATCCACCGCATTTCATTTTTTGTCTCAAAAGGTTCAGGAAGTATTCTCCATTTAGAACACAGCATTTTATTTCTTCGTATGTTTTCCTTATCCCATTCCCAACCCTCCTTGTTCATCACGTACGACATGCTAGGCAAGTCGCAGTGTTGCCAATCTTTGCTGGGCTTTAGGACTTGCCTAACACAGGCCGTAAGGAATGTTATTATGTTTTTTTTAAACGTACGCCCGCTATTACTCGAAGCGAAATCTCAGGTAAGTATATCTAACCTAAATCTGATTTTACGTGAGAATCTTATTTTCCCTGTACGCTGACAGGTGTCCTCTCGCCATTCAGGCAGATACTCGCCGTCTTCGCAGAGTACTGGATCACCCGATCGCCAGCGCAGTGTGGTAACCATTACACCAGCGCGGCTCCCACTCATTATGTTAAACATTCATTGTCATAAATAATAGTCACAGAAATAATGGATGATGCATAATGAACAGTTAAACTCATGGCTTTGGAGCGGTGCACTGATGTAGCAGCTTTGGAGCGGAGCATTGATGTAGCAGATATTTGCCCGGAGCTGCAGCGGGATCTGAGCACAGAAAATCTTGACTGCTCCACGTCTCCAGTTTTTTTTTATCTTTCTTCAATTTTTGATCCAAGATGAATGATATCATACTAAAAGTATAGAAACGAACAGATATATTTAATATGTGTGTTTCATCTGAAACCGGGGTTAATTTTTTTCCATACAATTTCAGGGTTTATTTAACTCGAAAAAAAAATAATTTTTTTCACAGAAAAACAAAGATGTACACCAGTATGATGACAAATTAGGTATGTATAAACTAAAAATAACAACATAATAACTTATGTAAATGTCGGAGGCAATGTCAAATTTATTTAAAAATAAATCAATTACTTTCTATCAAATTTCAAGTTTACAGGATATATTTGCCACACGTAATAAATGATTCTTTATCTTCTTTGACCTTTCAACTCCCCAAGGAGCATAATCCTTCAAAAAAACCTGTGCCCACGTCTTCCTGTCCGTTGCCATCAGTTCAGCGCCTTTTCATGTCTTTTTCTCATCTTGTTCCACTAACGCTTGTCTAGTTCTTATCTGCAATTCCACATTAGTGATCTAATCTTACCACTTTCATCCTTCTGTTCTACGCATGTATCGGTTTTTATAAAAGTCTGTAGATTTTTGGTTGTTTTTGTTGTTTTCCATGTTTCAAGACTGATGTGACATTAATAAATGATTAACCAGCTTTCAATGGTAAGTCTTAGCTGATAATGCTAGTATATCACAAGCAGGTACTTTATGAAACAAAAAATGTGATGCCTTTCTTATAATTACTTTTTAAGTGTACCAACAAGAAACATTTGATTGCTGTAACAGTACGAACAAATTTGGCCATGACATAAACAAAATATTCAAATCCGAACTACATGATTGGTAGACGATTTGCGAAAATGGATCCCAAAGGATGTCTTTGCATTTGAATTTGAAAAGCTCACGTTTGGCTTTTGGGAAACGCGAAGATGAAATCTCCAACATTCAAGGTGAAATAGAAAAAGGGAAATACGAGCTCGAACAATATAGTTTTAAGGTGAGTACAGCAAGAGCCGTGAAAAGTTTACATCTTTGGTGGTTTGTAAAACGTGAAGACCCTGAACAAAATATGCGGTTCTGGTTATAGTTGGAGCGCGGAGCTGAATCTGAGTAGCTACTATCGATGCCGGAGCTGGGTGAGTAGCCACTATCGATGCCGGAGCTGGGTGAGTAGCTACTATCGATGCCAGAGCTGGGTGAGTAGCCACTATCGATGCCGGAGCAGGACAATTAAAAACCGAGATTGTTCTAAATCCTTGGTTAAACATTTTAAAAATTCCAAGTTTGGTTAATCGGATGTGATGTCAGACTCTTGTTTTCAATACTAACATTATCAGTACATGCAGAAGAGCTACTTACTACACGGATGCGCGGTATTTCAGGTGCATTCGGCTACATCAGGTGATACTCGCTACACTAGTGATATATCTCTCTTGTTTTGGGCAACCGAAACCTGCAGTTCATCGGTAATATTAAGGCATACGTCAAAATATAAAGGCCATTGTTTTGTCTAAGATATTATCAACATGTGCTGCACTAGTGGCCAGAAAACGCATTTTATTAGTAAATAATAAACTTAAATCGCACTGTTGGATATATGGAATAATTGTTTCAACATTCGATCACATTGTACCACTGGCCGAATCTGTATTGGAGCAATCGTAAGAATGGGCAAATCGGCATATGATCAATCGTACCAGAATGTATAGATCTGCACAGAATCAATCGTTCCGTTGGAAAAATCGACATTGGGCGAATTTTATATTAGAATAAACATATTGTTCGACGACTCGACAATAGACGCCTCGCACTTCGGACTAGTGGTTATCAAACCAGTCATCAGCCATCAGATTATCTAATGTACCACAATGACCTGGGCTATGTTAACGAGTAGCCACAGTATATCTGAAATTACTAAACTTCGAGGTGACGACTTAAACATAATTTTAAAGAGTTTCGCATACATGGAGGCATATCTGTAGTCATCCTTATAAGACCACAACTAAGCACAATGCTATAGTATACAGATGCAGAAGTGAGCCTCTGTCTGTATGGCTAATTACGCCCTCATTCAGTGCTAGATTAAGGCCAATTGATACCCTAAGCACAGTCCGACAATGGTGCACGCTAGACCCTTTCATTGCTTAACTAACAAGACATTAAGACTCAATAAGTGCTGAAGGTGAAATAAGAGATTGAAAATTTAGCTGTCTCCCAGGCCAGATTCCACTAAAATCCATGCAGAAAAACGTTGATGAGATAGTCAAACATACTGAACTCTAGGGCTATATCTGACACCTTCAAACTTTAAACTTTAGTCACTCACCATACCAAAGAAAACTTTTTTTTTAAACAATTCAGATGACAGTTGAGCACGGCAGATAAGGATAATTACAAAAAATGTGACTAAAGTCAAGTGTGGCAGTGAAAGAGGGGAGATAGGGC
Organism: Oreohelix idahoensis; assembly: GCA_024509875.1. NCBI lineage: Eukaryota > Metazoa > Mollusca > Gastropoda > Stylommatophora > Oreohelicidae > Oreohelix > Oreohelix idahoensis. The sequence goes on along the minus strand of JAMPIV010022518.1, from coordinate 941,178 downwards.
ATGATAGCTAGGGGGAAAACTCCACAGTTTTCCCCCTTCACTTGGTGCCCTAAGCACTTGCTTATTTTGCTTAATGGTTAAACCAGCACTGCCCTCATCGACTCTTGAAATCATCCACACACTTCATGTGGTGAGATGTGTTGAGAACCCAGCATTGCACACTGAGCTTGGAGGGGTCACTTGAGCCCCAGACGTAACTTTGACTTTTACCTGGTTGGCCGCATGCAGGAGGATCTCACTATGGACCTATGATATGCCGGGAGAGAGCTGAGAAGTGGATCTGTGTAGCACGTGACAATTCCTTGGGAGAGTCCAGAACCAGAGCACAGTATTTGAGGCTCTGCATATTTGGAGAGTCCCTTTGGATGATGGGGAATGCCCAGTATACCATGGGCTTCTTCCTCCTAACTTGGGACCAGATGTGATAATCCTTTAATTGTAAGCTGAAGAAACTGGAGCTCATGATTTCAGGTCAACAAGTTTCGGAATGGCACAGAAGCCTCAGGAAAAGCCTAGGTCTACATTGTAGATAATACCAAGGAGTCCTCAACTTGGTATTGGCTGTAAAAGAGCGAGAAGCCCCTCAGAACTAGTTAAACGACAACAAAGAGTTTCACATGAATGACGGGAAACCCACAGCCCGTAACCTATTTGAAGAGGATTTGATTTCAGCGTAGACACAAATTTGAGTTATAAGTAGAATGCCATTTCACATTGTGGCTTGCTGGGGGGGAAATGCGGCAACAATTGCGAGTTCAATTCATACTTGAGCGTCCCTAGAACTTATTCAACTTGTTATATTTTCTGCCTAGCACACCATAAATTTGTTTGAACATAGATAACATGTTAGAAAGCAGAAGATATCATATTTGCTGAATGGCATTGGAGGGGGACATATGAATAATTTCGTCCAATTGACTATCAATATATCGCCCAAGTCGCTACACCCTTTACTGTAGGTCAGGAGACGAAATATTAAGCCGTTAGTTGATATTTTCTTGTTTGTTCGGTTTTTTGTTTTTTTGTTCACGTACAGCCTCATTCTTTTCTCGCACATTATTATATGTGAAAAACGTTAGAAATAGGGTTATGACAAGGGTTAAAGTTAGCAATAGCCAGTATTTTTTCACTCTCTTCACTCTAAGCCTAACCCTAAAGCCTAACGCTGAACTGATAACCGTAATCCTGTTTGCAGCGGTTTTTTGTTTTTGTTGTTTTGTTTTGTTTGTTTAAAAAAGTAATTAATGGCTACAAATCTCAAAACTGTAATAGCATACGCTACTATTAACTAATCCTCGACTAAGTCGAGGTTCTTTAAAAAATAATTGTGGACAGGGCAGTGTGTACACGAATTGGTTGAGAGCTTATCTAGGAGAGTTTTTCGAAATTTTTCTCCTGCCGAGAAGTAAATGATCAAGTTGGCTGAGAAATTGAGGTAATACATGACTTCGAAGGCTCTCTGCAGGCTGTAGTCAAGGTTAGAAGGCTCGTCTGCACTAACGAAACTAGCAATTAGCAATTTCAACCTGATCACGTGGCTAGGGCTGTGAAGGGCGATCAGGGTGACAGAGACTATGGTCAGAAATTTGGCGACCTTCATCTCCGCGGTTTGGATGTGTGAACTGTCGCATCTGGTGTGAGAGAGAAGAAGAGAAGAAGCGTCAGATTGCATGAAACTTCAAATGTGCAAAAGTGTAATGAAAAACACCTGATATACAGGGTCATTATAAAGTCACTCCATAATTTAAAAATGTTGTCTTCACTCACATCTAAATAATTAATATGAAACAAAATGAGACTAAAGAAAATTACATGTTTTTAATAAACCGTTTCATCACATTAAAGTATAGCTCCGCGTGAGACTTGGCCTGTCTCTTATAACGTCAGCTTATTGGTCTTTTTTTGCATTATTTATTTCTGGAAATGAAAAAAAAAATTAAATTAAACTTATTGGCCAAATGTCTAATGTCAGTTATTGCCCCTTGGTTTGCGTCGCGAGAGGTACAGATGTTATTGAGAATGTAAGATATCCTGGACAAAAAGATGTATCAGATGATACCAGGATAGTGCCAGATAAGAGACAGGTCTTACAAGAAATACCCCCTTCTCTGAAAAGAGTAAAGGTGTATCGACAATCAAAGGTAGGATCAGCTGTATAAACCTTCAGGTATGATGATAGTGTTGGTTCCTGAATGTCTATGTGCTACCTCTCAAGATTCTCCCTTGAAGAATGTTTATTATTATTATTTGTATTATTATTTGTATTGACTCTGCTAGGGGATTAATTAATTAAATGGGTAACTATATAAATATATATATATATATATATATATATATATATATATATATATATATATATATATATATATATATATATATATATATATATATATATATATATATATATATATATATATATATATATATAAATATATATATATATATACCCTTCAAAAGAAGTTAAGGACCATTTTTATTAAGGGTGCAAAGTGAAATGAAAATGAAAAATAAAAACACAGCACTTCAAAATATAACATGACAAGCTTATCAGTGACAATTAACACTATTTTCATGACGGTTGCATTAACGTGTGTAAAATGACAGCACAGCAATCAATACAACCCTCATTTTCAAAATTAATGAGAATAACACCAAAGGTCAACATTGTCAGTAGCGTGTGTGTCCTCCATTATTGGCGATACTTTCAAGGCACCGCTGTCGCATGGAAATGATGAGCTTGCGAATGAAGCATTGGGGCACTGCCTGCCACGGATGCTGAAGTACCAGAAGCAGTTCACGCAGAGTTGCAGGAGATGGCTGATGTTGCTTAACTCGTCGCCCAAGCTCGTCCCAAAGATGTTCTATGGGATTCAAATCAGGAATGTTTCAGGCCAATCCATTCTATTGACACCAGCTTCTTGCAGGAAAGCATTTACTGCACGAGACCGGTGTGGTCTTGCATTATCATCTTGAAGGACTGCATTGTGCCCAATAACTTGCAGGGCTGGGATGGCAAGAGGCTTTAGAATCTCCTCACGGCAGCGGTCACCAATCAGATTCCCAATCACATGATAGAGGGGGGGAGGGGGGGGGGTTTCTGTGGAGTAAACTAAAGCCTCCCCACATCACCACTGATCCAGCACCATATCGGTTACGTTCAATGATTGCAACATCACTAAAGCGTTCACCATGACGCCTCCATACTCTGATTCGTCCATCTGTAGGCTCCGAGACAAATCGGGACTCATCCGTGAACATAACGTTAGCCCACTGTGCACGTCGCCACTGCAGGTGCTGCATACACCATGCTAAACGAGCTGCTCTGTGGGCAGCAGTCAAGTGTGGTCGAATGGCTGGACGACAAGCACGAAGGTCGGCATCGTGAAGGCGATTCCGAATAGTCTGATCACTGACTACAGTGTTGGTAGCATCTCTGAGGAACTGTCTGATAACATTTGCACTTGCAGTTCTCCGTTGTAGTGCTTGCCTCTGAATTAAGCGATCTTCTCGAGATGTAGTGACTCTAGGACGACCTGTGCGTTGCCGTTCCTCGACGATTCCAGTCTGGGCAAAGCCTGCTGCAGTCTGACAATAACTGAATGAGATACTGCAAGCCTCTGAGCGACATTTCGGACAGTAAGACCTTCCTGCAACCACGCAATGGCTCTTCCTTTATCCACAACACTCAGCTTTCGTCGTTGAGGCATATTGTTGTGCAATCGTTATGCAGCACTTGTGTTGCTTATAAAGACAATTTTGTGAGTACAGCTCAAGACCAACACTACAGTCTCCCACATGCATCACGCCTTTTTGGAATAGCAGGTATTTTTTTCATGCTTAGACATCATTAAAAACACCCACATTTTGGCGTCTCAGCAGCATTTTTTCAGAGTGTTTGCTGAGCTGAACACTAGCCACACGGTATGCTGGTGGCAAATGCAGCACGTGTTGAATGTTTGGCGTTCGAGAAAAATCAATGTCAGATTAATTGCTTATGAAATATAATTTTTATAATTTTTATTATTTTGGTCATTTTCACCTACTGGTCCTTAACTTCTTGTGAACGGTAGGTATATATATATATATATATATATATATATATATATATATATATATATATATATATATATATATATATATATATATATATATATATATATATATATATATATATATATATATATATATTTTTTTTTTTTTTTTTAACCAGCGGCACTTGGGCTTTCAGCCCTTCGGCCCAATGACATGTCATTGCGAGGCTGGGGAACCTGAGGACTTTCCTTCCAACCCATCCACAGAGGGTTTATCACAGGAGCCGTTCAGGTTATTCAGTCAAATCTCCGGTCCTAAACATATATATATATATATTGATTTCATTTGATTTTGATAGTCCTGACCAAAATAATATTAGGTTCAGGACTAAATAAATTGTAAAAATATTTGTTAAATACCAAATTTAAAACACTGTGTTAGTTGAGTTGATCATAGAATTTAATATCTGTGTGTGTGTGTGTGTATTTGTGTATTGGGTTACCATCACACCACACTTACATTACCCTAGATATTTAGACGTAGTCACCACTTATTCTAAGTGTAAAATATACCTCTGAGTGAGATCTTAGGGTGGTAGCAGAAAGTTTTCCTGAGAACACACCCCATCAATTGTTAGACTCAGGGGCCTTCACAGCTTGACCTCACTCAGTTACAAATTAAATACAACACCAACATTCATAACATCTAAACCCACCACACAAGGCAACCAAGAAATTACATACTACTGTATCATAAACTACGTCACAAACTTGGTATTTCGTGGAAGGACAAAGTATATATATATTACGGTGGGATAAATTAGAGGATCATGCATGGATACACGAATGATAGCAGGAGTTCATTCAGGACAAATATTGTCAGTACACATAACAAAGCCGGTAGGTGAACAGGTCCACGGGAAAAACATGGTTGACATTTAATAAACAAAGTCACTTCACAATGGTCCATCAAACATCAAAAGTACATGGCAATGGATAAGCGTAGTAGATTATCTCTGGTCCGTCAATAAGGTTCAAACGTTAGGCATCTTTAAGTGGCAATAATATAATAATAATACAATCCTCTCATCTCCACTCAATTCTGGCCGTTGTACTAAAGGTTCGGTAATCCACGAAAACCAAAGTAATGTGGCAGAAGAAATCAGGCCAAACAAAATATTACTTGCCTCATATCTCAAAATTACACTTGTAGTAAATTATGGTATGAACTTCTAGATAAGTTTATGAACCATCTTGCATATAACGTGGCGGCCTCATAAAAATCAATAATGCCACAATGGATATATTCATATCACGCTCCATTATCCCGGAGCTCGAAAAATTACATCCCACTTGGACGCAAACACAAAGACGGAAGCCCAATTAATTTACACACTGAACCCCACGACATGTGACCGAAACGTCACTAGTTGACCGTCGCTCAACACGGGTGAACGCTTCGCTCACCACGGGTGGACGCTTCGTGCAAACCGTAGTTTGTCTACAGGCGAACACATTTCCTCACATATAAATGGAAATGTGCTAGCGTGTAGTAACATGCCACACTATTTTATCTGCATCCCATATCTATCCTTAACATTCACCCCCTTCGCAGTGTAAAAAAAAAAAAAATTTATTTGTTTTTTTTTTCAATTCAAATATTTCCTATGCGGAAATAGCGGCCAAAATTGATTATATCACAAATATTGGGCCACATCGAAATTAATCTAGTCGCAGTCAGCCTGCATAATGTAACTTATCATTAAATAACATGCTAGATGAATTCGTCATCAGTCATAAACAGTCATATGTCAATAAGTAACAAGTCATATACAGTCGATATTCCAATGATGTGTCAAAAGAATACATAAATGTATGATCAATGTGAGTTTACAATAAACCTATCAAAGAAATAGCATGCATATATGAGAATAGTATGAGATACATTAAAAAAAAAAAAAATTGAAACCAAAAATTCAAAAATGCATGAATTATAATTTTAAAAAAAATGATTTAGAAAGTTTTATCTCTAACTAACAATGCTGTCAAAAATCCTAAAATTAAGCTTAAACGCAATTTAAACATGACATGAATCAAAGAAGCAATGCGATATGAAATTAATGTAACTAAAGTACATGAATATCTCACCAAAAAAAAATAGTACAAGAACGCAAGTATAACCAATTAACACAATTATTCTATTACTTAATTATTCTACTCTAAGTACCTTTTGTACGTTGGCAAGACAAGTAATGTCCAAATCAAACTTGCAATAATGTAATCATACTGATATGAGTAAATATCATATCATGTCGATCACTTCCTGATATATATTGTTTACACACGGTATCCCGTGGTTGCAGGAAGTGACGTCGTGTCTGCTGCTCTGAATTAACAGCAGACGGCATTTCTGATCTGGGACAAGCTAGCGTCTCGAACCGGCATTCTGCTTGTGTCGTTTGACCAGTGAGCAAGGAATGTGTCCAGTAGGACCTGCTTGTAAAATGTGTTAATTGCCTTTGGGCATTTTTATATGTCACCTGCAAGATCGATTACCATCACTGCTTTATGCTTTCACTAATAGTATAATGTCAGATTAGTCTTAGCAGTGTATATGGAATTCTTGTGCACGTAAGTTGACTGTTCGATTAAAACTGAGAGGAGCGAAATCAAGGACAGTAGAGACATGTGCTAGTAAAAGCTAAGATGTCGTATTATACTCAAATGGAGTAATATGTATATTAAATGGATGTGAATTGTGCCAAGAAGTTGGGCCTTGTTATTGAGTACCTGAGGTGCGGGCCAGGGAGATTGTGTGTAACTGGCCAAACCAATATATAAATATTATAATTCCTGAAATGGAATATCCAAGGACAACCCTGGAAGGTACTCAGCAGGCCATTGTATTAAAGAGTGTCAAGCCTGAAGTCTAATGCACTCTTACCACAGGACGTCGGGAGGACGGTTCCTAAAAGAATAAACATTCTAGAATTTACCCGCACCACATACCCCAAACTATCCGTGTCAGGACTAGATTTGTAGCATTAATATAGCAATCTTAATTAATGTGAATGTGCATTCCAGAATAATAACATGATATCGTAGTTGGAAATTGTTCGTGTCTGCAAGTAGTATAACGCTATTCAATGTACCACTAGTTAAAGTGAATAGTGATTATCTCAAAGTCATGTAAATCACAAATGTTTATATGAATGGTTTGAAAATCCTCTTAGTGTTCATGCATCCATCATCCTTTGTCATAGTGACTAGTAGTGGGTAAACACCATGGCTTCACACATGTATAATATAAAGTCAATTAACTAAATCAATATGAATCTTCAAGTTCGAGCTGTGGGCATCTCGATAAAGCATCTGCGACCACATTTGCAGAACCTGGTATTGCCTCAATTTCATACTGAAAAGGTTGAAGCAGGATGGCGAAACGGGCTAGCTTTGGGTTCTTGTGATTCGCCTTCTTCAATGAGGAAAGGGATTTCTGGTCTGATTGTATGATGAAAGGGGCGCCCAACAAATACCGCTCCAGCTTGACTACCGCCCAGATAACAGCAAGCAGCTCCCTTTCTATAACTGGGTACTTCCTTTCTGCATCAGTGAGCTTTCTGGATATATAGAGGGTTGGATGCAATCTTCCCTCGTACTCTTGCATCAGTGATGCGCCGATACCTTTTGAACTAGCATCTGTGCGGAGATAATAAGTCAGATTTGTATCTGGTAACCTCAAAATAGGTGGTACAGAAAAAATATTTTGAACATAATTTAACGCAGCCTGGCACTCTGGTGTGCAGTGCGCGTGGTTTGGTAAGCCTTTTTTAAGCAAGGCAGAGAGGTCTGCAGTGACTGAAGACAAGTTCGGTACAAATTTACTATAATACTGAATCAAGCCGAGAAGACTACGAACTTGCTTCTTAGTAGTGGGCACAGACAATTTTAGGATTTTGGAAACATTCTGTGGCACGGTCTGAAGACAACCGTGACCCACCTTATGTCCCAAGAATGAAATTTCCTCAAAAGCAATAAAGATCTTTGAGGGCTTGGCTGTTAGGTGATGGAGACGTAAAGTGTCCAGAAGAGAATGTAAACCTAAGAAGTGCTCCTCCCAAGTGGAACTGAATAGACAGATGTCGTCTATATATGTGATTATATCGGACCGATGAGAGAGAATTTTTCTCATCATCCGGACAAACGTTGCCGGGGCGTTCATAAGTCCGAAAGGCATTACGTTCCACTGATAAAGACCCTGCTGTGTAGCAAAGGCAGTGAGTGGTTTAGCTCTGTCAGTCAAGGGAACTTGCCAGTATCCCTTGGTAAGGTCAATTTTAGTAAAGAAAAGAGACTTGGCGAGACGAGACAAAAGATTTTCAAGTAGGAGTAAGGGTTCAGCATCGAAGACTGTGATGTTATTCAGCTTCCGGTAATCTACACACAATCTGATATTTTTGTCTTTCTTACGAACGATGACCATAGGGGATGAGTAAGGGGCATTGGAAGGTTCTATAATTCCTAAATTAAGCATTTGTTTTAATTCTTCTTCCACCTGGTGCTGGTAGTGAATAGGGATAGGATAGGGGCGTAGACGAATTGGTCGATCATCTGTAAGGGTGATGTCATGCGAAATGACTGATGTACGCCCTGGGATGTCTGTGAGGACGTCTGGAAAGGATTCTAGAAGATTAGAGACTTGGGAATGTTGTTCAGAAGACAAAGCTGGACAAATAGCAATATCCTTCCATGTCTCAGTCGATCGGAGAGGAAAGACAGGTAAGTTCATGGGAACATCAGGAAAAGCCGATTCTTCCTCCTGAATTACTGATAACGCAGAGTAGTGAGTACCAGGTCTAGGGTGGTCATCATCTGCTTGAAAGATGGCTCGAAGATGTTCTGGTCTAGTGTGGAATTCTTTAAGCATGTTTATGTGAAAGGTCTTCCTTTTCCATTTTATCTCTAAAATGTAGTCAACATCAGAAATGCGTGACAACACTTTATATGGACCATTCCAAGCAATTAAAAGTCTATTTTCTTTCCTTGGAAGCAATACAAAAGCTTCATCGCCAGGCAATAGTTGACGTAATCGTCTATTGCGATTTTGGAACTGGCGTGATCTTGCTTTAGCAGCCTCGGAAGAAGCTGTAGCTATTTGGCATGCATCTATAATGTTACGCCGGATGTTAACGACGTATTCGTACGATGACTGGATGTCCTGAGTCATCTCTGAGTCTATGAGTAGGTCCTTAACTCTTAAAGGCCGGAACGACGCTGGTAGCGTACATCCGCAAAACCCCTAGAAGCCGAAACGACGTCGGGAACGTCACTTTTGTGTTCTGTGAAATTTGTTCCGTATTTTCGTTATGACTCATAACTGAATACTATATGTACAATATCACTAAAAATCCTTCATATTCTAATTCTACATTCATTTATCTTTACTGTGATGTATAATATGTGTGTCTTTGTTGTGTAATAACTCAGAAACTTTAGAATTTATAAAGGTACTGCTTTAAGGTACAAAAATAATTCTGGCAAAACTGATGAAAAAATTCCGGCCTGCAAGAGTTAATAAGTGACATGGGACCTCGAGGTTGAGCTCCAAACACAAGCTCAAAAGGCGAGAAACCGGTCTGTTCATTCGCTACCTCACGGTATGCGAACAGCACGGCGGGTAAAACCCTGTCCCAATCTTGAGGATATTTCACTGTAACTTTGCCCAATAACTGCTTTAACGTCCGGTTAAGACGTTCCACCATGCCATTGCTCATCGCATGGTAAACACTACTGAGAGACATGTCGATATTGAGGCGTTTCATAACAGCAGTCATAGTGTCAGATACAAATTGGGTACCTCGATCTGAAAGAAGTTTTCGAGGAAAACCAAGTCTAGAAAAAATCAAGAAAAGGGCATCAGCAACGTCATTAGTGGTGATGTTCTTAAGAGGGATCGCCTCGGGCCATCGAGTGCACATGTCGATACATGTGAGCACATACCTGTGTCCTCTAGCGGACATAACAGGTAAAGGACCGATAATATCTACGGCCATTTTTTCAAAGGGGCGTACAGGTATATCACACGCCTGAATCGGGGCCGTATGATAGGCTCCTCTTGATTTTACCTCTTGACAAATAACGCAAGAGCGACAATATATGGAGGTGTCTCTGGAAATTCCCGGCCAAAAGAAAGAGGACAAAACTCTGGATCGCGTCCTAGAGTAGCCCATATGGCCAGCACAGTGCGAATCGTGTGCATGTTGTAGAATGTACAGACGAAGTTTTTGGGGAACCATCACCTGATGTCTGATTAAAGATGAATCTTTAAAATTTCTAACCAATACATCATTTTTAAGTGTGTACCACTGTTTTGGTGACAAACTATCATCAACGTAATCATTATCTTTGACTAATCTAAAGAATTTCTTCAAAGAGTTGTCTTCTCTTTGAAGTTTGATAAAGGATTGTTTGTCTATATCAGAGTGAACGTGAAAATTGTCCTGAGTTCCAGGACCGGTATCATCATTTTCCTTTTGTGCCTTTGCCTGGGCACGCGTAGTAACTGCAGTAGCAGTTGATAAATTTTGACGTTCCCATTGACCAATTTCTTCGGGTGAGCAATCATTGCTGCCGTGTATCCGGCCAAGTGTGACATCCGCTATTGGGTTCCTTAACAAACACACTTTAACCTTGCCTGTAAAAAATGGTGAGTGAATATCCACCACGGCTGTGGGATAAAATTCCACTGTACCCCCGAAAGTTACACATTTAACAAAGTCACCCGTTGCATGAGACGGATGTACTAATGACTGTCTCACTCCGACAGTCGTGCAACCAGAATCACGGAGTACTGTAACTTGAGTGCCATTCAATAAAACTTTATGAAGCTGTAGTACTCCTGTGCCATCATGTGCTGATGAAGCAGTAACTGCTGGGAGCGGATGACCACATTTTAACAAGGAAGTCACATTAGACTGGAATAGAATTTGGCAATCTGGACACTGTGAAGCAGTATCAAAGTCAAACGAACAACATGAAGCTGAATGATTAACAACATTGTTGTCTTGCGCGTTCTCAGGTGTAGCAGCAGTATTTGCTGAGTTGGCATGGTAGTTCGAATTTGCATTATTTCTAGAGCGTGATCTATGTCTCTGATTGTAAAAAGAGTTATTTTGACTCCCGTCATTATTTCCTTGGTTCCTATTGTTGTGTCGTTGATTTCTATAGTCTTGTGACCTATTACGATGTGAATAATTTTGGTTATTGGGTCCCCAGTTATTCCAATTCTTATTATAGTTACCAAAATTATCATTCCTTCTTTCTCCTGAGTTTTGTTGGAAATTACATCTGTTTTGGGGTGAATAGTTTCTATATGGTTGTCTACCTCTATATGGTTGTGAGCTATTGAATTTGCTTGGTTTGAAATTCCCATCACAACTGTAGGATCTTTGTCTATAATTGTTGTGGTTCCAAGTTGTAGCTGCGGCAACAGGTAAAGCTTCCTTAATATTGTTGTTACTGACACAAACTCCCGGATGTGCATTACAATATTGCCTACATAATTCCTCCATTGAACTCAAACTTGACGGCTTTCTTTCCTGTAGATATTCTCGCAGTGGTCTGCTTACGGAAGACAAAATTTTGTCTCGCAATAATAAGTCCTTAAGGCCCTCATAATTCTCTTCAATGCCGGAAAGTTGTATCCATCTATTAAATGTTAGACGAGTTGCAGCTACAAACTGTGTAAAATCTTTACCAGTTTCAGGAATCATATGTTTGAACTTCATACGATAACCTTCAGCGTCTAACTGATGAAGTTTTAATAATAATATTTTAGCAGCATCATAATTGCGTCTATTCGGCCCGTCCAATTGGCACAGAGCAGTTAAGGATTCACCAGTCATGAAATCCATCAATCTTGTACACCAATGAGATCTATCAAGCTTATTTTCTTCACAAACATTTTCATAGCGTTGTAGGAAGGACGAAATATCGTCTATTTCTGGCTTAAACTCAGGCAAACGAAATTTAACAAAACCGCTATTGTGGTTGCTAGAGGAACCTCTACGTTCAGAGTCGTCATTTTGTCTACTCTGATGTTGGACTTTTTGTTCTTCAATACGTAAAGTCGCCATTTTTTCTTCATGTGCAAGCTTTTTCTCTTCTAATTCTTTTTCATGAGCAAGTTTTGTTGCTTCTGCAGCTTGTTGAATCTTTTTCTCCTCAAATTGTCTTTCCAACTTTTTTTCTTCTAATTGCTGTTCTGCAATCCTTTTGTTCTCTTCTGCAAGTAGCTCTGCTTTTCTGAGCTCTCGCTCTTCATACCGTGCATCTCTTTGTCTCTTATTCTCTAGGGCTTCTTGATTTTCTTTGGCATTGAATTCCGCTTTGGCAAAGTCCATTAATTCCTTCGCCTTATAACCATATTCTTGGCCCATAGTAATAAATTCCTGATACTCCATTATTTACTTCTTCAGTATCTTACTATCAATATTATAAATTATTTAATAAATGTATCTCGATTAGTCCGTCTCTACCAATTCACTAGCTTTGTGCTTTGCAATATTATTAATGCAAATAGATTCTTAATATTACTAATTAATAACAAAATAGTATAGTATGAAAGACCAACAGTAGTAAAGATACGAGGGAAAAGAGAAAGAGAGGAGAGAAAAAAAAATTTATTATAATGTACAAGAACAGAATTGATGGAACTAAACAAAAAGACAAGTACAAGTGACCAAGGCAATGTAATAACAGCAGCAAGTAAACGAAAAAGAACGCAAATGGGAAACTAAGGAAAAACAACAAATAGAACCAACTTACTGCTTAAAAAAAAATACAGGACAGGACCTGTAACAATATATATAAATGTAACCAAGTGATAGAAGGTTAGACTAGCATCACGAACAGAATGGTTGTCAACTAAGGAGATGAAAAACAAAACCAGCACACAACAAGAACTGACAATTAGCAGGACGAAGCAGCACAGCTAAACAATTTAGGTCACACTAAACAGGCAGTGAACCACATCGGTGAGATATACTCGAGCCGGAAATTTCACTGCTTGAGAAATGTAAGCAAAAGCTATAGAAATATCTGCTGAGCGGTCATTTTCCAATGACATGTGTCGTTAACAACAGATGTGTACAAAGATATAGAAACGAGGAAAACAAATAACATAGATATCAAAAAGGCTTACTCCACGGCAAAGTTACAAGAGTGTAATAAACAGGCACTTATCTTATCGCAATCCGATCAGATGCAAGTTCGGAAAAAGGTGTCAACACTAGAAAACGCTGTCCCTCCATTATAAGTGAAGCACGATAAAATGTAAACAGTACACGGTCTCCGTCAGATGGGCATCATGAACTGTGTAGATCTTGAAACGTTGTGTTGACTTGGTACAAAGTAACTTGATATCGCCGTGGCATAGACTTGAAACTTGAAAGAATCTTACAAACGTTGTGATGTAGACTGGAACACGAAGTAAACTTGCAAACCGGTTGGTTTGAAATTGTTATCTTGAACGTTACAGCGAACAATAGGACATTGAAACTGGAACATTGGATATGTGCAGTGGCAGCGTTCGTTATCCAACTGGACCCGTTGATAATGACTGAGTTCACGAAGCGGTGTGTTCACAATAACACGCTGAACAGGAGTGACGATCGCATATACAGATTAAATGTCAGCTGTATTTTTGCAAAGTACGAAGGTATACTTGCTTACGTGAATTTGAAAACTATGTCCTGATGAAAGTATCGATCCAAAACCATACTGGCCACCAAATTATATGGTGTTACGGTGGGATAAATTAGAGGATCATGCATGGATACACGAATGATAGCAGGAGTTCATTCAGGACAAATATTGTCAGTACACATAACAAAGCCGGTAGGTGAACAGGTCCACGGGAAAAACATGGTTGACATTTAATAAACAAAGTCACTTCACAATGGTCCATCAAACATCAAAAGTACATGGCAATGGATAAGCGTAGTAGATTATCTCTGGTCCGTCAATAAGGTTCAAACGTTAGGCATCTTTAAGTGGCAATAATATAATAATAATACAATCCTCTCATCTCCACTCAATTCTGGCCGTTGTACTAAAGGTTCGGTAATCCACGAAAACCAAAGTAATGCGGCAGAAGAAATCAGGCCAAACAAAATATTACTTGCCTCATATCTCAAAATTACACTTGTAGTAAATTATGGTATGAACTTCTAGATAAGTTTATGAACCATCTTGCATATAACGTGGCGGCCTCATAAAAATCAATAATGCCACAATGGATATATTCATATCACGCTCCATTATCCCGGAGCTCGAAAAATTACATCCCATTTGGACGCAAACACAAAGACGGAAGCCCAATTAATTTACACACTGAACCCCACGACATGTGACCGAAACGTCACTAGTTGACCGTCGCTCAACACGGGTGAACGCTTCGCTCACCACGGGTGGACGCTTCGTGCAAACCGTAGTTTGTCTACAGGCGAACACATTTCCTCACATATAAATGGAAATGTGCTAGCGTGTAGTAACATGCCACACTATTTTATCTGCATCCCATATCTATCCTTAACAATATATATATATATATATATATATATATATATATATATATATATATATATATATATATATATATATATATATATATATATATATATATATGCAAGTTCAATTAAACAAAAGGGACAATCTGTCCAACCACATAATTTAAATACTAATAATGGTGTTACTATATCTCTACTACTGTTTAACTGGTACTAGATGGCGGGTTGGGGGTTTTACATCACCCCCTGTCTTCATTCACAAATATTCTGTTCTCTTTATTTGGTGGAAATGGATTTTTTTTTATATAGTTAGATTATTATATGGTAGATAGTTGATGAATAGTTCCGTGCCAGGGCCTATGCACTTATCTGGCACGTGAAGCTAGATGATAGTTGTCTTTCCGGCCAACGGCCACTGTCTCAATCTTCCTGGAGCAATCTTGGTAGAGAGCTTGTACCAAGACTACAGTTCCAGTGGTAGAGACCTTGTACCAATACAGCAAACTCCACTGTCACACTTTTTATAATATTCAGGAAGCTGGCACAAGCATAGTGCCAGTAAAAAACCCTGCAACATGAAGATTTTGGGTTGTCTTAACATAATATCTAATCCACCAACTTCACAATTAATAATACATTTAAAATAAAAGAACAGGGTCAGATCTCTCTGACCAACCCAGCTCATTCAATCTAGATTGATGGAACAAATTGTACCAGTTTTCCTTTTCCTCTCCCCTAATGGCTGCAACACATCTGCCATTATCCTTGATCTTTTTCCATAAAATAAGGTAGGTGATATGATCCTTGCTGACAACCTATGTAATCTTTTGGATCTACCTCTCTGGTAGTTTGTTATATGATGGATCGACCTCTAGGCCCTGCATAAGTCTGCTAGGGACCTATGTACTTACAGTCGTAAAATATTTTTCATACGGCAGTATCTCACACTCAAATTGTTAAATAAAATATTAATAATTTCGTTCTTACCACAAATTCAATGAAATACACACAGGTACGATGATTTGGCACAAATTTAGCTGTGCCGCTGTTAGACTATGACTACTTTTCTTTAGTTATGTCTTCATTATATGGTGAAGCAAGTCAAACTTCTGGTCTATCAATCGACCTGTTTAAGGGAACGTTTTTCTACAAATGGCGTCCAGCCTTCCAATTTTTTCTCAATATCTCCTACGCTGGCCAATAGAAATCGGCGTCTATCAAATTTTGAATTCAAAGTAAAATAACCCCACTACAAAAATACTGTGTGTTTTTTGGTACGTTGGTTAGTCTGCCTTAGGCTTCCTTTGCAAAAATATATTTTTAGTTTCGGGCCAACCAATAACCTCTCTCCCTCTTTCTACTACACCCAATCAAATTACATGTACCCTCTTCTTCCTCATTTCAAAAATGCGTTAAAAAAATGTTATGGTCAAAATAAGCGGGCATGAGTGTTCGTCGGTCTGTCCTAGAATATCTAGTATTATTGCAATATCTTGGTTATTAAGTGGACGATTTTGTAAATTAAAGCATATTATTGATTAGGAGATCCTATTCCCCAAAACTATCCAAGTTTTATGGCCCTAAGTATTATAATTCGTATGTCCATATTTTTTCCATGTTAGTCGTCAATATTATTTGAATCTAGAAATCCACCATCTTTTTCCCTTCTCTCTAACGCTTTTTTTTCAAACTAAAACGACAATGTTTGCATTTCGTCAGAAAATTCGCTACAATGCAGGAAATGAGAGCGGTGTGAGTGTTTATACATTTCCACTGCGTGAATATAAGGCGATGCAAGTATTGGCCTTGTGTCGTATTTTAAAATCTGCCAAAAGCCATCTCGCGCGTTCGTTACATATTGTGATTCCAAACAACGCGTGCTGCTAGTAGCATTCTTCTGTCTCTCCTTTCCCCTCCTTCTTGTCTCTCATTCCGTCTAGAACAAAAAGTACGCCTCGATTTTTTTCAAACATGTAATATTTAACAGTAAGGCCTATTGAAAGCGATATGGTTGCAGGCGGGGCGAAGAAGCTAATCGCAACCCAATATTTTATTTCTACCTTATTTTGACTAGATACTCTATAATGTTTTATCTAATTTATCGATTGTATTGAGGATATCACTACACCTTGGAAACGACCCAGACTAGTTACTGATCTATACTGGTGAATAGGAAAGTTATTGCATCTATAATTATTCTGCATCGTTTCCCGGTACTATACTCCATAGTTGCGCAGAGTGTCGTGACAATATGTCCACTGTCCACGAAGTATTATTTTTTGTTGTTGCCAGTGTGTTTAGTCACGATTCATTCCCATGACGAGGCGACTGCTCCGTTTGGATGGTGCTGGGTTCAATTTACCAGTAAGCCTATCACTTCTCTTACATTAATTTTCTACTTCTTTATTTCTCACGACTGCCTGTACCATCATCATCCTCATTATTATCATCATTATAATTATCATCATCATCATCAATATCATCATCGTAATCAATATCATTATAATTATCATCACCATCAATATCATCATCGTAATCAATATCATTATAATTATCATCAATATTATCATCGTAATCAATATCATCATCATTATAATTATCATCATCATCAATATCATCATCGTAATCAATATCATCATCATCATCGTTCATCATCATCCCCATTTAGTTCCTAAAGGAGCAAAGGCCTTCAACAAATTTATACCAAGTCTTCCTGTCACGTGACATCAGGTCAAGGTCTTTCTATGTCTTCATCCCCTTCATGTCTATCTCCAGTTCTGTTCTCTATGTGTTCTATGGTCGTCCTCTACCTCTCTTACCCAGGGGATTCCAGGGTAAGAACTGCCTTGTATGGCTAACAACAGGTTTCCTCAGTGTGTGCCCTATACATCTCCCGCGTCTTCCTCTGCCTACAACATGCCCCTTTATATTTATTAATTCCGTGACTTACCGCCCGTTTCCTATAAGACTCTCAGCCAACCGCTTCTTCCTCTTAATCGCCTGAACCACAGCCACCAGGGTAGCTAACATCAGTACAGCCACAAGAAGGACAGGGATGATTAAGGTCACAACTAGGTCAAGGATGTTGAACGTAACCAACAACTTGTGGTAACTGTGACAGGGATGAAAAAATAAGTAATTATTACAAATATGAAAATAAATATCGGTAATTAACACGATAGGATAGTCTGGCGCTCTCCCTTCCAAACCTCTGCACCTCACAGTAGAAGGGGAACGACTAAGTAAGTAAGTAATTAACACGCACTGGTTGGGACAGGAAGGGGGACAACAGACAACAGAAAAGACATTTAAGTGGTAGACTTGGCCCAATGTGTATGGGGGTGCTAAATTGGCAGTGCGTCCTTTCACGATTTACTTTCACAGCAAAGCGATGGCGCCGTTTGGATGGTTCTTGGCTCGATTCCCTGTAAGCCTATCACTTATATTTTCTGTAACAATCTATTTCTCATGATGAGATTGCCTGTCTCATATACAAACCTTATATTAGTTGTCTCATATGAGAAGCTTGAAAGGGCATTAGTTCGGTTCTTTCTTTGTCTCATCAGAGATCCCGATGAATTTACATAGGGTTATTTTATCGGTGTAGCTATCTAATGAGTTTAGAGTGGCCGAGGGGTTAGTTTCTCGAGTCAAATTTACCGGGTTTAAAACGTGGTAACGTAACACTCCAGTTTATCCAGCTGATTTGTTAATATGTGATATGGTCTTCACCTATATTCCCATAACCTGGGAGAAGGAAGACTGTAAATAAATAAATAATACACAAAGGTATGTGTTACTGTCATTTTCGCCTGTATTATAGACGTCAACCTGTTTGATACTTTTTGATGGTCTAAGAGAGAGAACTGTCTATTAACTTTTCAGTGACAGGTTTGATTAGTGGTTATCTTCCCCTTGTCTTATTCCCCTATCCTTATAAGGATCGATGTTGACCTGTTTCGGGGAAATGTCTTAAATAGTTGTCATGTCTTAAGTCGCTATTCACATGGCCATATAAGGAGCGGTTTTGCCTCTTGTTTCGGGGAAACGCCCTGGTCTGTATTAGCTTTACTCAGGACTGTGCTATTGCACATGCGCAGGTTTTTGCACGCAGATCGAGAGACACTTCCGATCTGGGCAGTGTACCTGGGTTTCTGAACGGACAAGAGGTCTGGAGATTTTCTCTGCCATTATTACGGGGAAATGAAGTCCTCTGTGTGACTGATATGTCAGTGATTCTTCCCCAAGTTTATTCTGTATGCCAAGGATGGCAAGTGTTGTGTTTGGTGATTTTCTAGGATGCTGCCAAGGTAATATGTACACTTTAATCCTCTCGTATGCCTAGATATGCAGACTAGGTGCTGTCTGCACATAAGAACGATTGATATTTTGAGGCGACATTTTTGAGTAGAGTTCACAGATGATATGATAGACAGAGCCTACTATTTGTGCTCCATACAAAAACCAAGACTATACGTTTTATTGTTGAATAGAAGCCCAGCGAAGATTGTACTGTTTGGTACCCGCTATTCAGGCGGTATGTTTGGCATACATGGATATGCCTTGCTTATGAGAAATAACACAGAGGTTACCTTGTTATAGAGGCCCGCTACTTGCGGCCTGATTCTGTCGCTATAGAGGCCCGCCTTTCGCGGCCTATATTCTTCACCAGAAGAAGTACATGGCGTGTGATGCCAGAAGAGCCATAGACTTGTGTTAAGAAATTGGGAGCCCGCCCTTGTCGTGCGGCATTCTTGCTAGAGGTACCTGACGCGCTTAGTCAGGGGTACCTGAGCTTCAGTATGAGCAGAACGTAGATTGACAGACCATTGTCATTAGCATCCTGATGCATGAGCTGATCAAGATTTGTGATGCCACATGTTTTCAACCATTACCATGTATGTGATGTCCCCGATCCATGTGCAATTGACTGTGCTGTTGATGTCACCGGTTGTATCGTATTAAATTGTTGAAAAGGTCATCAGTATTACCAACGTTTACTGACTTCTACATGTGATTGAGTGGGTGCATTGTGAACGTGTCCAAGAGCCTATACGCATTCGTGTCTACTATCTTATCTGATGTCTACTCACCCACACATCATGTCAACCCACACACTTCTACGAGCACTACGCACTTGAGAGCCTGTATGGTGTTTGAGAGAGAGTCAACATTACACCCTGTCAGCGCCTCAACGCTTGGTGACCCAAATATACACCACAACATTGTACTGTCCAGGTTTGACCTCCTACATTCAGCATTAACATTTGGTGGCTACATACTACTTTAACAGTATGTTTCAGACACGCGTGAGAAATATAGAAGTAGAAAAGTAGACAACAGAAAAACATCAGAAGTGATAGGCTTACCGGAAATCGAACCCAGGACCTTCCGAACGACACCGAGAAATAAGACTGACTTGTAATGCTATCAACTGGTTTCCTCAATGTGTGTCCCATTCAAAGCCACCGTTTGTATCTCAACATTTTTTCCACTTCTATTTGTCTGGTTTCTGTCCATCAGTTCCAGATTAATGACCTTGTCAGACCTCTTCAATCGTTCTATTCTGAGTAAGAACCCTTTTATTAAAGTCTGTAAATTCGTGGTTGCTTTTTTGTTGTTGTTTCTTTTTGTTGTCCTTCATATTTCATGGCTATACAGTACGACTGCCTTCACAAATGGGACTTCAGAGTGCCACGGAATTGAAGGGGTTCAGATAATACTTATTGCACAGAACGGAATGGCCAAGATGGCGACTTAAATAACGCCATTTACGAACTTCTACTTTTTTTGGGTACGGACTAGACAAATAGAGATACAACACAGCTGCCTTGCAGGTAGGATGGGGACAATCAAAGGCTAAAGGAGACCCGACAGAAATGCCTGTTGAAATCGGATGCACAGAGGCTACAGGGTTAACGGAACAGAGCAAGGTACGCCACTTGATGATGATATTACGAGTAAAAAGTAAGAAGAAAGGTGCTAGTCCCGTGGAGTTTCGTCAGGCCGCGAGAGTGCTGGACTTCCCCACCCCCCGGCCGCCTCGAAGTGGTCCACCCTGTGCTACCGGTGGTGATCTTCCCCTGTGCTGTGGAGTCAATGAAAAGAAGGACTGATGAACATCTACTTCAAAGATGCCCAGAATATGAGGAACAGAGAAAGCGTATTTGGCCACCAGGACCATTCGTTGAATAGAAAACTCTATGGAGATCCATATAGCCAGAAGCTGACCACTGATTTCAATGAAAATAATCAAGTAGACGTCTGAGAGTGTACGAAGAAAACAAAAAAGAACAGAATAAAGCACGCAACCAGGGGAAAGTAAATACTACAAAGCAGAGAGAAATATAACGTACCCGCTCTGAATCGGTGGCGCTACCGAAAGCAGAAAAAGAATGGACAAAAAGGAAGGTGACCCAGTGTAGACCGGTTAGTCAGAGCCAAGTACTGGAAATTACTTTTTGTTGGAAGGATATCTCTCCAGTTTTCGCTTTCGAATCCTAGAAAAACTTGACATAAATCAGTTCAAAAAGTCACAGTGACATTGACCTCATCGTGTAGTTTATGGACTTCCCGAAGTTGGTTGTATCATTGTACCGCGCCGTGCGGTCGTTTGTTTGTCCTTTAAAATAGCAACAACTTTCACAAGTTCGGCAGACGCTGCCTGTACGACGGAAGCCTAGACTATGCGCCTACGTTACCAGGTCAGAAGAATCACTTGAGCCTGGGCCGGTTGTTGGAGTGTCAGACAGAAGTTGGCTTGTCGTAGTACTAACGTTGTTTTCGTGAACCCAGGTAATAGGTTCTAATCTAACCCTTTTGGCAACAACTCAATAAAGTCAACAGGAAAACTCAGCAGTGAGCTGTAGGTAGATAAAAGTCTGAATGCAGGAATTTCAACAAAAGTCTTAACGGAGCAATACTCAATTTCAAAGTAAAGTTTCATCTCAACTCTGTTACTCGGGGTTCTTTTCTTCTATTATTTCACTTCTGCTTTTTATTTCTGATGGATTTTGATTTTTGGCAGTAAATCTCAGGAGTCAACACGATGAGATGATTCAACATCTTAATGGCAGTAATCAATCTTCTTTTGTCAAACAACATGACTCAAAACGTCGCTAGATTATACTGGTACATTTTAATGTCGTAAGGTGCATACAGAGTCTCTATCTTTCAATTTTCTTTTAGAAGAAAACATATTAGTACTATTTGATTCAGTCGTCAAGCATATTTTATTCTCTTGTAGTTGTGAGCGTTAGGCTCATCTCGTAGGTGTAACCCAATCAACTTATAATCGTATTTCAGATACCTACTGCAATTAAATGTTTATATGCGTCTACTCATACGTAAAAATTCTCTGGTTTTATCACCAAATCTGTAGCAAGCGAAGAGCAGATAAAATCCACTCTTTAATTCACAGAATAATGGTTGTAAGCAAGCACAGAAGCCCGGATGAAAAAGGAGGAGGGCGGCCTGCATGGAGGCCGTAAGGAGGCAGCCCCTCCACCATGCAAAGGCACAACATGCCAATCACCTGTTTGCTTTAAATCATGATTACGCGAACTACAAGAGAGAAAACCGGACTGATTCTAAAGGCGACGAACTGGAACGGACTACGGACTACGACTTATGGAACTTGGAACACAAGAAGTATAAATGGGAAGGAAGAGGAGCTGGTGGAAGAGATGAGGAAAGCAAAACTAGAAATCCTGGCTATAACGGAAACGAAGAAAAAAGGACAAGGAGTCATGGATCTCGATGGCAACACGTTGCTCTACAGTGGTGTACCCATATCTGAAAGAGCTAAAGGGGGCGTGGGTTGCATTGTAGCCCAAAATCAAAAAGATAGTATCAAGGGATGGAACTTTGTCTCGGAGCGCATTATGGTTGTAAAACTAAAAGAAGGAGAAACCATAGTCAACCTGGTCATAGTGTATGGGCCAAATGAGGATGAGAGAGCAGAGGTCAAGGAGGAATTCTTCGAGCTGCTTCAAAGGACAGTGGATGACTGCCTAGATGAAGTTATTATGCTCGGAGATTTTAATGCCAGAGTTGGAAATGACCATGCTAGATGGGGTGGAGTTATCGGAAGATATGGAGAAGATACTCTCAATGACAATGGAAAGCGACTCCTTAGATTCTGCAGTGAGCAGAATCTGATCATTACAAACACAAAGTTCCCCCATAAGCGCATACATGCATACACTAGATGTGAACCAACCAAGAATGAGAAGTCAGTGATCGACTATGCCATTGTTCGGAGAAGCTCATCCAGATATGTCCGAGATGCAAGAGTCTGGAGGGGGCCAGAGATTGGAAGTGATCACTACCTGCTAACAATCAAACGAACAACTGAAAAAGTTGCTCAGCCTAGGAACTGCCCAACATCACGCAAGAAACCAAGTAAACGAGCAGGAGAAATGAGCATTAGGACCTACAAGCTGAGAGAGCCAGAAATTAAGACCAGATATCAGGGGCTTATTGCTACAGAAGTGAGCAACACAGAAGAACGACCTGATGACTTGGAAACCCTCTGGAATAAATTCAAGGATATCATAAAGACAGCTGCTGCAGAAGCATGCGGTGAAGTCCGACTTGGGAACCAGAGAAAGAGGACACCTTGGTGGATAGAGGAAGTCAAAGAGAAAATAAGAGAGAAGAAAATGGCATGGAAACAATACTTAGGAGCTAAAAACACAACAGGACAAATGGAAAAATATAGAGAATATGTGACACTCAGAACAGAAGCAAAGAACAAAGTGCTAGCAGCAAAACAGAAGTCCTGGGGAAGAATTTGGAGAAAAGCTAGAAAAAGATGCACAAGAAAACCAGAAATTGTTCTATAAGACCCTAAAGAACATGAGGAAAGAAAAACAATGCCCTCTCAAATTTATAAAGGACAAGCAAGGCAAATTGCTTACTGCCCCGAAGGAAGTAATGGAAAGATGGAAAGAATATTTCTCAGAACTCCTGGATGGTGAGCATGGTGAAGCATCAGAAATGATAACCACTAACACAGAAGAGAAAACCAATGATGGTGAAGATGACATAAAGATGGAAGAACTGAGGGCAGCACTAGAGAAAATCAAGATGGGCAAAGCAGCAGGGCATGATGGTATAACACCAGAAATGGTTAAGTACATGGGAGCATCAGGCGACCTATTACTCTTAAAGGTCCTACAGGCAGCATGGTGCAACAAGACCATACCAAAGGATTGGGAGATTGCCATCATAACACCAATTTTCAAAAAGGGTGACAATCGACAATGTGGAAACCATAGAGGCATATCCCTTCTCAGTGTCCCTGGTAAAATCTACTCTAGAATCCTAGAGCAGAGACTCCGACGCCTAGCTGAGCCACAATTGGATGAAGTCCAGTGCGGATTCCGAGCAAACCGAAGTACTCAAGACCTAATCTTCACACTCAGACAGCTGAGTGAAAAGGCTCTTGAGTATAAGAGTGAGATCCATCTTTGTTTCATAGATCTGGAAAAGGCGTTTGACAGGGTCCCCTGAGCAATGTTTGGGACTGTTTGGCAAGGAAGAATATTCCAGCACCTCTGATTCATGCTATACAGAGCTTCTACAAGTCTTGCAGAAATTATGTGAGGACAGCAAACCATAAGTCAGAAGAGTTCAGGACCACCACTGGTGTAAGACAAGGTGATATCCTATCACCTTACCTCTTCATACTCCTTATGGACGATGTCATCAAGGCATGTAAGGAGAGAACAAGAAAGTATTCAGTGGGGTACTGGAAGATGAGACAGGTCTATATTTCGGAGCTGGCATTTGCTGATGATGTTGCCCTGATTGCTAAATCAGAGGCACATCTCCAATCCAACCTGCAAGTCTAGAAGGAAGAGCTGGAGAAGAGAGGGATGGTCATAAGCAGCTCTAAAACAAAATCCATGGTGATATCACGAGAAGAAAGAAAACATCAGATTAAGTTGGGAGAACAGGTCCTGGAGCAGGTCGACCACTTTAAATATCTCGGAGCTATTATAGACCGAAAGGGAGGCATCAAAGAAGAGTTGGCCACTCGAAAAGCAGCGGCTGGGAGACTTTTTCAGGCCATAAATCGTGGATTCCTCAGCAAGAAAGAGGTTGGTAAGAAAACGAAGATGGCTGTATACCGCTCCACCTATGTCCCAGTCTTGACATATGGATGCGAGTCGTGGGCAATGACTACAACCCACAAAAGCCAGATCCAAACCTCAGAAATGAGGTATCTGAGGAAAGTGGTTGAAGTAACAAGAAGAGACATGGTCCGCAACCAGACGATCCGTCAAGGCCTAAAATCCCATCCGCTGCAGACCCAAATAGAACAGTCCCAACTAAGATGGTTTGGCCATGTCTGCAGAATGGGAGAAGATCGGCTACCACGACAAGCATGGGAAACAAAGAGCCAGGGATCCAGACCTCCAGGACGACCCAGAGTCCGCTGGGAGGACAACATTAGACAATCTTTGAAGGACCGATGACTAGAATGGAACCAGGCCAGGAAGAAGACAGCTGATAGAATGGTCTGGCGCTCTCTCTTCCAAACCTCTACACCTCACGGTAGAAGGGGAACGACTAAGTAAGTAAGTAAGTAAGCAAGCACAGATGCCCAGTTAGTACCAATGCCTCCTCCTAATATGACCCCTGCATACTACATTCGTCGGCGTCTGTGGCCTAATGGATATGAACGCAGTTTCATAATCCAGATATACCAGGTTCGAAACCTGCTGCAGGCGGTTTGGTAGCAGATCGCTTTGTGTGGATTTTTAAGAATGGTATAAGCGCCGTACCGTTCAGAAAGCAATGGCAAACTACTGAATGAAAAAATTGCCTAGAAAAATCACAAACAGCCAATAAAAGCTGGGGTTGATTGCCACGTCCTGTAAAGGATAAGCAACTAACTATACTACATTCACCGTTGTCTGCGTTAAGTATGTTGATTTACTGTAACCCATTATGGAAGTGTAACGATTGCAGCCATCGTCTTGAAGTTCAAGTACAAAAGTTTTTTTGACAAGGCCCCGTTCCCAGGCAACGCCAAAAACTAACAAAATTACGTATTTTTTATATATAGCGCGCCTACTAGCGACCAATCATTAAAGGCAAAAAAACGCGTATGTCTTCATCTGGTATATTGTCCTGGAGGTTAATAGACTAATATCGCTCTATGACGTCATAGCGATGACCCTTAAATTCCTAGGTGGTAGTTCACTGCTACATCATCTTGTCACGCTATAAATGCAGCCACCAAAAATCATCATCATCGTCGTCGCCATTATCATCATCGTCATTATCATCATCACCATTTTCCCTTTCTCTCGCCATGGAGCCTGCAGCGCCGACTGCAGCTTGCCCCCACCCCCGTATAGGAACTTGCACAAAGTCCTCACATGCTCTTGCGGTGGTTGTCTGATACAGTCTGTTTTACATGATGAGGTTGCCAGCCTCACGCACAACCTCTATTAGTCGCCTTGTACGACATGCTTGAGGGAGCAATAGTCCCTATCTTTATATGTCTCATAAAAAGACTGCCAGAAAATGCACGCCGACACATCAAGTATCAGCATACAGAAATTCAAAACAACGAATGAGAATATAAATTTCGCCACAAAAATATTTGACATAATTATTAATCTCTACTCTCAAGGCAAATGCAGCGCCGAAGGGAACTAGTCACCACACATTGTCACGGAATTGCCACCCTGCTTTGCAGTAGTGGTCCAACAGTGGCCAAAAACTCAAGAGTATCTAATATGGGTCTTCAAAGGTGTCTAATTTCTCACAAGATTACTCTTGGCAAAGTTGTAGAAAGAAGAATAATGATGCTTCTATCTCAAGGGAGTTTTCATAAGATATTTCAGAAGTAAAGAACAATGCTGCGTTGGGCAGAGCAATTGTTAACTTATATCTGATCCGCCGCCTTTTATGAAGAATTAAGCAATTATTAATTTCAGCTCGTTCAAGCCTATACCCTGATTTACTCAGTGGAATTCTTATTATACAGGTATAGCTCTGTTTAGAGTGTATTTAGTAAATTGACTGAGACAAACATGCAGCTCATCCAAAACGATTAAACCGACTGTTACAGATAGGAATATATGTACTTTTTATTCTGTGATCTAAGGGAAACCATTAATTATATATTTTTTAGTTCAGGGTGAGATTTATCTGTTATCTCCCTTGTCTAGACAATGTCCATTATTCTGTATGTCTGTATTAGGATATCGTTCATACAGCTGGCCATATATGGAGCAGTCTTGCTCTGTTTTCACGGAAAGGTCTGGATTGTTCCGTGTCTAGCTCTACTTAGGGCTTACACATGCGCGATGAACTTGCGCGGGGAATTGAAGACTGATCTTCCGGCAGTCGATGTAAGGTCTCCGAGCTGACAAGAAGTCAGCGCTCGTCTCTGTCTATATTTTTGGGGAATGGAGCCTTTTAGGTGTTAAAAGTTATTTAAGTTTTCTCCTGTTATAATTCTGGCTGG
Source organism: Oreohelix idahoensis (assembly GCA_024509875.1). Lineage (NCBI taxonomy): Eukaryota > Metazoa > Mollusca > Gastropoda > Stylommatophora > Oreohelicidae > Oreohelix > Oreohelix idahoensis. The sequence continues at coordinate 914,089 of JAMPIV010022518.1, read as the reverse complement.
TGTCTGTATAGCCATGGAAGTGAAAAATGTGTTGTGATTTATTTCTGACGGCAGTCAGGTAAAGAGACTTTTGAATCTTATCTTGTAGTCAAGAACGTTATTAAGATGGCTTTCTCCGAGTGAGGAAACGTACTGAGTAGAGGAGACTGGTGTTAGCCATTGTTGAAAACCTTGCCGCTTGTACGGCTTATTCCTTTGTAGCTTAGATCTACATGACCTGTCTGGTCACGAGAAGTCAAGAACATTATTAAGATGGCTTTCTCCGAGTGAGGAGATATATTAAATAGGAGAGACTGATGTTAGCCATTTTGAAAACCTCGCTGCTTTTACGGCTCATGTGTAGTCAAGAACTTAATTGCTAAGGTGGCTTTCTCCGAGTACGGAGAGATATTACATGGAAGAGACTGAGTTTAGATATTTTGAAATAGCCCGCCCTTCGTGCGGCTGATTTTGTAGCTTAGATCTACATGACCTGCTTGGTCAGGAGGAACCAAGAACAGTAGTTATTTAAAGCGCGCCAGTTGCGCGGCTTATTTGTTGCAGCCAAGGTTTACATGCAAAGTCTCCATGATGTTAAATATTATGAATTGATGCTATCTACATGATTATATGTGCTTACATGACAGTGTAATCGTCCGATGAAGCGTATGTTACTGTTTTCTATAATAAATGGTCTGAAACGTCAACAGTCGTTATCTGCGCTTCATGACTTCTGAGTGTGGTATGAACGGCATGGTATTATCAAATAACCACCTACACTTCTACAGTAGTAGCCAAACTCCTACCTCTACAGTGATTAGCCTGTGTGGCGTATGTAATAAGAAAGTTTGCACATCAACATTACATCTCTACAAACTGGGTCTGACTTACGACGTGTTACAGTACTGACCGGTATAAACGAGACATGCTACAGTGGTGGTTTCCAGTCATTGAAACGTCACCTACGACATTTGTATTACTGAAACAGTGATTATATTGATTCAACCCACCAGGACTTCTTCAATGAGATGCTACTATTATAAACAGTACGAAACTGTTCCATGTTTTCAACCAGTCATGATGTCCACATACCTACCTTTTCCGTGGTGCTCGTGTATGATATCATCACCTAACCAGAAATATTCTATGGTCATCGATATCAACAGAAATCAACACAGTTGACAGCGTTAACAGTGCAGAGTTTCCTGCACAGGTCATTCAAGTGGAACTGCAGTGTTGCCGATCCCATTGTTTACGAGCAAGTTCAACAAGTCAAGGGTCTAAGTGGCGAAACATACCTGTTCCTTGCGTCACAGAGTTCATGTACCCCTTCAGCAGTGGATCATCTTATCGGTGGACAGAGTTTTCTTCGTATTTCATTGCTGCTATCCCGAAGGCCAGGAGATTTTGTTTCACAGTTTAAGATAAGTGGCTTTATGTTGTTTGTAAGCTGTGCCTCTGTGTTTTGATCTAATTGAGCTTTCCTCAGAACACTATATTCTATATTTTGTTTCATGATACATGTTTTTTGTGTGTATATGTTATATTTGTATTGATATTTCAGCGGGTTTGGTTGGGCGGTGACTCCAGTAGGGTTCATCCCACTTTACCGAGGGCCTACTGTGAGCGTTCTTTAGGGACCATTGCGAATTTCCCTCAGTGGAAACCGCTACCCACTTTTGTTGCTATTTTTTGTTTAGCTGTGACGAGATGTGTTAGTGTCGTTTTCGTCTAATTTTCTCCGTTCTTTAGTTTTGAGTTGTTTTGGTTTGTATTTGTCTTCCTTCCCTTTCCTATCATTTATTTCTATGCACCTTTTTGTTTATATACTGTGTTGTCATTGTTTCATCGTATTATTCGCAGTTGTCATTACATTTTTTGTAACATTCTCTTTTAGTTCTGCTTTATTGTTCTTTTGATTTCTGCGAACGTTTTCATTTGTGATTTATATCTTGTCCCTGTTATGTTTGTGTGTACCGTATATGCTATCATACACTGTCAATATTATTATGCACATTATGTATACAATTGAGTAATTATATTAGTGACAAGTAAGGTAATTATACAAGTTCTGGTATAAAGACTTGTCACCCACTGAGTTGAGACAGTGTGATTTATACAAAGTGAGTTATTCAGGTGATAAATATTTATACAAGGTGTTATATCATACTATTAGACATAATGTATACTGATGCGTGATGCCATATGATGATGGATGGCATCCGCATGTCTGGTTTTGTGTAGTGTGTAGATGTGTTCAGTCAAAACAATGTTCATGCAACAATAACAGGGCAATCCACATAGGACGTCAGTAAACTCACGACGTATAAAGTCAATGAGTCTTGAAACAGCCGTTGACGTTTTTCTTCATTATTTATTGTGGACGCCACAGTGACAAAATGGTTACGCAAATGTGTAGGCACATCAAACAGTCATTATCACAGCAACATTCAATACAGCAATAAACGGTAGACAGCATTACAATGATGAGTCAGATGCATGTTATATTTCAAAGTGCTGTAAATGTAGTCAGATGAACAACTTCATCCTTTTCTATAACAGCCAGGAGATAACCAGATGTATGAGATCAGTTCACTCTCCTTAGTTTGACTTCAGCAAGACAGACACGTCTGCCGAAGTATAAATAATGTCCTCAAAAATATCCTCTAGATAATAAAGGTTTTCTAAACCTAGTTCATTTAACAAAGTAGCAAGTAATGGTCCTTGGTACATGCATCAACCGATGCAGTACAATGCAGCGACATGTGAGCTGGGAAAAAAAACATCTCGTGACGACGACTTTCGCAGACAGGCTATGAATCGAAATCGCTCACGACCCAAAATCAATAGAGTTAATGAAAATGTTAATTTACCTTGCTTTCAAGAAATACAGAAATATCACGCCTCCCGGCATGTGCAAATACACTAGAGGTATTATCCCGAATAAACGAAATATCCATAAGAGGACTACACATCCCTGACAGAACAAAAATAGCGGAGATCCCCTCTTCAACGAGGCATCTCTTTCGCCATTCCAAATCGCTCACTCCCACTAGTGGTGGGCGGAAACCGATCGACCAAACAACAAGACAAGTCATGCGCAGTCCAGCGCAAAAATGACCACAGCTCAAAAGTTAACTGCATTCGATACTAACGCGAGAAGACAAATGCTTACCGAGAAAAGTGACTATAGATTTCAAGCAGTTGTTGCCCTTGCGTTATAAAACAGATATTGAAATAAAACGATGTTGCGAGAATTTATCACGCAACATATCACCACCTCCTCCCGATAAAAAAAAAAAAATGTGGAACATATTTTTTTTTTCAATATCAAAGAGCAAGCGATAAGCGGCTCAAAACGCACGAATTATGCGCTGATAATTAATTAAATTGCCAAACAATAGGCTAATTATAGAGTGTCTGGTGAGGATATACCTCAACAGAAAAATAAATATGTCTCAAAAAATATTCACATCGGGGAGGTGTCACCAACACACATCACGTTAGCATGTAAACACAATATACGTATGCAAGTTACTATAATCATCATTAAACAGCATACTCTAATATTGTCTTTAAAAATGGATGTACAAATCTGATAGGAAAATTTAAATAGTACATTCTTTGACATGTAATGACATAAGTACATAGCAAAGTTAAACTACATGACGATCCAGGACATATGCTCTGGTATTCCGAGGGTAAGTACACAATCTAGAACTCGTAAGGTAAGTCCTCAGCTCAACAATGACATTCTGAGAAAGTACAAGCAATATAATGCTAATTAATAACTAATATGCTTCATAAGGTACAATACATTATTAATAATTGTGGCTGTTTAGTAAACTAACGGCCCTTATATTAACTACTCAGTCCTCCTCTATCATTTAAAAAAAAACGAACAGAAGAAGATGACAACAAAGCACGATAGTGTGTACATATAAAGTAAGTACAGATGTGCTAATCTATTGTAGAAAAATAGGTGTGTTATGACTCTGTAATATATAGAAATATAGGACAGAAGTATTAGTTGGAGTCATGTGGGCATCTAGACAAAATGTCAGCCATCACATTATCCGCACCACGGATAGCTCGTACCGTGAAGTGAAAAGGTTGAAGAGCTATAGCATATCGAGTGGATCTCGAACTCTTCAAATTCTTAGTCTGAATAGCTGTAAGAGCTTTCTGATCAGTCTCTAGAATGAAATGTGCGCCCAGGAGGAATCTTTGTAGCTTTAGAATTGACCAAACCATCGCTAACAACTCACGGTCTAAAACCGAGTAGTTCCTCTCTGCCGCATTTAGTTTTCTAGAAATGTACATAACAGGATGCAGAGTATTTGCATATTCTTGCATCAGTGCTGCTCCAATCCCAGTGGATGAAGCATCACTCCGAAGAACAAAAGTCCTATCAAGAGTAGGTAATCTTAAGATGGGAGGAGAAGAAAATATATTCTTGATTTGGTCTAGTGAAGATTGGCATTCTTCAGACCAACGGACCAGATTAGGCGAACCTTTCTTCAACAATGTTGAGAGAGGTGCCATGATCGAAGATAAATTTGGAATAAATCTCCCATAAAATTGAATTAAACCTAAGAGACTCCTAACTTGTTTCTTCGTTTTAGGAACAGAGATGTTCAGTATTTTGGAAGTATTGTGGTCTTCTGTCTTCAAGAGACCATGACCAACACGATGACCCAGGAAAGAGATTTCACCAAAACCAACAAAAGCTTTAGAAGGTTTTGCTGTCAAATTATTCTCACGTAGAGTGGACAGTAAGTCATATAACCCTAAATAGTGATCTTCCCAGGTATCACTGAAGAGACAGATGTCATCTAAGTATGCGATGACATCCGAACGATGTGACAGAATTCGACGCATCATGCGAACGAAAGTGGCAGGGGCGTTCATGAGACCAAAAGGCATAACATTCCATTGAAATAGACCCCTAGGTGTAGAAAAAGCAGTAAGAGGTTTGGCATGCTCTGCTAAAGGCACTTGCCAATAACCTTTAGACAAGTCAAGTTTAGTGAAGAATCTAGAATTAGAAAGTCTAATCAGTAGATCTTCTAACAAAGGCATCGGTTCAGCGTCGAACTTTGTGACCTGATTCAATTTGCGATAATCAACGCAAATTCGTATGTTCTTATCCTTCTTCCGGACAATAACCATGGAAGAAGAATATGGTGAAGTCGATGGTTCAATTATATTTAATTGAATCATTTCATCCAATTCCTTTTCCACTTGCGACTGAAAGTGTATAGGAATAGGATACGGCCTAACCCTAATTGGATTATTGTCGGTAAGAATTATGTCATGTTCTATGACATCTGTGTGTCCAGGAATGTCAGTGAGAACATCCTGAAATGTTTGTAACATCGACGAGACTTGTCGATGTTCGTCACCAGAAAGATTAGGAGAAACAGAAACGTTTTTCCAAGATTCCGTAGAATGTAATGGAACCACTGGAAGGGGAAGGTTGACATCAGAGAAGGTAGCTTCCTCATCCTGAATGACAGACAGGGATGAATAATGACCGTGAGGTGCAGGAGCATCATCCGTTGCCTGGAAAATAGGCAGCAAATAGTCCGGACGTTCGTGAAATTCCGAAAGCATGTTTATGTGGAAAGTTTTATGCTTTCCATCAATATCGACCACATAGTCAACATCGGAAATCCGAGAGACTATTGCATACGGACCTTTCCATGCAATAAGAAGTCTATTTTCCCTACTGGGGAGTAGGACGAATGCTTTGTCACCTGGACAAAGTTGTCGTAGACATCTATTCTTGTTAGCAAACTGCCTTGCCTTCTCTTTAGCAATTTCTGATGAAGCAGTTGCTAGCTTACATGCCTCAATGATCTTTTGTCTAAGAGCAATGACATACTCATATGAGGATTGAGTTTCATCGCTAATATCATCGGCAGTGATGAGATCGTGTAATAAAGACATAGGGCCGCGTGGACGCGCGCCAAAGACAAGTTCGAAGGGAGAAAATCCTGTGTGTTCATTAGGGACTTCTCTATAGGCAAAGAGAGCCGCGGGTAAAACCCTGTCCCAATCTTGAGGATGATCTTCAGTTATCTTACCAAGCAAAGTCTTGAGCGTTCTATTCAGACGCTCAACTAACCCATTAGACATAGGATGGTAGATACTACTGAGAGATCGTTCAATATGTAAGGTAGACATTACCTGTGACATAGTGTCAGATATGAGTTGAGTGCCATGGTCTGACAATATTTCTCTGGGGAACCCCAAGCGAGAAAATATCAACCAAAGAGCATCTGCGATATCTGTAGTAGATATGCTCTTAAGAGGAATAGCCTCTGGCCAACGTGTGCACATATCGACACATGTAAGGATAAACTGATGTCCTCTGGCCGACTTGACCTTAAAAGGGCCAATAATATCTATGGCCATTTTCTGAAACGGCCGAATAGGAATGTCAGCAGCCTGGATAGGCGCAGCATGTCGTGGTCCTCTAGATTTGACCTCCTGACATACCTTGCATGATCGGCAGTAAATACGAATGTCCTTATTGACAAAAGGCCAAAAGAAAGCCGCAAGGACTCTCGACTTCGTACGGGCAAAACCCATATGTCCAGCACATTGCGAGTCATGAGCATGTTGTAATATTTGGACTCTCATGCTCTTGGGAACAAGAATTTGCGAATGTGCCGACGTAGTCGAATCTTGTACCATACGTACAAGTACGCCGTTTCTCATTGCAATCCAAGATTTTCTATTTGTATCCTGATTCGGATCACCTTTCTTCGCAAGAACGAAGAATTTTTTTAAAGAAGGATCTTCTTCTTGCAATTTTATGAAAGAGTCACGAGTAATTACTAAGTGACTATCTTGGCTATCAACTTCATTATCACTATTCAGTGAAGTTTCGGGTGTTTGTAGAGCTTGTGCTCTTGTAACTACTGCATTTGTAGCTTGCATGTTATTATCTTCCCAAGCAGCAATCTGCTGTGGGGTACACTCCCTAACTCCGTGAATACGACCAATAATAAGGTCCGCAATAGGATTAGGTAAGAGACAAGCATGCACATCTCCAGTAAAGAAAGGAGTGGCAATGCGAATTACAGCAGTAGGATATTTTTCTAGAGTGCCGCCAAATGTGACACATTTAATAACCCTTCCTGTAGCACAAGATGGATCTACAAGCGATTGTCTAACACCAATAGTGGTGCATCCGGAATCGAAAAGTAGTGAGACCGGAGTATCATTAACAAGACCCTTATGTAGAATTAAAGAACCCCTCCCGTCATGCGCAACAGCAGCAGGAAGAGCGGGAAGTGGGTGACCACAACTCAAAGTAGTTATGGTACCCGGTTCGAATAAAGTACTGCATTGGGGGCATTTGTTTGCTCTCTCAAAGTCAAAAGCAGAACTAGTGACAGCGTCAAAGTTTTTACTATCAACAACATGATTACAGGCTCCCTCAGTTTCCTGTTGTACAGCATTAGCCTGCTGATATCTCTTTTTTTTGTGTTGAGATCTACCCCGACTATTATTACCTCTGAAGTTATCAGAGTTATTATTATCTCTGCAGTTATTATTGTCTCTATTGTAATTGTTATACTGGTTCGAATTCCAGTTTCCACGATTACTATCATGTTCACATTGATGCGAACATCTATTTGTTTGGTTCTGAGGTCTTCGGCAGGAATAACCTCTATTACCATATCCTCTTTTGAAATGCTTATAATTATTAGGGTGATAGTAACGACCACTATCAGGTTGTCTCCAATTCTTCGAAGAAGAATCACCATGAAATTGGTTTCCATGATTTTGACAGAAATTACCGCTGCCCTTTCTATCAAAATTTTGTTGGGATCTACGAGCAAAGTTTTGACCATACGGAGCTGCCGAAGCAACTGGTAAACCTTCTTTCACCTTAGAGTTACCCATGGTTATGTGTGGGTGCGCAGTTACGTATTGGCAACAGAAATCTTCCATTTCTTTTATTGTTTTAGGTTTACGTTCATGAAGGAAAGCAAGGAAAGACTCATTGACAGACGACATGACTTTGTCTCTAAGTATTAAGTCCATAAGTCCTTCATAAGTTTTTTCCGTCTTAGATAGTTCAACCCATCGTGAGAAAGTAATGCGTATTCTTGCAATAAACTCGGAGAATTCAACTCCATTTTCAGGTAACATGTTTTTAAATTGTAGACGATAGCCGTCTTCGTTAAGCTGATATTTCTTTAACAAAGCGGCCCCTGACAACCTCATAATTGCTCTTGTCAGGTTCATCCACCATATTTAATATACTTAGAGCTTTACCTGTCAGTATCCCTGATAACTGATAAACATATTTTGCTTTGTCTATGTTATGAGCTGTACATGCTTGTTCAAATCTGTCCAGATAGAACATTATGTCATCACTGGAAGGACTAAATGTTGGTAACTTAATCTTAAAAGTATCATTATTAGCCTTCCCAGAAGATGAACCCTTGTTTGAATCATTACCATTACTCATGCTCGTCAATTTCAATTTCTCCAACTCTAAAGCTAAGAGTTTTTTCTTCATGTTCCATTTTTGCTTTCCTCTCATCAGACTCTCTTTGTAACTTCCTTTCTTCAGCTTGAGCCTGCATTTGAAGTCTTTCATTTTCAGCTTCTTTTTCAAGTCTTTTATTTTCAGCTTCTTTTTCAAGTCTTTTATTTTCAGCCTCTTTTTTCAAGTCTTTTATTCTCAGCCTCTTTTTCAAGTCTTTTATTCTCAGCCTCTTTTTGAAGTCTTTCAGCTTCTAGCTGTAGCTGGAGTTTTCTCTCCTCAGCTTCTGATTCCCTTTTTTGTTTTTCCATTTCCATTTGGAATCTCTTTTCATCCACCTGCATCTGCAGTTTCTTTTGTTCAGCTTCCATATGCAGTTTCTTTTGTTCAGCTTCCATTGCTTTATCATATCGAGCAGTTGCAAATTCTTCTAACTTATCACCAGTCTTCCCAAGCAATTTACCCTGCTCAATAAAGTGCTCAAATGTAGACATGTTGTCTAACATATGAGTCCAAAACCTGAAATAATTAACTAATTTATTTCAAACCTAAGTGTAACAAGTCTTAATTAAGCACTTGTATATTCACATCACATTATATTATCCCAGTCTCTGTGGGAAACAAGTCTCCAATCAAAGAACTTGTATATGAAATATCAGCACTCAAATCTTGATCATAAGTGCACTTCTCATTCAATAGTGCACGACACTATTCATCATTCATTTATCATCAGTATAGTAGTAACAGTGCATTAGCATAGCCCATTAACTAATTACTATAACTGTAAACAATGACTATGTAAACACATGCAGAATGTAAACATTGAAAATGTAAACAATACAAACAATGTAAACAATAACAATGTAAACAATAACAAAGATCAGCAACAATACAAAAAAACTTTCGCAGAAATCAACTAAAAAATAAAGCAGAAATTAATGAAATATCACAAAAAATGTGACGATATCTGCGATAGAATTAAACAAAATACATGACACCACAGTGTATAAACAAAAATGTTGTATGAAACTAAATTATAGACAAGAGTAGGCTAACAAATACAAACAAATCACAACAAAACTAAAGAATGTGAAATAATAACGAAAACAATATTAAAACATGTCATCACAGCTAACATAAATAGCAACAGAAGTCGCTTAGCAAATTCCAGTATCGGAAATTTGCAAACCCTACAGAAAACGCTCACAATAGACGACCTCTATGACGTGGCATAATCTAACGGAGACACCACCCAACCGAGAACCCGCTGAAATATAAACATATAAATATACAAATAACATATAGACATATAATATATAGAATGAGATGATACACAGAAGACTCAGCAGAAGTATAAGGGCACAGTTTACATACAAACAGGCCACTTAACTTAAAGGCTTCCAATCGTAGAACAGCAGAAAAACGGATGTCAATCAACGTCCTAAAGAGCGAAGCTCCAACGATGATGGCACATCTGAACTGCTTCCACTGCTAACACGATGGTACAAGAGCTTCTGAAATACTGTGTGTTGAATTGTTTCGGCACTTGACCTTCTAATCCAAAAGTAAGTTGATGGAAATCGGTACTTGGCCTTCTTCAGAAAACAACCCGTTTCAACCGGCACTTGACCTTCTCAAAAAACGACAGCACTGGAACCTTGACAGCAGCAACTTGCTTGACTTGCGTAAAAGATAACAGCAGTCCGAGTTATCCGGCAACATGTAACAACGCCGGGTACTGTCAAATTCTTGTTTCCGTCAAAAGGTTGAAATTTTGACTTTTACCGGGCAACGCCGAGTACTTTGAAAATTTTGAAGATGTTGACTGTATTGAAGAATGTTAATTTCTTGAAGGATGCTGATGAATTCTTGTTGAAAATGAAGTGGGTAAGGGACCCCGTGTTTGCTAGTACCAGAATCAAACCAGCTTATGGCCACCAAATGATGCGTGATGCCATATGATGATGGATGGCATCCGCATGTCTGGTTTTGTGTAGTGTGTAGATGTGTTCAGTCAAAACAATGTTCATGCAACAATAACAGGGCAATCCACATAGGACGTCAGTAAACTCACGACGTATAAAGTCAATGAGTCTTGAAACAGCCGTTGACGTTTTTCTTCATTATTTATTGTGGACGCCACAGTGACAAAATGGTTACGCAAATGTGTAGGCACATCAAACAGTCATTATCACAGCAACATTCAATACAGCAATAAACGGTAGACAGCATTACAATGATGAGTCAGATGCATGTTATATTTCAAAGTGCTGTAAATGTAGTCAGATGAACAACTCCATCCTTTTCTATAACAGCCAGGAGATAACCAGATGTATGAGATCAGTTCACTCTCCTTAGTTTGACTTCAGCAAGACAGACACGTCTGCCGAAGTATAAATAATGTCCTCAAAAATATCCTCTAGATAATAAAGGTTTTCTAAACCTAGTTCATTTAACAAAGTAGCAAGTAATGGTCCTTGGTACATGCATCAACCGATGCAGTACAATGCAGCGACATGTGAGCTGGGAAAAAACATCTCGTGACGACGACTTTCGCAGACAGGCTATGAATCGAAATCGCTCACGACCCAAAATCAATAGAGTTAATGAAAATGTTAATTTACCTTGCTTTCAAGAAATACAGAAATATCACGCCTCCCGGCATGTGCAAATACACTAGAGGTATTATCCCGAATAAACGAAATATCCATAAGAGGACCACACATCCCTGACAGAACAAAAATAGCGGAGATCCCCTCTTCAACGAGGCATCTCTTTCGCCATTCCAAATCGCTCACTCCCACTAGTGGTGGGCGGAAACCGATCGACCAAACAACAAGACAAGTCATGCGCAGTCCAGCGCAAAAATGACCACAGCTCAAAAGTTAACTGCATACGATACTAACGCGAGAAGACAAATGCTTACCGAGAAAAGTGACTATAGATTTCAAGCAGTTGTTGCCCTTGCGTTATAAAACAGATATTGAAATAAAACGATGTTGCGAGAATTTATCACGCAACATATACCCTGGACTATTTTATTGAGCAAGGGAAAGCCCTGGGCAAAACTGAAGAAAAATTAGAAGAATTTGCACTTGCTCAATATGCCAAGGCACAGAAGGCTGAAAAAAATGCAAATGCAATTGGACAGAGAGGCTGAACAAAAGAGATTAGAAAGAGAGGCTGAGGTTGAACAAAAGAGATTAGAAAGAGAAGCTGAACAAAAGAGATTAGAAAGAGAGGCTGAAGCTGAACAAAAGAAATCAGACAGAGAAGCTGACAAACAGAAAATGGAATATGAGGAAAAAATGTTAGCTTTAGAGTTGGAAAAAATAAAGTTGGTGAATATGGGTAATTCACAGAATGATTCAAATAATCAAGCATCTTCTAGTAAGATGAATGCTGGTACTTACAAGGTCAAATTACCTGCTTTCAACTCTACATGTGACGATATAACGTTCTACCTGAATAGATTTAAGCTTTCATGCGAAACTCATAAGATAGACAAATCGCAATATGTTGCACAACTGATGGAAATACTTAAAGGTGATGCATTAAATACTATAAGTATGGTGGAAGGGCCTCAGAAGTTTAACTATGATGTTGCCAGAGCGGCTTTGTTAACGAAATATCAGCTCAATGAAGACGGTTATCGTCTTCGTTTTAAGACTATGCTACCAGAAACTGGGGTAGAATTTTCAGATTTTATCTCAAAGATACGTCTTACATTCTCACGTTGGGTTGAACTTTCGAAGACTGAACACACATTTGAAGCCCTTACGAACTTATTGCTTCGTGACAAAGTCATGTGATCGGTTAATGAATCTTTTCTTGCATTCTTACATGAGCGTAAGCCTACGAACTTAAAAGATATGGAACAATATTGTTGCCAGTATGTCACTGCACACCCAGAGGTAACTGTTAGTAATTCTAAAGTCAAAGAAGGTTTACCTGTGGCGTCAGCAGCACCATATGGTCCTAATTTTCGTAGTAAATATCAAGGTGCTCAACGCAATTTTGATAGGAGGAGTAATCGTGATTTTGGACAGAACCAATGGGGTCCATCACGGAATGATTCTTCTTCAGGGAATTGGAGGCAATCTAATAGTCCTCCATATTTTGGTCCTAATAATTATATGAACTTTAAAAAAGGTTACTATAATAGAGGTAATCGAAACTATAATAACTTTTCAGGTAGACAACAAAACCCATCTAACAGATATTCTGATCAATGTGAAAATGACAATCGCAACTATGGAAACTGGGATTCAAACCAGAACAATAATTTCAATAAAGGAAATAACAATAATGGCAATAGAGATGATAGACGCGATAGATCATTTCGCCAAGCGAACTTTGCTCAACAAGAGCCCCAGGGTGTTAATAATCAAGGTAACAATGATAATACTATCCCTAAAGTTACTGCTTGCTCTGCTTTCGATTTCAATAGAGCATCTCAGTGCCAGCAGTGCACAACTTTGTTTAATCCTACAGCGATAACTACCTTGAGTTGCGGTCATCCTCTACCTCCTCTTCCTGCCTTATCGGTGCATGATGGAAGAGGGTCTCTTATACTTCATAAAGGGTTAGTGAACAATAATCCAGTGTCAGTTCTCTTTGATTCTGGATGCACAACTGTTGGAATTAGACAGTCTCTAGTTCATCCATCCTGTGCAACTGGTAATATAGTGAAATTTGTGACATTCGGTGGTACAGTTTAGACTTTTCTGACTGCCATAGTCCACATTGCCACACCGTTTTTCACTGGTTATATACACGCATGTTTGCTCAGAGCACCTATCGCCGACCTGACTGTCGGACATATACATGGTGTAAATGTTTGTACACCAGTACAAATTGCTGCTTGGGAACAGCAACATAACCTTACTGCTTCTACCTTAGGGACAATGCCAAGATTTTTTCACCACGTTCATTCTTCTAACGTTATACATTCTACTAATGTGGTGCAATCTTCTAGTATTGATGATACGATTGTTCATCATGCTAATTTTGGTGCTTCTTGTAGCCCAGTTTGACATACTTCAGTACGTCGCAACTCTAACTTTGACTCTTCTTTAACTACAATTGTAAAAGAAGATCTCTCGATTTTGTCTGATACACACACTGACTTTGTGGCTCCGACGGAATCTATATCCAGTCACGTTGATTGCAACTTCTTTGCTGCAATGACTAGTGTTTCCTTTACTACATGTACGAACTCACTTGTTAGTACATATCTGTACTTTATGAACTTCTTTACTGTTCTTACTGGGTCGGTTAGCTCAGTATCTTCGTTCTTTACGACTTTTTGTCGCACTTACTATTTGTCTTTTAAACTTCGACGCAGGTCCAAGTTTACTGCTATTAGTTTTTGCATCTTTATTGTATGCTCCTTGCTTTTTTCTTTATCCGGTACTCAGGCTGTAACTTCAGTTCAGCCTTTAAGATGTACGCATTTGTCAACGACATTTCCTTTGTCTTGCGCAGAATCTCAGAATGTCAACCATCATGACGTTTTTAGTCATCATTACCACCCTCTAGATTTACCTTTTGACGTGGGTATTATGGGTATACTCACGACTATGATCTACAACGGGATGCTATTATGCTACAGCCCTTTTCACTTTTCTATACGAGCTATCCGTGGTTCGGATAATGTAATGGCAGATATACTGTCCCGTTGCCCACATGATTCTACGTAACTCCCATTTCCTAGACCTCTTTATAGATTTCGGGGTTAACTAGATACCTGTGGTTATAGATTAACACTCGAGTGCTACATGTATATTATCCTGTTAAGTTAAGGCTCTAGAATAGTCTGTTCAACTTTCTCTGTAACAGAGGAAGGTTTGATTATATCCATACATAGGCCAAAAGTTTACATAGCCACATTTTATATATACAAATGTAGGATTGAATGTTATAGATTATAAAATCCTACGGTTATCAAACAGAGTGTATCATTTGTATTTTCTCACAACAAATCAGGCTGTGATATGCAGAGTGTCAACAGCTTGCCAGCTGTGTTAAGATGTGACGTCCTTGCTTTTCATTTAGCGTTGGATGCTTCTATTGATGTCTATGGATCTCATTACAGTACACTATGCTTTGGAACTCCTGACTACATCGAGGATTCCTACTTGTTAGTTAACATTGTTGTACATTGTCATATGATATTATGTTAAATATATGTTACTATGTAATCATAACCTTTCGAGGATATACAGGTGTCTCTATATTGTTGTATATTAATGTTAAAAGAATAATATCGCAATGACACCTCTATTTTTGTAATTTATTATTGCGAAATATGGCTATATTGTATTTTTTGGGGGATATATGAAAGTCATATGTATGTAATTTTCCCAGCACTTCATAGTGCGATTGTGAGAACATAATTTCTCTAAAGTTGTGAGATAATTTCTGTTCTTACCCGACGCTCCATTGTGCGTCATTATAGCCTTATGTTTTGGCGATGTATGTGTAAATGCCCTCTAGCTGCGCGTCATTTATGCGTGTTAGCCTGGTTGTCTAGAGTATCATGCTCTTGATTTTTGTTTTGGAGTGTATGTTTATTAGGGTTTGTCATGTACACGGTTATATATTATTATGATATGCATTGATGTCATGCATTGTTTATTGTATCTGATTACCGTGTCATAATCCTTGTCTTTTCCTTTTCTCCTTCTTTGCATATCTCATCTTGCCTTTGTTTACTTATCGCCCTTCTCTACTTTTTTCTCGCTACTATTTATACCTTTGTGTTTATGACTTTATATTTAGAGTATACTTGAAGGTAGATATGTGTATGCTTCCGCCCTGCTTTGTTTTCCAGTCATTGTAATTTAAAAAAAAAAACACAGTCAACATTATCTTCCATTACGGTCATCAGTAAGGTGTTACATTTATTTGTATGTTCAAAATATTTGAGCTGTCTAACTTTGATCTCTTTCATTAATTCTCTTTTCTTTTCTCGATTTTCTAGGACTTCTTTTTATGTTTTCTTCTCTTTCCTTGAGGTGTGCAACATTAAACTGAAAAATCAGACAAACAGATATTTGCCTATGTGGGAAGGGCAAAAAAAAAAAAAAAACAATAGATCGTACATGAAAACTGTTGACTTCTCGAGAGGAGCAGGGTGGCATCATCCCCTACTCCAACTCGGTTGATGGAGAAACTGTATGACGACGAGAGAAGCATGAGACGGACTGCCAGCTTTATGAAAGAGATACATGGGGGTTTTGTTTGGTTTAATTTTAAGGACCATCTTCATTGCACGATGACAACATCAGTGATTCCATTTTCTCTCTTAGATCACACAAGGACGATCTCAGCACAGTGTACGATCTCCGTAGCACCGGCGAGAATCCCAATGTAGGAATCACACATTCTACAAAAACTTTTGGGGTGGGTAGGTTTCTAATTTTTAAAGTTTGCCCATGCAGCGGCCTTACGGCGTACTCTTTTTGATTTCCAACAGTCGTGGGATTTTTAACGTGCGCAACTTGCACACGTGATCTCCTATATTTTCGCCCTTATCCGATAAGGATAGGCATTCGATCTCACTACTCAGGAGACCAGGGGGGAGCATGACATCATTAGGACCACTGGTTCTGGAAAAAATGTCCATAAATGATATTCCATCTACTGCGTACCTTTAGAATTCGAGGCGGACACCATACCTTTTAGCCACTCCTACCCCTAAATGTGGTTGTTATGAGTTAAATTCATAACGATTATGAGTAAAGTATCTTATGCTCGACAGAGCTTCATTTCTTATATTTTATTTACACTAAATGGAAATGACATCATGCCGAGAAAGGACTGAAGCAGGAGCTAATTTTTGAGCAGAAGTGGGGTTTTATCGTCTGCAAGGAGAGATGTCGATTGTGTTTTAAGGCAAGCTGTCGCATGTGTGTTTGCTCCTGCCGTCGACTGTGTTTTACCTGAATTGTACCATCACTAGGGCACCAATATACTCTGTTGAGAGGTTCCTAGCTTATCTGAATGTCAGGAAGTACTTTTCATTATTGTGTCGAAACGTATGAAATATATTAAATTGGTGAGAACGCAAGGACAGCGTCTCCATAGAGGAACGGACTGCCTTACGACATTGTGAAGACTGCATATCACTGTCTTTGCTATTGGGCGTGAACCTATTATGATGTTTAATGGAGCTATGTAACTGTCCAGAAATAAATTGTATATTGTGAACGTTACAGAGGAGTTTCGCTTGCACTGGAATTAACGTTGATACGTGTCTGTCGACATCCCCTATGTTTGTATTTGGCCACGAACATTGTTCCGCATAACATATATCACTACAACTGCTGATGGAGGACACGTATCAATAGATGGTGGTATCAAGCCGGGATTTGAATCATCCATTTTGAATTGTGTTAAAAGAAGATGCCATATGAATTTTTAAAGTCTGAGGACTGTTTTTTTTTAGTACGATTATGGTACCATGCCTAGCGTACAAGAGTATCGTCTGCTGACCTGTCAGACCGTGTGAGGATGAATGAACTTTAAGTGTTATCAAAATTCTTCAAATAACCGCTGCTGAAGTTGGTCCCTGGAGGAAGAGAATTTTTTCAACATAATTACGTAACTACAATGCTGTTTTATGCCTGATGATGACGTACACTCAAGTAATTTTAATGAAGTTTTTTCAAGAGGACGACGAACAAAATGGCGTTCATGTTCGAGTGAGTTGAAGTTTGAAAGCTAAACCTAAACCCTGGTCGCTGCTTTGGCGGATCATCTTTCCCTGTGTCTCAGACTGAGCTCAGTCTCGTGCAGAGTCGAATGAACAGGTACAAATTTTAGAGGTGAATGATGCGGAGGGGACTAATGAAGATGATTTACAGAGTTGAACCTATTGACAAAGAATCATTTATAAAGATGCAATAGAAATTCCTAAGAAAAAAAAAAAAAAACAGGTCCGCAGTCTTTTGGGTCTTGTCGGATTCGACAGAAAGTTCTTAACTAATGTTTCAGAAATTACTTCAGTTCTGTCTTCGTTATTAAGGAAGAACTCTGCAAATATGATTGTTTGGACTCATTCATGTAATGAGTCATTAAGTTTATTGAAATCTTGTTTCTCTAAATCACCAATTTTAAGATTGCCCGATACTAGACTTCCTTTTATCTTTACGGTCGACGCTTCTGCTTCGGGGATAGGTGGTACACTGTTGCAGAGCTTAGAAGATAACCTTCATCCAATTCATATAGAATTGTCAGTCGAAAACTGACACCAAAAAAAAAAAATATCCCATCATCTAGCGGGAATTACTCGGGGTGGTGTATTGTTTTGCAAAATTGCAACGCTATCTTATTGGCGCAAAATTCGTCCTGGAAACGGATCAGCGGGCCTTGTCTTACCTCAAAAAAGCTAAATTTCGTAATGAGAAAGCAGCCAGAGAAGCACTCGCGCTCCAGCCATACGACTACGAAATAAGTGCAATAAAAGGCAATCAGAACGTATTGGCGGATGTTCTATATCGGTGTCTAAAAGACTCACTATCAGCTAACAACACTGAAAATGCAAGTACTGATGTGACATTACAGCAAACTAATCCACGAAATTGCAATCAGTATAACCAATAGACAGTGTACAACGTGTGCACAGTTGTTGCTAAATATGCTTGTTCTTGCTTGAATCTGATGAGTTATTACTGCTGCTTCGTAACGAATACTTATGAAGCCCATGATGAACACAATTGTTTCACACTATCATATTGTTTCAGCGATAAGATGGAATAAATCGCTCATTGATGATATTAACACTATTTGCTTCTATGGACTATGATCACTCGGCACGTGATGATGATGAATCCTGAAATCGCCGGTTAAAATGTTATTCCTTGTATTGCTCAGCTCATCACATATATGTCAGGAATTTGATGTACTTTATCCATATACTGCTTATGTACACAAACCACGCATTAATTGCTTCACTACAAATAATCTAACATTCTGAAACATTTCAGTCCGATAATGCATTTCGCTTGGACATTGTGAATTTTAAGCGGAAAGTTAAAGGAATTAACTCATGTTAGCTTATCATGGACTACAAAGGGATGTAACTAAATAAATGACACTTGTGATGTTGGACTTTGTCTAACTGGAAATGGAACATTCGTCATTAACTTTAAATATTGATGCAACTTCCAATAGAACGTGGAAGATAATCATGGACATGTGCGATTATAAAAATTTTCGCGGGACGTTAGTTGGTTATTACTGAACCAGTAAGGATGACATTGAAATTTAATGCTTTAAATACGGTGCTTTAATTAGCTGTTAATTAGTTTTAATTAGATTGATGAGATTCTGTATTTGACTTAAGTCAGTACAACACTCACACTAATTATATAAATGAACGTTATAATTGTTCCCACAACGAGTTCGCAAGTTATACCATACATCATCGTAACTTTACCCGATTGGACACACAACTTTGTCATTTTAAAACATCAATAAAAATTGACACCACAATATACCTTATCGTACAAGTACCCAAGAATGTACACATGACAATAATCTGTTCTCGCAATCATTCACATTACAAATTCGATTGTCTGCCTAACTTCACCTGTTTACGTTGTTTAAACATTTTTATGTGCTGTAATGCTTTAAATCATTGCTTCTAATTAATGAATAGTCATTTGACAACTGAAACTTGACTTGACTTATAGGTGTTACTGGACGGTGTGATGAATGTGAGTTGATGTATTGCTACCATTATTTTTCATGGGTTGTGGACAGTTAGTCATGGATACCACACGTTGTTGTCAAATGGAGTTTGTCTTGAGTAGACACTGGTGGTGGCTCATATACCATTGTCCACACTTTTAGTGTTAAATTGCCTACTCTGTGGCAAACCTGGGTGCTTTTCTAGTTCTTACCTCTTGTGAAATTTGATGTTACCATATGTCACTCTGGTGATTATGTACTCACACCACATGAATAATGAAAACTTTGTTTTCATTATTTTTGCGCCGGGGGGGGGGGGGGGGGATGTTATGAGGTTATTTCATAACGATTATGTGTAAAGTATCTTCAGCTCAACAGAGCTTCATTTCTTATATTTTATTACGGATTTTACTTACACTAAATGGAAATGACGTCATGCCGGGAAAGGACTGAAGCAGACGCCAATTTTTGAGCAGAAGTGGGGTCTTATCGTCTGCAAGGAGAGATGTCGATTGTGTTTTAAGGCGAGCGGTCGCACGTGTGTTTGCTCCTGCAGTCGACTGTGTTTTACCAGAATTGTACCATCACTAAGGCACCAATATACTCTGTTGAGATATTCCTAGCTTATTTGAATGTCAGGAAGTACTTTTCAATATTGTGTCGAAACGTATGAAACATATTAAACTGGTGAGAATGCAAGGACAACGTCTCCATAGAGGAACGGACTGCCTTATGACATTATGAAAACTGCATATCACTGCCTTTGCTATTGGGCGTGAACCTATTATGATGTTTAATGGAGCTATGTAACTGTGTGATCGCTTGGCCTTCCACGCTAGCATTATCCCTACTACTTCCACGCTAAGCATTTATACGTGCTATAATATGCTACATATAAGAATGACAGACCTCAAAAGCAAATAAGACGTTTTTACACAAAAAGCAGTATCATTCAAAGTTCAGTTGGCAGTTACTGCTCTGACAGGGCAAACGTAGGTCAGTCCCAGATAATAATGAATGGGTTTTGTGCGCGGAAAGTGGGAAATGAATGTTTGTGTGATCTGGTTTTTTAAAATCTAATTGTTAAGTTGGAAAAGATCACACATGTGAAAAAAATCGAAATAACAGAAAGTCGTGTGCAAAAAGTCGAAAACAGAGAGTCGTGAGCAGATATTGTACCGTTAAAAAAAGATCGGGTCGTGTGGAAAAAGGCGGGAAAAAAGAAGAAATAGTATAAATAGAAGAGGTGTGGGCGACAAAAGAGAGATTTCAGGATTTATGATTCCAATGATACCATGATTTTACACTAGAGGATTTTTTTACAGATAGCGTTAGGTGAACTTCGTCTTTGAGGATACCAAGACAAGTTTTTGAGTAGACAAATCAGTATATTATTCTATTTGGATTACATATATTATTCTATTTGGATATACATATATTATTCAGTTGGATTACATATTTTTCATCTTAGATAGCCAATCATCATTGTGAAATTTACAGTGTTTGTCTAATGACGTCAATAAACTCTAATTGAATTTTTCTACATTGCTGTTTGTGGAACTTTACAGTAATTTTTTTTGGATATACGTTGTTATGCTGAAACTGTTTTGCTTATCACCAAACTTAAAGGGAAGAACATTCCTGGGTTGAAAAAATAACAAAAGGTCAAGTATTACCATCTCTGGCGGAAGGCCAGTTAGCACTTGAACCACAACAACATATGAAGATTAACTCTGACTAAATAAAATCAATATAACTACTAGTGTCGTATAACCTACACGGCCACATATCTTTACATTGATGCCGTAACCAGCTCGGTTACATGTTCAAATCGGCGCCGTGACCTGCCCTTTTTTCTTGGTGAAAGCAGACAGGCATAATCACTATAATGGATCAAAGTCAAGAACAACAGCAGCAACAACAGGCGTTGTATACACTACAGCAACAACAGCAACAACAACAGGCGTTATATGCACAGCAGCTACAACAGCAACAGGAATTGCAACAGGCAAACGTCCATCCTGCTAACATACCCTTACCTGTAGAGGCCGAACCCACAATGACCGCGTTGCAACGGATAACAGACACGCTATCCAATGTAGATCACTATAATAAATATAACCAAATTCGCTCGGTTATAACCCCCTTCACGGGCGATTCAAACACATTTCGGAGATGGCTAATAAACAGACACTGATATGCGAGCAACAATACATATTGCCAGAGAAAACCAGACATCAACAATACACATTGCCGGAGAGAACCAGAGATCAACAATACATATTGTCGGAGAGAACCAGAGATCAACATTACATATTGCCGGAGAGAACCAGAGATCAACAATACATATTGCCGGAGAGAACCAGAGATCAACAATACATATTGCAGGAGAGAACCAGAGATCAACAATACATATTGCCGGAGAAAACCAGAGATCAACAATACATTTTGCCGGAGAGAACCAGAGAGCAACAATACATATTGCCGGATAAAACCAGAGATCAACAATATATATTACCGGAGAGAACCAGAGATCAACAGTACATATTGCCGGAGAGAATCAGAGAGCAACAATACATATTAACGGAGAGAATCAGAGAGCACACCACATAACTACAATAGAAGATCCCAGATCAAGTATCGAGACGACAGCAACAACACGGGTCGCATAGCCACTGTCGACAGCCACTGGAACAGACTCAATAAAAGAGATTGTCGCATTGCAGTCAGAAATTTTATCAATGGAATAAAACAACGAAATATATGGGAAGTAAATAATGTTACAACGACTGACCAACAAACATGTATGATAACAACAGAAGATGGACTAACGGCACATATCAGACCTCTAAAACAATGGAGAAAACCACTTAATAGACATCACCAGGTCGGTTTTATGAAATCAAATGAGACGCAATGGGCCCCCATGATCAATAGTCAACCTAGAGAAATGCACAAACTGTAAGTGAATAAAATAAAGATGATTTCTGTCGTAACACAAACAGATGTTGACAGGTCAAGTCAGGTACATGACCCATTGAACACCCACACATCGTCTAGACACATTCCAACAGCAGTAAGACAGTCGGCCAGGCAGACAAATTCCCAAGATCGCACAGTCACTGAACCACGCACATCCGACAGTGAAGACGATATTCCCCTCGCTGAGTTACGCAAAAGACTGGAATATCGAAATACGAGGTTACAAGCCGAGCAGGTTACTCCAGAACACACTGACATCACGATAGATTCCTGCCAGCCTATTGGACAACAAACATACAATAGAAATGAACAACCTTCAACAAGCAACTACCACTCTGATGAACAGTGGGATAGTGAAGACGAGACGCCCCTGCAAGTGATTCACAGTAGAGCAATTAACAACATCCAGTATACTGAAGATAATGATGAAAACGCAGACAGCGCTGTGCGAAATACGCCATCCTCTTGTGATCAACGATTGACGAGGAAAAAAGTTATCTAGATGGAAATCGCCAACTTCCTCATGTCAAATTCGTAAACGTCCAGTTCAACGATTATTGATTTATTGGAGAATCAATCTTCTCTAATAACGAAAAGGTACTCACCCAGCTATAGTACCCAACGAGTACTCTCTCTACAATAGTACTCCCCCTCGTTACCCACCATCATCTAAAGTCACTAATATCCTTTTTTTGTTCGGTAGGAAATTTTTTTTTCTTTCAGAAAGATGTCAGCCTCAGTCAAGATCCTGCTGATGATAGTGACAGTTACGACATCTATAACACCCAGATATACTTACAAATTAATTATGGCGTGACGCCACTGTGTTTGAGTTTTATACAATTATTTAAGATTCTTCGTCAACATGGACTGTCATGATGATTACACATTTTGCACCGCTACGTCATGATATTTAAGAACTTTCGCTAACATTCGCAGATCTACAACACTATGTTATCCAGGTTAAATAGAACTTTAAATTATCTCATTTCTACAAATGACACCACTTTTGCCTTTGAAAATCTTTATAATAGGACTTATGCTTTACAACAGTTTTTTTTCCTTCTTGATGAATTTTGTGACAAAAGCAAACACACTGTACGCACACACATATTTTTCCTTTGTAACACAGTTTTTTTTAAAAATGTGTTAACTCACAGTTTTCCTTTTGTGTTATGGAAAGACCGTTTTATAATGTTCAATCGCATCGAGAATGTATTTTGGCGATTTTTTTTAATGATGCTGTTTACAGCCTCAATGATCGTATATTGCTACTCACATTATTCAAGCCGACGACCCTTTCTCACAGATATATGACGAATCAGACGTCACATTTATTCTTCCCTACACATCTAAACGCCTGTCCATCTCCTGTCACCTTCTCCGACATGCTCCATCTGTGATGGACCATCACAGATGGAGCGTTTCTAAATCGACGCCCCGTTCCGAGCATTCCCTAATATTCAACAGGAGTTTACCTATGTTAACGTGTCTATCAAATTCTATAAATACTTCTTCGCATTCCTGAGTCCAGTGAGACACACCAGAGGTCATGACCCGACACACTAGAGTGTCAGGACTATTGATTTTGCCTAGCATAATTGGTGTTTTGAATTTTAAGCTGTTTAGTGTATAAATACCATGTGTACAAGAAGATGAGATGTCCACAGCGGACATCGGTAAAAGATAATGAGGACATTGTTACCGCCACTGACACAGCTAACGCCACTAAGACCCCCGAGTACATTCCCATGACTGACATTCGTTCCCCTCCCACGGTGATAAACCCTACTCCGTCATTTATCCCAATATACACCCCACTCCACTAAATAACTGAGACCTTGTATATATTTTCACCTAAAATTTGACTTGGTGATATACAAGTATTTTGCAAGTTGGGTAAAACTTATATGCTAATCAACACAGTTCGCGGATTGGCGAAATACTACATTGTTACATGCACACCATGACAATTCCATGCGAAATCGCTAACATGGTAACGGATATGTTCACATGTTGATAAACCTTGAATTGAGAAATAAACATCACATATTGATGTACCTGAATTGTTCTGACCATTTGTCACGTTGTTAGCGGAACGCTACAGTATATTTTCTTGACAAATTGTTGTCCATTATTATGAACTTGCATTTGTATGCAGATTTTATATTTGATAACGAAGCTATAAACAGTTTGGTACTTGGTTCAGGGTAACTGAGATAGTTCATACTCCAACACCCGATAGTTATTTGTATCGGTATATTTGTCCTCCCTCATAGTAACGACCATTACATAAGTTGGAGATTAGAGACACTTTTTAATAAATACTTTGTAACTCAATGTAACCAGATTGATAATGCTATATTTATATTGTGCGACGAACACATAGACAGTTCACCAAACTTGTCCAGATTTTTGGTGTTTAAGACCCATATACATCCTGGTAAATCACTGACCGCAGTGGCAGGATTGGGGTCGCCTGTATCATATGATTGTATTATATTTACCACGTTCTATATTGACAGTTACGAGAGCGTACAGCTCCAGTTCATATTTTTTTTTTAAATTTATAGATTAACAATGCCATGTATGTATATTCCCATGTCATAAAGTATATTACATTTTTTTGCGTCCCACGGTCTGATGTTTGACCATTAGTTCTATGCTGTTAGGCTGATGTTCGTTGCAGCTACTACATTTAAGATTGTTAAATACTTAATGAATATTAGTCATCTCATCTCATAATCGGAACCTCTTCTACCCCGTGAGACGAGGTGTAGAGGGTACCCAAGTGCACAAGGCCCATGGGCGGACATGTAATCGAAGTGACTTGGCAAACAGGTGATTAGCCCATTGTGCCCGAACTTGCCCTCATGTGTACTCATATTCGCTATAAAACCTCCGAACTATCGAGACGTCTTTCCAGCCAAAATGGACAGAGCCTCATATACCCGAAGGTTTCGAGGGATGTCCTTCCTCATTTGCACAAAGGCATTTATAGAGGAACTCTCAGGACCCGTAGGTCTGAGGAAAGGAGCAAATCTGAAGACAGGCACAGCAGTCTTTGGTACTGGGAGGTCTCCACTTAAAGTGGTATACCACACACAGTCAGTAAAGACAAAGGTCGCCTGCGGAATATTAGTCACTTCTGTTAAATATTGCCAAAGTATTTTTGTTTTGTTTTGTTTTTATTTGTGTTGTTTGCACAACCCATGAAAATCGTATGCGATTATATTTTTTTAAAAATGTTATCATTAAGTATGTTATCATTATGGTGATCACTAACGCACAGCGTTGTTCATATTGATATTGTTAAGAAGTAGTGTACATCATCATCATCATCATCAGTTGCCATCTCCACAACGAAAGTTGGCTGTAATGGATCTCCAACGTCTTCTGTCTCTTGTCTTGGTGGTACACTCTGCTAGACTCTTTCCCGTCCATCTCTTGATGTTATCTTCCCACTTATAGCGCTGTCTTCCCCTTGCACGTTTGCCTTCAACTCTCCCTTCTGTTATGGTCTTCTGCAAGGTGTTATGCCTTTTTATGTGGCCAAAGTATTTTAGCTGCCGAACTTTGACCTCTCTCATTAGTTCTCTTTTCATACCTAGATTTTCTAGGACCTCCTTATTTGTTTTCATGTCCTTCCATGAGATACGCCCCATTCTTCTATATATCCACATTTCAAGAGCCTCAATTCTTTCTTCCAAATGCTTATTCATCGTCCATGTTTCTGCACCATACAGAAATGCAGAATATATATAACACTTTATGATTCTCAGTTTTAATTTATGAGATAACTGTTTGGATGTCAGTATATGTTTCATGTTGTTGAATGTAGCTTTGGCCATTCCTATTCTCTTCTTGATTTCTGTTTCACATCTGCAATCTTCTGTTATTATATGACCAAGATATACGTAGCTCTTGACTTGTTCCAGGATTTTCCCATTTACGCTTATCTTTAATGTGGGTTTATCGTCTGTTTTGCTAATTATACTAAGTGTATTTTGCTAAGTGTACATCAATACTGTTCAATGGCGAAGTGTCTTTTTCTTTTTCTTTGATCCTTAGCCGCCGACCGTCAATGCAGTCAGTGGCCATCACGCCTAGTGGCGTCTTGTAGGGCAACAAATTGATTCCACTTTGCTCGGTCGGTGGCCATCCTTCATACAGTGCCCCAACTCTGGTTCATTCTTTGCATCTCAGCCTCCACAGTCCTCCGCCAGGTTGTTTTTGGTCGGCCTCTCTTTCGTTTTCCTTCAGGGGTCCAAAGCATAGCTGTTCTTGTGATGGCGTCGGGGTCTCTTATGAGGACATGACCAACCCAGCTCCAGCGTCTGCCAGCTATGATGGTGTGCATGTCCTCTTGCTTGCTACGAGTAAGCAGATCTTGGTTGGTGATGGTATTTGGCCAAAAGATTCGGTGAATGTTTCTTAGGCATGTTGTGTGAAAAGAGGACAATTTCGACATTTCCTTCTCTGTAACTCTCCAGCATTCCGCACCATAGAGAAGCACAGAAAGCACACAGCTCTGATATAATCTTAATTTTGTGCTTGTGCTGTATTGGGAGGACTTCCAGATGTTGTTTAGGCTAAAGAAGGCTGTTCTTGCCTTATTCATTCTGATGTTGATGTCTTTGCCTGCCCGCCGTCTGGTGTTACTATGCTTCCTAGGTATGTGAAGGTATCTGTCTGTACCAATTGCTGATTCCTTACTGATATGGGCTCACGGTTGCTCACATTGAGCGTCATGACCTCAGACTTCTTTAAATTGATATTCAAGCCCACCTGCTGGCTAAACTTATTAAGTCTATCCGTTTTTTCCTAGATGTGTTGATGTGAATGTGCTAGTAGTGCAATGTCATCTGCATATTCCAGATCTTCCAATGTAGAAAATGTTGTCCATCTTATTCCTCTTGGACTGCCCTCTGTTGTCTGGCGCATCTCCCAGTCTATGACTGTTAAAAATAGAGTGGTTGATAAGGGGCATCCCTGTCGTACTCCTGTCTTCACCTCAAAGGTTAGGTTGCTCTGCCCAACACTACACGTAAAGTTGGCATAGAGGCTTTTTATGATTGACACAATGCAGCTTGGAATTCCATAAGCCCTCAGTATTTTCCATAAACTGTCCCTATGTATGCTGTCGAAAGCCTTTTCAAAATCAACAAAATTAATGTAAAGCTGTCTTTGCCATTCTGAGCACTGTTCTATAATGTTCCTGAGAGTGAATATATGATCTACACATCTCCTGTTCTTTCTAAATCCTGCTTGTTCTTTCCTAAGTTTGTGGTCTACTGCCTTTGAAATTCTCTGTATAATTATCCTGCCTAGTATTTTGCTGGAAACTGAGAGAAGAGTGATTCCTCTCCAATTATTGCAGTC
Organism: Oreohelix idahoensis; assembly: GCA_024509875.1. Taxonomy (NCBI): domain Eukaryota; kingdom Metazoa; phylum Mollusca; class Gastropoda; order Stylommatophora; family Oreohelicidae; genus Oreohelix; species Oreohelix idahoensis. The sequence goes on along the minus strand of JAMPIV010022518.1, from coordinate 886,539 downwards.
CGCAAGATCTCCCTTCTTGGGCAATTTGACAATTATTCCTTTGTTCCACTCTGATGGTGTTGTCCCCGTTTTCCAGACTTGTGCAAATAGTGGTTCTAATAGTTCTGCTTCTAGCTCAGGGTCTGTCTTAAATAGCTCTGCATTTAAGTTATCATGGCCTGGAGCTTTGCCGTTCTTTAACCCTTTGATTGCTGTGATGATTTCTTCTTTGCGTGGAATGTCTGTATTCACATCTAGATCGTTTTCAGCTTCAGGAACATTCAATTGTGTCTCTGGTGGTTCCTTGTTCAGAGTTTCTCTGAAGTGCACTGCCCATCTTGTTTCCTGTCCCTCTGCTGTCGTGATAAGATTACCTTGCTTATCTCTTACTAATGTAATATTGTTTGCACCTCGTTTTCCGCTGATGAATTTAGTTATTTTGTATACTGTGCTTTGTTCATTTCTCAGTGCGGTGAAGTGTATTAACAAATTTTATATATCCCCCGTGTTACGCATTATAAATTTACTGGGATCCCTCGTTTTACTATTTTTTGTTTTTTTATATTTTTTATATTTTTATTTTTATTTTTTTTTCTCTCTGAGAGACTCTACTAATAGGTTAGTCGTTTATAACAGTCACTAGCATGAGGTAGTTAGTTGATAGTACGCAAATGTCTCCCTCTGGGATACATTTGTGTGGTCAGGGACGTATGTGACCGCTTGGCCTTCCACGCTAGCATTATCCCTACTACTTCCACGCTAAGCATTTATACGTGCTATAATATGCTACATATAAGAATGACAGACCTCAAAAGCAAATAAGACGTTTTTACACAAAACGCAGTATCATTCAAAGTTCAGTTGGCAGTTACTGCTCTGACAAGGCAAACGTAGGTCAGTCCCGGATAATAATGAATGGGTTTTATGCGCGGAAAGTGGGAAATGAATGTTTGTGTGATCTGGTTTTTTAAAATCTAATTGTTAAGTTGGAAAAGATCACACATGTGAAAAAAGTAGAAATAACAGAAAGTCGTGTGCAAAAAGTCGAAAACAGAGAGTCGTGTGCAGGTATCGTACCGTTAAAAAAAGATTGGGTCGTGTGGAAAAAGGCTGGAAAAAGAAGAAATAGTATAAATAGAAGAGGTGTGGGCGATAAGAGAGAGATTTCAGGATTTATGATTCCAATGATACCATGATTTTACACTAGAGGATTTTTTTACAGATAGCGTTAGGTGAACTTCGTCTTCGAGGATACCACGACAAGTTTTTGAATAGACAAATCAGTATATTATTCTATTTGGATATACATATATTATTCTATTTGGATATACATATATTATTCAGTTGGATTACATATTTTTCATCTTGGATAACCAATCATCATTGTGAAATTTACAGTGTTTGTCTAATGAAATCAATAAACTCTAATTGAATTTTTCTACATTGCTGTTTGTGGAACTTTACAGTAATTTCTTTTGGATATACGTTGTTATGCTGAAACTGTTTTGCTTATCACCAAACTTAAAGGGAAGAACATTCCTGGGTTGAAAAAATAACAAAAGGTCAAGTATTACCATCTCTGGCGGAAGGCCAGTTAGCACTTGAACCACAACAACATATGAAGGATTAACTCTGACTAAATAAAATCAATATAACTACTAGTGCCGTATAACCTACACGGCCACATATCTTCAAATTGATGCCGTAACCAGCTCGGTTACATGTTCAAATTAGTGCCGTGACGCGGGCACAACTGTCCCGAAATAAAGTGTATTGTGAACGTTGCAGAGGAGTTTCGCTTGCATTGGAATTAACGTTGATACGTGTCTGTCTACACCCCCTATGTTTGTATTTGGCCACGGACATTGTTCCGCATAATATATATCACTACAACTGATGGGCGGCACGAATCAGGGGTTAGCGTTATAAAAGTGGTTATCTGAGAGCGAACGAAGAAGAAGATCCTCAATTCTTTCTTCTAATTGCTTATATGGAAACTAAACCTTTCGGAAAACAGACAAGGGAGATCAGGGTTCTACGAAATGATAAAAAGTAAATACGAAATGTTATTACGGTGACACTGACTTTTAATCCATCTAATATATATAATTACTGGTGGTTGAGAACTGCGCACAGTGATTGAAGGATGTGAGTTTACCCGATGGGGTGTTGCTTCAATTATCGTTGCGCGGTTCTAAGTAAAAAGGTAGATGAGTTATTAAGGGAAGTACGTCAGAGAAGATAGTGGAAAATAGTCGGGCTGGTGTAAAGACTAGGTGGTCTTCTGTGTATTGTCCAGAGTAAGGTTAAAAGGTAAATGAGCCTGTTACATGCCCATTGAGGATACGATGTTAAGCCAATATCTAGGGCATTACTCGTCAAATGTATGATTTTGACATACAAGGATTTTGATGCATCAGTTATAAACAGGGACTGTCAACGTATGTGCAAACTGTGGACTGGAGTGTATTAAATTGGATCAAGTGTCTTATACGTGTCCGGCTGTAACAAACATTATGGTTTCATTGATAAGAGCCAAGTATTAGCTGACATTGAACTTATGTATTGTAAAATACATCTGTGGTGCATTATGGAAAATTACTGTTGAAGTTAAAGTACGGTATTAAAATTCATTTGGATCGTATGAGCTGAGCTGATTGCTTCTCTTGGGTTGTGAAGACCCATTGTACGGAAGTAATTTATCAGATTACAGGCCTTCCGCGGAAGGGTTACAAAACACTCGTATGTTTTAGGGGCCCGAGGTAGGAGCAAAGAATAGTAACACTGTACCCTATAACGCATGTCGTTTCAGGCGAGTAAGGAGGATTGAGCATACGGCCAGTTACACCATACTGTAGAAACGTTCACTCATCACCCTTCATCTCTTCAAGGAACACAGACCTTCAAAAACTTGGTGCCGAGTATTCCTGTCCCATGTTTTTGTAATTTGCTTACTTAGTCGTTTCTCTTCTACCCTGGGGTGTAAAGGTTTACCAGAGAGAGAGAGAGAGAGAGAGAGAGAGAGAGCCATATTATCATATCGGCCGTCTTCCTCCTGGCCTGGTTCCAATCTGGTCCTCGGTCTTTCATGGACAGTCTAATGGTGTCCTCCAAGTGGACTCTGGGTCGTCTTGGAGGTCTGGATCCCTGGCTCTTAGTTTCCCATATTTGTCGTGGTAGGAGATCTTCCCCGATTCTGCACATATGGCCAAACCATCGTAGTTGAGACTGTTCTACTTGGGTCTGCAGGGGTTGGGCTTTCAGGCCTTGCGTATTGTCTGGTTCCAGACCATGTCCTTATTTGTTACTTCAACCACCTTCCTTAGATATCTCACTTCGGATGTTTGGAGCTGGCTTTTGTGGGTTGTAGCCATTGGCCATGACTCGCACCTATACGTCAGGACTGAAACATAGGTGGAGCGGTATACGGCCAACTTGGTCTTCTTACCAACTTCTATTTTACAGAGCAATCATCGATATTTATGGCCTGATAAAGTCTCCCATCTGCTACTCTTTGAGTAGCAAACTCTTATTTGATGTCTCCCTTTCAGTTTATGACAGCTCCAAGGTATTTAATGTAGTTGATCTGCTCAAGGACCTGTTCTCCCTAAATAATCTGATGCGTTCTTCCTTCTCGTGATATCACCATAGTTTTTTTTGGAGCTGCTGATGATCATCTTCATTTCTCTATTTCTCTCCTTCATCATCCTATTATTTGGCATGTTTTACGCCCTACATTCTTTATGTGACCACTCCCAGACTGTTTACGTTACGCTAGGTGACTCGTGATAATACCACGTTTATTGAACCGGTCAGCAAGCGATATTCTTATCATGAAAGATAAGCCGGCTCGCCACCTTTGGATACAGATGGCAAACGTGAAGTGAGATAGCGACCCAGACGTAATTCATTTCCGGGGCTAGCGACAATCAGGCAATTAACACGTGGGTTGCGGTCTGTCTGCCTGAGAAGACCATATTGTTTGTCTGAACTGCTGGCGATACTTTTGTTTGACGGTCTGGAGAAGGCACGAAAACACAGCTGATATGAGATGATCGTTTCACGGGCCCATCCTGGCGTAAGATTATTACCGACAACCTGTCTGGGGAAGACAATATTTGAAGGTAGCATCTGCACATCAAATAGGTTCCCAGATTTGTTGTGAGTTGGCGGAAATAGTACTGCATGATTTGAAAGTGGTCAGGCTTTGGAATATCAAATGTAATATTTTAAACACACAGGGGAGATGATGAATTTAAACACCCCACCCACATCGTTCAAAAGAGCTTACATTTGGATTGAAGTGAGAGCCGGAATAAACATTGAATTTCATTGGAAATTTCGGCGGAAGTACCATCTGTATTTTGAACTGAAAATGAGATATATAATCTAGCGAAATCAGAGACACAGAACACAGACAGCTTCGCAACTTCAAACGAGCAACTCCCAAAAGCCAGAGCAAGAAGGATCGGAACTAGAATTCCATACTTATAAGTGACAGATCGAGTATTTGAGCAACTCTGAAAACTTAAGAGTAAACCCGCATGTTGAAATACAAACTCTGAAAACTTAAGGGACCAGTACTTTAAATATTAGGACTGGATACCTAATAAATTGGATCGCCCGTCGTAAGAGAAACTTTCCCAGATTAAGTGTTTCGCAGATTCATCCGTATTACAAGGGATTCAAAATTTCCAGACCAAGTGATTCGAGAGCATATAACCTAAACTGCTCGTGTCCATTCTAAACTGTGCGAGGAGAATGTGTATAACCCAATTGGCGTAAGTATAGCTGTTGCGGGTCTTTTGTAGAAGAATAATAGTTTGAGTAAATTTAGTATTACACTGGCCACAGTCACATAGGGGATGTATAGCAGACCACGCACACAGTAAAATAACTCCACATCTTCATTTTAACGTTAAGGCAGCCTGGACAAATTCAACATTATTTATTCAAAGAGACGAAGCTCCATAGATCTATCTTGAAATGCATATACAGTGGTTTATGGCGTCAACTCTACCGTCTTTAGTATCGATCTGTAACGTCTGCTAGTAGAACAATGTCGGAGACATTTTCATGCATTTTATTTAAAGTCAAACACTCACATTCTACGATTAAATCATCATTCCTTTCACAAATAAATCAAATAAATTAGCCTCGCCTCACGGCGTTGTATGGACGAGCTAGTGATTGTACATAGCAGGGATATGTCTTGAAACATGATAATATTAAGGAGCTCATAAACACACGTCCATCTGCCACGAAAGACACACACAGAAGACCTAGAAAGATCGCTGACTTCTGCTGACAGCAACCGTAGACTTTTGCTACTAGGCCCAAAAGGCAATGACGTACTTCCTGTATCCAATGACACCAGTCATTAACAACGATGTCAACTAGTCAAGCCGTATTGATATCGACATTCATGTTATGCATTTAACTCATAACATTTACTCCCCCCCCCCCCCCCCCCCGCCCCCCCTCCCCCCCCCACCCCCCCCCCCCACCCCCCCGGTCAAATAATGGAAACGAAGTCTGCATTATTTACGTGGTGTGAGTTCAGACATCACTTGAGTGAAAAGATGGTATCATCAAATTTCACTGTTAGTATGAAATAGTATAGCACCCAGGTTTGTCCACAGGATAGGCAATTAAACACTCAAGGTGTGGACATTAGTAACAAAATTACTAACACCATCGACTACAGAGGATACAAATCATTTGACAACAATGTGAGGTAGCTATCACAAAACATCCAACATTATAAAAAAATGATGGTATCAGTCCCGGCACTCTCATACCATACCATATCTAAAACACCTAACTGTCCCGTCTGGTAACATTACTCAATTTGTCTCATAATGCAAAGCATTAAAATTAATACAATTATGTAATAGACTCATTAGATGACACGAGGCAGACAATCAACCAATGAATTGGGTGAATACAATATTTTTGTGAATTGATCAAAATTATGTGTGCCTCCAAAATTATATGTTAGCAATATAACATACTAATGGTAAGAGAAGCAAGGTAATCCTGTATATGACATATTTGTGTGAGCAATAGATAGGACTATGCTTATGTGTTGTACCAATAGATAATAGTATGGCGTATTAGCCAATTAATGTTGTAAAGTCCAGTGTGAGTGTGACATAAATTTGTGTCAAAACCTCAACAATTTCTAGTGAATTCACATTAATCACTACTTAATATTACACATAATAGTTCAAGTACATAGTGCAAAGTCCTTCCGCTAATTAATAAATGCTCATACACCGTTCCTAGACGTATGTAGAATTACATCATTGACAATGTCCATGATTGTTCTCCATGCAATAGAATGTCCGTAACGAATCAAAATGTTACTAAGCACAGTAATCCGCAATCGAAAATAGTCAGACAGGAAATTAATTGTTGTGTCCCTTTGAAACTTCGAGTCAGTCATCTCAGAGTTATGTCCCTTAATTTGAAAACGTTAGTTATTCCAATTACAATTGACAAAACATGTCCGCACGAAAATATCTTGAAATGACATCATTTTCAATATTTTACAAAAG